>JAFBJW010000137.1:5168747-5186430 GCA_016785235.1 Pseudorhombus dupliciocellatus | reverse complement strand
TGCCTTTCTTCTGAAGTCCCCCCCCCCCCCCCCAAACCTTTGTTATTTAGCATGCAAACCAGGCAAGAGTGGAATTGTACGAGTCTCTTTCAATAGTAATTCTAATTTGAAGTCATAGAATGTACCACTCATAACCCCCAAAGCAGGAGGGGGAAAAAGAGCTGATTAAGTGCGATTGTGTCCATTATTTCCATGAGTGTTAATGATTCCTGCTGCACTTCTAAACTTCTGTGGCTTTTCTCTGAAAGCCGCTTGTGAAATTGCAAATGCCATATAGCCGTGTGCAATGATGCATCCAATAATTCTGGCTCCAGACTACAAAATCTGCCCGCTGTAATTGCCTCAAATACCCTTCCCCTCTCTCTCCCTCAGAGGAGCTGAGTTAATGTGTCTTGTATCTGATGGTGTTTCCGTGGAGGGAAGTTACCTTGGCAGGGGGAATGTTTGCTTTTCATGGATGTGAAGGGTCTTGACTATAATTTAATTGAAATGTGCTGTTTTCTGGAGATCGTTTCGCTTAGTGGAGGGAAAGGATTCACGAATGAGAGGAAATTCAGATTATCAAGCTGCGAATGCAACACACACACACACACACCATACAGGCAATAGAGTGAATAAACATGCACACACAGATTCGTGGAAAATAAATATTCAGCTGTCATCTGTGCTGCTCGTGTTGAGCTCTGATTTCTCCAAAGCTTTTGGCTTCACTGACTCTACATCACTTAAAATATTTTAGACGTTTCAATATTTTCTGTGTTTTGTGTTTTTTTTTTGTTTTTTTTTCTCTTCCTTTCGCTGTCTGTTGCTCTAATTTAGACACATTTTTCTTTTAGTCTCTCTAAAAGTTTACCTTTCCTGGCCAACAGTTACCGAGCTGTAAATGAATTGACCATTGCTGTCTTACAATTTTATTTGTAGAGTTGCTTCCAAATACATTTTAATGCACTCTGTGTTGTCTTTGGAGCAAATGTTCTTTTATTTCTGCTACTTTGGGCTGTAACACAGATTTATACTTCTTGTTTCTTGATCTACTCGGGGTCAGTAGTTTGCTAGTTAACAAGCGCTGCACAAACAGAAACGTAAGCCACACGCAGGCCTTTATCTCCACGTTTATGCCCTTTATTATTTCCGCGCGATTTTAATTTGTATTTGTGTTGTTTTTCTCCATTGCGATGCTAATTAAATGTCTTTGTGAAAGCTGTTTTTGTTGCAACTTCACTCGAGTCTCTTGAGAGATTCACTCCACGCAGATGACAAGAGGGCTGATTCAGGTCTAATGAGCATTTTGACGACTCACGACCTCAATTAAGTTGCCTTGTTCAATTTGAGAAGACCCCAGTGAGGGCTCACCGTCACTGTTTAGTTTTTTTTTTTTTTTTTCTTTTTTTTGTTGCTCTATTGAAAATCTCTCTTTGGTCCCATTGTTGATTCAGATTTAATAGACTCTAATCTTTGCAACTTGCACGCCCCCTAATTTGTTGGTTTGAATTCTGCACAGCAGTGCATCACATCAACAGACATGGCTGCCGGAATATATCTGAGACAACGGGAGCGAGGGCGTATTTGGATTTCCCTTTTGTGTCAACAGTTCACAGTAGAATAAAGCCATGGAACAGTCATATCACACCATCCCCCAAGCTTAGTCATTTTCCAAAGGACTCAGTCAGTCAGTGTAGTCAGACTGAACTGAGTTTTGTTCTGACCTCTCTGATGACCAGGGTCCAATGTCGGACAAAGTGTGGTAATTCTCCTGCAGCTCAGCATTAGGTTTTGACTCGGTTCACTCACTCTCGGGAACGCCGGGGTCTTTGATGGAGTTCAAAGTCGGCCAGTGTGAAAAATCTGCACATTATCCCTTCCCAGCCATTCTAAATGAATTTCTTGCATCACAATTTCATTTTAAAGGACACTCATCCGACTGTGACTCCATATTGGTTTGTATTGTATACGGTGATATTTTAGCTTTTAAAATCCCAACCAGCTGCAGTTTTCATCCAGCAGGTGCTGAGGGTGCGTTTAGCTTCATCTGTACCGTATCTGTGGGGATGTAAATGTAACACTTGTGTGCAGACTGCGTGAGACAAGAGGAAACACTTTCGGGACCAGGTGGTTGTTTCAAAGATTCCAAATGGAAAGTTTTATCAAAGCAGCACCAGGGGTTTGCTGCTGTATCGTTTTTAATAAGCAAACAAAGACAACCCAAATAAGTCTGTTCCCAGTGTATGTCCTTGCACAGCTTTAATAGATGCCCCCCTTCAGATAACAACTGCTTTATTGCTTCAGGTTGGTGGTTCGGAAGTAGCTGGTAGAATTACATCTAGTGTTTTCGTCCATGTAACTGTGAGCCAGTAAGAACAGAAAAACCTAAAGTATGTCGGGCAGTGCTGTGCTGCTGTTGATTCCGCAGCTTCAGAGCTCGGCTGCTGCATGACTGAGGCACTTGAGCAACAACAGGAGATTCAGAGAAACAAAAACTAAATGAGACATACTGTATGTGAACAGGCTCAGGGGAATACAGCTGTAGACTGAGGGGTACGGCAGGAGAGAGTGTACCGCAGAGGAAGCGGACAAGAGAGTGAATAATAGAACAAGAGGACGAGCGAAGGAAAGAGAGGAACGCCGCGTGGAGTTTGTTTAAAAAACAGAACAGAATCCCGCCGTGCCACCTGAAAATGCAACAGATCTGTTCTTATCCCAGTTTTAGGACAGATCAAATGCTTTTTTTTTTTTTTTTTTTACACGAATCCAACAATAGTAATTCTCGCTTCATCTCTTGCTGAGATTTACATCAGCCGTAAGATCTTCACTGACGCAGACACAGAGGCTGTCTCTGCTTCTCACTCACATTTCAGTGGTCGCAGGGAGTTTTGTGAGCTGTGTCTCGGTGTTTTTAGTTGATGGATATGTGCAGGGCCATCCACAGTTACAGGCATCTGCAATCATAATCATTTTGAGAGACTGAAAAGGGATTGACCTCAAGTGAATGAAACGGATCCCTGAGAAACAATGGAAAAATGCCCTATTGCACAAAATTTGAAAATTATTTTCTTGATCCTCACACAGCATGTAATGGTTTCTCTCCTGACCCATACTGCCTCCCTCCACAAAAGGATTATAATAAAATCCTTGTAAATAACAGAAACAGACTAATGCAGGTACACATAATAATTTTCAAACCTGTCCAATTTAACAGAACATTTGCACCCAATAATTGAGGAAAGTTTTCTGTAAAATATAATCACAAGTACGATGTGAATAATTACTTTGTCGACTATATACCACTTTTACCACTGAAAGTCAAGCCAGAGCATTAAAAACTATGAGAAATAAAGCACATAATCAAATTATTTATGGAGTGATGACTTTAAAAAAGTCCCTTAGTTTTATAATTAAGTTAATTTATGGAAAATAAATGCCTCCAATTTTCCTTTTTTCCACTTCCTCTTCCGTCTCTCTTGACAGTGAAGAAATAATTCTCAGTAAATTACTGTCTCTGTCTTTTTGTTGTCTGGTGGTTTGAGGCTTCGGCAAATTCTCCCTGAGACAAACATCAAAGATCTTCCAAACCACTGTACAATTAGAGAAGAGAGGAGAAGCTTAAAACAGAAGATCCACGATTCCACTTTGAAGACTGAGCGCTCAATGAAAAAAAATGCAGGCAGAAAAGCTAAAAGTTGTTTAGAGAGTCTGAAAGTTGAGGCTTAATTTGCTTTTGAGGAAGGAAGAAGTTAATTATATATAATTTCTTGATTACTTGAATATTTAATTAGATGGGAATTGCCTGATTGGTCTGCGTTTTCTCTCACCCTCTGCGAAGGTTCATCTATCTGGGTGTTCTAGTTCTGACTGAACTTTCACAGGCAGTGTGGAGTTGGAGGTTGTTGACGCACCCTGAAGACCGAGGGGTCAGCTGGCAGGAAGAGGGGTCAGAGGGTGGAGCCTGAAACTGACTCAGGGGGAAAACAAGTAAAATGAGGGAAAAGAGGAGAGCATTGATATGAAGATGTGATGTGAAATGAGACTGTCCTACCAGCAGACCCAGCAAACTCAGAGTTAACATAATCAATGATTGAATTAATATACCTGGTTTCCATCTAACTGTTTCTTGCAAAAACAATTTAATAAAAAACGCAAAGCACGAAATTTGCCGAAATGCGGCTGTGATTCTCTACAGGAAAAACCCACAGAGGGTTTGTAGTGAGAGTTAATCTCTTCTGTGAGCCCACACAGTTTTTTCTGTTTGCCACCTCATAAACATCAATGTTCAATGCAGACTCAGAGCAGATAATGTGCTTTGCACACCCTCTCAGGTTTAATGTAGCCTTCCTCCTGACTGACAGGATGTGTCGCTGTGTGAAACACACAAGGCCACGACAAGAATGGGAAGAATGAATGTATGACATACACAAAGATTAAGCATCAAATGATTCCAATCAATTGGACTGTGGCTTGGACAGATATTTATTTTCTAAGTTATGAATCAATCAAGCGAACTTCATGCTTGAGCACCACAGGCGGTACTTAAAACAATACCAAGCAGTGCAGCGGGTGCATTACAGTGCTAATAACATCTGTTCTTATGCATTCATCCGTGCTCCAGCTGCGACTAAGCCAGCAGATAAACTGCGCAGATAAGCAGTGTCGTGGGCATGCTGGTGCCTGCTCAGACGTAATGCTAGCTGCCTTTCTCTGGCTCAGATGCCAATTATGGTGCTAGGTAATTGGGGTTGATTGCTTTGAGGCCAATTATGACCGTTTGCACACCCGTGCATTTATTATTCCATGGTGGTGCATGAGGTGCCTTTATTCTGTGTGGTCAGATACCGTCTGTTCTTAACTGATAACATCACGCTCCCGCTACATGGAGACATTTTACATCCAATTTGAGGATTTTTTTTTTCCAGTGAGCTTTTTTTTATTGGATATATAAGTTTTTTTGCCCTGGGTTCTTTATATGCTGACTTGTGTTGCAGTATAAGCCATTGAAGGCCCAATTAGAGAACCGTGGTTTCAGCCATCACAGCAGTTGTATGAATGTGCTCATTATCTGGTTTGGTCATACAGTAGATGTCGTTACTCTCCATTCGAGCTGAGCTGGAGGGACGACAGCCCGCTGCAGACTTTGGGTCGGGTGGCTGAACACTGAGGTTCTATTCACAGCTTTCACTGAAACGAGTTGTCGATGAACAGGGTAGTTTTGAACTTTAAACTGGCTGAAGCTCTCGTAGAGTTGGGCCCGCTGCCACGCGGAGCGGGCCGGGACTGTGTTTGAAGTCAGTGTGTGTGTTTGTTTTACAAAAACACCATTTTTTCCTCTCAAATAAACAAAACCTCTCTTTGCCAAAGCCAGAGCAGTTTTTTTTTTTTTTTTTTTTGAAACCTGATGAAAGAACACACTTTTCCCACTTCTGTTAATACCGCCTTCTGTATTTGCACTTTGATGGCCACTATGTTTTGGTAAATGGGTTTTTGTGTGATTGCACAACAGCTGCTATTAGTTGGACTGTGGATATAATGGAGGTTCTACAACAGTGTTGTTGACTTAGCGCCATTATAAGTCTTCATTACTTATATCTATGTCCCATGTTATCAGGGTTTGTAATTACATTTCATGCAAAAATCAATCTCGGAAACAGATTTTTAAATCTAATTATTCCTCATGGTTGGTTTGTTTGGCTCATTAGTCGTTTTCCGTATGCACAACAAAACGTGTGTAACTATTGTTAATTACAGTGAGATATGAATTGGCACATTGGCTAATGAGATGTCTCTGGAAAAACCCTCATTTATACATCACATCTTTTTACTCGCATGCTCAGTTTAACACTGTGGACTTGATTGGCCCAATAATGAAAGTGTGGTACAGCAGCAATCATAAGTAAGTTCCTGTGGTCACACAGAAAGCCCAGTAATTGAATGTGGTTGGCCCGTTAGTCTGTGCGTGGGCTTCCTTGCAGGTATCATTATCTGCAGTGGTCAGACAATAAACATTCATGGAACCTCTGCTCGTAATAGGTCAGGCACAAAGGAAACGAAATCAACTGTGGTTTCAGTGGAGACTCACTAAAGTGGCAACGGTTTGCCATGTCCCCTACAGGGAAAGCAAAAATACTGCTTACTTTATTTGCTGATCAATTATTTATGGGTTGATATTGGAGATGTAGTCAAAGGGTTTAGGAGAAAAGTGCAGTGAATAGTTGCGGGAAAACCTCCTTGGATAAGTTTTTGAGGACAGAAACATCCCTGAAAGTTCTCTGATGTTGCTTGAAAGCCATGAGAATATAGCTAATGCCTTGATGTGCTCACAAAAACAACTTGATATATTGGCAACACTGTCAGAGACTGTTAGCAGGTAATTCCAAACTAAAATCCTTTTTTTTTTTCCTGGGCAGTTTGCATTTAGTCAAAAACCTTTTCCACTAAGTGATCTGGCGTCTTTACAGGTGATATACTGCGAGAAGCCTAAAAGCCTGAACTAAGCGAACACACAGGTTTACTGGAGTCCTGTTCAGTGCTCGGAAAATGGGAAGACTGAGATTGTTGGGGATAAAGCGACATGGGAGCGAGGGGAGAGAGACATTTGGGCGAGTGGTGGGAATAGCAGATACAGGATGGATGAGACAGAGAGACACAAATAGCACAGCTAAAGGACTCCCTGAGATGTTTCCCCCAAGGGGCGAGGCTGATGTAATATTTAGAGGTACAAGGACCAGTGGTGTCACCTCCACTAGCTTTTAGACCTCTCTGAATAGCAGTCAAACACAGCCCAGTCCCTCGGTGGCTCGATGGCTGCACACCAGCGAAGTGACATCTCGTGCAAGCAAAGCATTGGTTATAGACTGTTTATGTGAATATGCAGCTCCACCGCAGGAGCTCGTCCGTTCTGTAGCTAATATCCTTCTCGGCCGTCTCTCACCTTCCGCTACAGCGCTGAAAATGTTTCAACGCAATCTGTTTTTGTCTGCGTTCTCTCCACAGCTCCTGGGTTCCGACATTTTAATGAACAACCCTTGACAATGTGCAGTCCTGACCATAAGAATTTGGTTATTTATATTCTATCCATAAGGCGCCGAGCGTCAGCATATTCGATTTCAAATCAAATATTTCTGGATATTGCAGTGAAGTGCCACGTCGCTGTTATTTTAGGAGTTATAGGAAAACTGTGTGGGAGATAAAGCACTTTTAATACAGTGGGTGAAGTTAAGAGGTTCAATGGTAATTGACGTGAAGTGGGCTCATGTCAATAACTTGAGGTCACTAACCATCATCAAAACAATGAACCCAGCATTCAATCTGTCCAAACAGTTTCCAATTAAAATGTCCAAACAGTAAACGTGTATACTTGAAGCAGAGTTAATTCCATAATGCTTTTTTTTTTTTTTTTAATAATTTAACGCCGCTGCATCATTTATCATCAGCCATGCTGATGCTTGTCTGTTGACACAGGACACATGTTTCAAGTATAGAATGTGTGGCATCATCAAGCAAATTGCTTTTTCAGCTTTCCCTCAGTCCATTCTGACCGTACAGGGCCGATGTCTATAGGAGCAGCAACAGCATCTGTCAGGCCTCAGTTGAGTCAGGTGTCAGATGTGTTTCATTGTTAATGAGCTCAACTCCACACTAACTGCAAGGGTTTCTCCACCTCTCGACTCCTGAGAATAACATCCCGTGGACGTGGTTAAGGCAGGAAAGTGAAGAGATATGTTGTATATTCCAATGCCTGCTGTGAAAGGAAGTGTTTTTGTCAAGCTCAATGCTTAGACTTGAAAGTTATTTACCAAAAAAAGCAGAGGAATTGGCTCAAATCCGTGGCTGCGGTTTCTAACTGGAAACTCTTCCTCTTCCAATTAAGACTCTAAATCCAGGTGAGGCGGCGCTCACTGTGTGCCGCCGTTTGAATTATTGATACAGAAGTTCAAGTGGGATATGATCAACACACGTGCAAACTCATGCACCAGATTCAAGACGGATTACATGAACTTTCAAGCCCAGGGCCCTCGAGACCTTTCAGCACCTTTCTCTAATGTCGAGAAGGTTCAGCTTGTGTGTGTGTGTGTGTGTGTGTCTGTGTGTGTCCTGAGCGTGACAACAGGCCCTTTCATAAAGGTCTTGGCCCTTCATCTACCTTGGGGCTTTGGCTGCATGCTGGCTGCCCCTGCAAAGACCTACATCTCTGTGTCTCTCTTTTTTCCCCCTTTTTTTTTTTTTCTTCTCCTCCCTCAGTCTCTTCACCCTTTGCTGTCAATGCAATTAATTTCAAAAAGACTTCATTGGCTTGGTCTGACCTACATCTCTTTCTTGTTTTGACCTCTTCCTTGGTTATTTGTTCTGTTCTTCTGTCCCAGTTACTATGTATTTTATCACAGAATCACTCTCAACCTATGCCTCAGTCTCCCATTTTTCTGCATCATTTGCTTTGCTCTTTGATCCCACACATTTTGATCTCTGTAACCTGCTCTCTCTCTGTCTCCTGCTCTGCTTTTCACACACACACACACGCACTCAAACATATTCACTTTCTTCAATCATCCCCTTCACACCCATCCAGACGCTCCAGTGATATTTCTCCCTCTGAGCGAAGGTCTGAGTGATGGAAGATTTTCAAACTGCATTTGTTTCAAGACAACACATGCCATAGTAGTAAAAATCAAACAATCAAATCATTTTGAATAATTTACACAACATATAGACGTTTTACAATAGAGACAAGTTCCGAGACAGTGTGGAGAAATAAAAGCTCAAATGTCTCCCAGTCAGGAGAAAATACTGGAAAACATTATATATGTTCCAACACACCCGCAGAGTCCAATTGAGAATTCAATGCCATGATATTATTTTGACACCTACTTCCTGTAAGCACCCGGGCGTGTACTGTGTCTGACCTTTTCTGTGCAGTGTACGTGAACAATACATCGACACGGAGCCACAGCTTTAGAATTGCATGTATTGTCAGTTCGTTATTATCAGAAACATGTGAGAGACTTCAATCATAAACTCCCTCTGTTACCCAGAGGTGAGCGCAGATCACGCATTTGAATGGATTACTGTCATCTCTCTTTCTGTGCTCGGGATTATTCTTGGCGATTCATGTGGAAATACCGACAGAGCCGGCAGAGAACACAGCCCCACAATGCTCCCGTGCTCCTGCACTCGCACAAAAGTTCAGTTCACGTCACCGCGAGTCGCTGCTGCGACAACAAGGGCAGTTGACGTGACAATTATGGGATTGAGATGCACTTTGCCTGTCAGATGCTCGTTACATTATTTAGTGTCTCCTTTAAATCTTCTGTCTCTCCATCACTCTCTTTTAGCAGCGCCCTCGCGTTAGTTTGTCTCTCTCTCTCTCTCTCTCCCTCTCTCCCTCTCTGCTGTTTCGCTCTGCTGCTCCTTGTCTGTCTCTTAGTCACCTTGAGATTCTGAGTGTCCATTAAGGCTTTCAACTATTCTGAAGCACGGTGCTTTCAAACCTTTTCAGGGTTTATCATATTTTCACCCACGACTTGCCACTCGCCCAGCATAAGAAAATACATCAGTAAACATGTACACACGGATCACAACACTGAGTTTAAGACCAAAAGATTTACTTTAATAGCTTGACTGCCGCCAGCTTCTTTGATTGAATGCTGTCTCAACTTCTAACTTTTTTCTTCATTTGGAAATCTTTAATGTTCATACTACGGATATTTGATTATTACCCGTAAATTCTACAATAATTATACTGCACTCAGTACATTCCTCAGCCAACAGCCACCTTTTCACCTTATCTGCACCAAATTACACACAGTCCCCTTAACATGCCATATTTTTGTTCTCAGAGAAATTATTGAAAATAATTGCATTTGCTCGGAGTCTTCTTGTCTCATGTTCCACCCAATTTAGTTCACAAATGAATGGGCAGGCTTGAAAACATGGAGCAAGTCATGATGGTTGACCCTGTTACTGAGTATTCGTCATCATTTATGGTATGAAATTACAAATTAGGATCTGTTTGTTTTTATTTAGAGCTGTGGTCTCTGCAGGGAATGCAAAACACATAAACACGAAAGAACAGTGTGTGCGTGTGTGCGTGTGTGTGTGTGTGTGCGTGTGTGTGTGTGGTCTTGCCGTTTTTTCAAAGCGCTAGATTGGTTTGTCGACTGGGAGCGTCAGTCTTTATCCAAGTGAAATCTGTTATTTTTCTCTCTTTGTGACACACACAAACACAGCGGGTTGGTCCGGCTGTGTTTGGGCTCAAACTGCTGTCCTGGTTTTAGAACAGCCATTTGTCAAAGTCACTCTTTATGTGTTGGAAAGTTATGTGGAGCATTTCTTTCTCTCTCAGTCTCTTTCAGTGTGTAAATATCTGTCTGGAACTTTTCTCTTCATACCCTTGTTTTCTCTCCTCTCGGCTTCTTTGTGTTACAGTCTGTGTGGGCTGACACATACGCTGTTTCGCAGGAGCTCTGTCATCGCGGATGGATTTATTATTTAGGATCTGTGCTTAATGCTTTATCGGACAATCAACAAAGGCCGTGGACGTTTTCTATGTGTGGCCAAATATGATTACAAGATAACACTGTTTTAATGAGTGGAACAATAAAGCTGCAGCCTGCACCCGGGGGTGGATTTGTTTCTGTTTAATGTGGTTGAACCTCCTTTGTTCACCCAACTGCCCTTCTCATAAAACGCTGCTGTAATACTCAGTAAAGTTTGTTATTAACTGGCTATGCATCATTGAAGGTGCACAAGACCTGAGCTCATTTCCACTTAATCAAGATCATTTACATGTCATTGCTGAACACCCCCTGTGTGTCTGTGTGTTTGTGTGTGTGTGTGTGCAGATACTTATTGACTTAACGTAGAAGATTTTGTCCAGTATGTTTGTTAAAGTTACATGTATACAATATACGTGCATAGCTTTTAAATCTTCAAGTGGGCATTAAAACATAAAGAAAAAGTTTAATAATTAAACCTCAATGAAAGTTAAAATCAATACGTGGTTAACTCGATAAATCAACTCCTGAGTGTATGTGTGTGCATGCCATAACTATTTTAACATAGGTTCATTCAGAAATGATTGATTTTTATCTCCATGTGGGTGTAGTATTATAAAAAAACAACGGTTTATTAATATTAACCAAATGAAAGTTCATGTTGATTCATTCAATTGTTAACTTCACATACCGACCTCTGCATCAGTCTGTGTGTGTGTGTGTGTGTGTGTGTGTGTGTGTGTGTGTGTGACTTCCTCTCACTCAGAGAATACAAAGCAGCCATAAACAAATGCACTGCATTGCATTCATAGATAATCATATTACTCTGTGGGACTATAATAATTCTATTATAATCACTAATAGTGTTCCAACAGTGAGCACAGTGCAGGATGAAGACTCATCAAGCAAATTAGTTTCGAATGAATTGAACGAAGAGATGGAGACATACAGTAAATGCAGATAGAGATTAGCATAGTGTTGCTCTTAACGGCTGTTATTTCAGAGTCAGCACTGTGCATTGGGGACAGGGTGTGTGTGTGTGTGTGTGTGTGTGTGTGTGTGTGTGTGTGTGTGTGTGTACAGTACACTCATCAGCCAGCTGCTCCCCAATTATACAAATGGAGCTCAGAACAGGTGGAGGATGGAGGATGATTCTACTCTATTTAACTCAATGTCTTTCACACACCTCCAGAAAAAGTTAGTTTTATACAAAGAGCACACAAGATGTGTGTGTGTGTGTGTGTGTGTGAGAGAGAGAGGGTGGATGCATTTGTTTGTATGTTCAAAGAATATATTTGCAGCCTAGTTGCATATCATTTGATTATATTTGCAGCCCACATACAGATTTCACACAAGAACCTGAAGACTGGATGTAGGTTTATTTTTGCTTTTGATTTTTATTTCCTCCCTGGTTTTGAGTACACCTTGCTGTGCGCGCTCCCCTGTGTGCTTATGTGTGTGTGGATGTGCACAAACAACCCTCTGTGTAAATAGCTCATTAACAGTGGGGGGGTGCATACCTCCTTTTGTGTGTGTGTGTGTGTGTGTGTGTGTGTGTTTGCGTGCGTGTTGATTGATGGGGTCACAGCAGGGTGCCAGGCCTACTTACAACCTCCTCGCCCCCTCCGCCCCCGCTCCTCCCTCCCATCGCTCTGTTCCGCCCTCGTTTAATCTTGTGGCGGAGACGGAGGGGAGCGGGGAGTGAGAGTCATCAAGGGACGCTGCCCGTCTTCAAACATCACGCTCATGCCTCCTCTTCCCCTCGCTCGTCACCTTGTCTCTTTACTTTGCCCTCGCTTCTCTCACCTCCTCCCGTCTCGCTCCGTTCCTCCTCCCTGCACTTTTGTCTTTGTTTAAACTTCTCCAACCTCCCCCTCCCGCCCGCCTCCCCTCTCGCCCTCACACTGAGAGACACAGCGTACAGCCATGGTGATGCCAGATACCTTGTCATTTGTGTTTTGTGCCCCCCCCACCACCACCTACCTTTTTCTGTCTGAATCAGAACTCATTAACTCGATGTTTTTCATTCCGAACTTGAACTTGTTTGAAATCTCAGACACTGTTGGGAATATCGCAAAGACAAACCCTACCTCACAGAGCGGGTTTGGATTTGACACTCCTATGGATTTTTTTATCTTGTGTCTGGATATTTACTCTTGATGTCTGATACCTCCTTCCACTCCTTTTTCTATTTCTTTTGTTTCACCTCTGTTTCTCTTTTTATTGATTCATCGTGAATCTGGGGCTGGCTGCCACTTTTTGGGAAATTATTAAAATAAAACAGTGTTATACATAATCTATATGAGTTCTTAGAAACAATGGTCTGATGTGGATGGAGGTTCAGGGATACTGGACATCAGCAGCTGAGGATCACTTCAGTGCCCAGTCCGCAGGTCTATGACCCATCAAGCTAATGAGAGAATGGAACATGTTCCATAATCCAGATCCACTCTTTGTTGTCCTCTTCCCTTCGTCTTTTTTTGTGTCTGAGTGAATGCATTCTATGGCATATCTTCCACGCCCAAACCCTGGTGTGATAAATGGCTGCTCATACAATTTATATCTATTATAAAAAAAAGCAGTTGTGTTGAGAACAAACTATTTCATTATTGAGCTGTTTTCTTTGGTTTCAACATTGGAACAATATTTTTCCATTTCGAGCTTGAGCTTCAAGTCATATCTACAAAACAGCTGAAAGGAGAATAGAGATAAAACTTTTCAAGGGTTTCGCAACTGTCACAGCTACACGAAAGTTTGTCTCAAGCGGAACCACACATTTCAAACAGTCCGTTTGCTCTTTAGATTTCACTGCCTTGCTTCACCATGAGCTAATTGAGTCTTTGTGGTTAGTTCTGAATGCTTCACAGAAGAGAGTCCTCCATGTGATTGGAGTGTGCGCTGCTTTGAGGGTCATTGTGTGTTTTAGGCCTTAAATATTTGGGCATGTGTTTAGCCATCAAATGGGAAGGAACAGGGGGAGGCAGAGGTTATTGTGCTGAGTGAATGGCTACTTAAAGACCACCGTCGCAGCTGATGAACACGCACACACACTGAAAAAATACTAGAACACTTGACCTTTCACCTCACCCCCTACGGAGCCAGGGCCTTTTATTGGCTCTCCATCTTTTCGAGCCAGCTAGTCCAAACAAACGACCCCTTTGTTTATGAACTCTGGCTTTGTTACTGTGGCCATCTACTGCTGTCCTGCATGGCCGCAATCTGTGTGTGTGTGTGCAGGTTTCTTGTGTGAGTTCCACGTGGTTTCCTGACAGAGAGAAAGTGGTTTTTGATTGTCTTCCTGTGCTAATGCGATGCTAAAACAAAAGCTTAACCAAAGCCAGCAGTGCAGTGGGAGGACTCACTCAGGACTGACGCGGGGGAGACACTCTGTCGGTCTGGAGGGAGACAGGTGGACTGTCAGGTCAAGAGACAGACAGGCAGGCAGCAGTCAAACATCCAGACAGGCAGGAAGGCAGGAGAGTAAACACATGCAGAACGAGTGTGCGTGTTTGCAGAGGAGATTTACAATCAGGCAGCCTGCACTTCAACAGCCTTTGTTTGAAGTAAGATACAGTGAAATTATTCTACAAGTAGACGCATCTGAGGGAAGGAGAGAGGCACAAATTGTCGTAGGAGGAAAGGACATGAATATTTATGAAAGTTGAACAGGGGAAAATTGGCAATAATCAAACTTTATAGTGTTGCTATGGGAACAATAGCAAAGAGGGAGTTGGGTGGCAGAAAAGGTAGATTAGACTTGAGTAATTATGATGAGCGTGGACGCCCACATGTATATATGAGAACAGATCTTACATCTTTGAACAGCATGTATATAGAAGTGCGGGGACAATATGTGTGAAAATGAAATTTGTTGTGTGCAGGTATGAAGAAACATCTAAATCCCTCCATTCCAGCTAACTTTTCTCCAAGTGGTGATCTTGTGATACTAATAGGAATGGAAAGGGCCTATTTAAGGAATGAGAGAATGAGAGGGGTTCTCTCTCTTATCTGAAGGATGAAAGGGGAGTGGGAGGTGGAATCTATCTTCTGCCCATTATTCTGAAGAAACCAATGTGTTTCCAATATAATAGGCAGACTGTAGATCAAGGATGACTTTGCACACTGGGACTTCTTCTAAATCAGGCAGATTTTATTCTTTCATTTCAAAAACAAGTGCAGAAAGATGGTGTGGCAGGAAGGAAATTCCAGAGTACAGTACAGATTTGTCAAAGACTACAGCAGTACACAATATACATTGTCAGTGATGTTAGGTCATGCTGCATTGGATTTATTTCTTCGATAATTCAGATCATTGTGTCATTACAGTTAAGGTGATCAACACTACAGCAAAATGAAATTAGAAGTTATACCAAATTAAAGAAGGAGCTCTTTCTCTTTAGATGCAATTGTTTTTTTGTTTCCTTTCTGTGACAATAATAGTTTGTTGACTCTTTTTGCGCCAGAACAGATTTTATTATTGACCCCTACATTTTTCTATTTCTCTATGCCCTCTTCATTTCCTCTGCTCTTCCTCTTCCTGCTCTTTCTGTCTCTAAACAGCGGTGTCTCAATGGAGGATTTATTATCATGGTGACAGCCTTAAAATTGACTGGAATGGAAAGAACATTATAGAAGCTTCATGGAAAGCGATAGAAAAGGGAGCTTTTTATTTGGAGCATTTTTTTGTCTCAAGGCAAACATTTTATGTGTCATTTTTGCATCGAACACAGGTTATTTTTTTTCAATTGAGATTAAAAATGGAAAGATTAATCGTGTAATTAACTGACTTTGGACTGACTGCAGCATTGTTGTTTCATGTTGTGCAGGAGAATTATGCGACACAGCAGAGATGGTAACCCCACCAATGCCCAAACGTCCTTAAAGTCGATCACGCTGCACCAGATTGTACACAGTCATTATCAGACCCATAAATATGCCTGATTTTAATCAAGAGCCGCGACACGAGGCACCCAGCATGAGGCTTCCATCCACCTGCAGGGGCCGGACGTCAAGTAATTACCCAGCCCACTGCTGCATGTCCTCTGTCATTTCTTCTTCCTCTTTTCATTTTTTCCCTCTCCTGTTATTTGAGAATAAGCAGAATCCCCCTCTCCCCCCTTCAAAAAATGGATGTGTGCCAATGTTTTATGCGTTCAAACTGTGTTTCATGGAAATCTGTTTAGTCATTTTTTTTGCATAATCCTGCTGACAAACAAGCAAAACAACAGACAGAGAGGAAATGAATTCATGAATAAATTAATGCACAGTGTCCAAAAACCTTTCAATTGAGCAAGAGGGCTCACGAGTTAGTGTGTGGAATAGGGACCCCAAAGTGTTGGTAGCACAGTCAGACATTTGTGGTGCAGAATTATCAGAAATCCTCTCCCTGTGTTGAATCCTGATCTCTGGTTGTTTCTTATCGTCTAATGAGTATCTGAAACTCTTCTAATGGAGGAAACCTGCTGCCTTTAGCCTCGAGTAGGTCCTCCATTTTTTATTTTTGTATTTCCTTTCATTTCTCATTCATTCATTTATTCAGCCCTTCCGCGGTGCAATCAGTCAATCAGCAAACCATGGCCCAAACTGTCTGCTGTGTGGTGAATACCTTACAGACAATCAATAGCGCTTTAATTCATCGCTCAAAGATGATTTCATGCTCTCAGAAGCCCATTGGTTATATTAATACATCTATTAAGGCGCTGGGCTATGAACTTAATATTACTCAGCCTCAGAGGGAGTGGGAGAGGAGGAGGAGGAGGAGGAGGAGGATGGGGGAGCGGAATGAAGAGAGTGTCATGACCAGGGCTGTAGCTGTGTGTTAAATGAGAGTTTAAACTGTTAATCATCTTGGTTAGCTTTCATCTCAGACAAGGTCCAGCACTCTAATGGCTAATAAGGCTCTAAAGCAGTCTCCGCGCTGCCAGAGGAAACGAGCAGTTCAGCTGGAGACCTGAACCTCTCATCCCGTTCAGAAATGACGGCAGCAACCTTGTCCACCTCCTGCTGTTGCTTAGGACCACACACGGCACATTTGTCCACGTACAGACATTAAAACTGTTCCAAGACAAAAGCCTGACAAAGTATAAAGTTAGAGCTCTCAGAGTTTTCAGTCCCCCCCACCCCCAAGAGTAACTGTGCCAGACACATACAACCCCCATGACCCAAGAGGATAATTGTTATAGCTACTACACAAAATAAATGACTGGCGTGCACATGTTGCAGTGTTTCCTGTGGTGCTGTGACCTGAGCTGATGCTGTTTGCTAATCTGCCATAATTACCTCAGAAGTCATTTTCTAGCTTTCGGAACAATTACATCCAACATGGGAACCACTGGTTAATAAACCTATTGAGAATCTGGTATTCTGCTATGCGACTCCGTGTCTTGCATTTAAAGCTGGAGGTGGGAACATGGGGCGAATGAAAGAGACGAAAAAGGAAAAAGGACTGCGTGCAGAAGCATAAAGGCTTATCAGAGAAGAAAAAGACTTGATGAAAAGAGTTGCGGGAGGAACGGTCATGAAACAATAATGAACGATAAAAGTCCCGATGATTGTCGTCTTCCACAGCAGATAATGACAGCTATCACACTTCTGACGTGATCCCTTCAGGCCTTTTCAGGGTTTTTTTTTTGCTTTTTGCCTCCATGTTTAAATACAGTGAGTGTGGAAACTGTGCCGACTGAAGGACTGTTGCTGGAATATGTCGTGCGAGTGGCCGATGAGGTCTTTGTGCTGCCTCTTATCCTCACCAAGCCTTTATAAGTGAAGCTATAGAGAGCTGAGATACTCTGAACATGGTCACCTCTGCCTCTTTCGCAGGTTTCGTTATTCTGGTCACGATCTAAGGAGGAAATGAGTCTGAGCATCTTTCTCTGTCTGTATATGTGTGTGTGGTTAGAAAGGAGGGCTGTGTGAGGGATTCAAACTAGAGAAAGGCTGCATTTTTCGCGGTAGTGAAAGGCAGGAGCTAGCAATACTGTAAAGCTGTGTGTGTGTATGAGAGAGTGTGTCTATTTTGGTGTTTCTACAGTGTATGTGTGTGTTTCGTATGTTTCCTTTGACACAAAGACTTTCTGTGGGTCATATTTTACTTGGATGCTGTTGAAGTGTGTGTGTGCGGTGTTGAAAGGTTGTGTGGTCTCTTGTCAGAAGGACCCTGACTGATGTAGTGTGAGGGTCAGTCAAGTTACACTGATAATGAAGGA
>JAFBJW010000137.1:5046247-5166247 GCA_016785235.1 Pseudorhombus dupliciocellatus | reverse complement strand
GCAATGACATTAAGTGTGAAATATTTTGAGGAGATGAAAAACCAAGTAAATATTCTGGAGAGGGACAAGGAGAGCGAATATCTCAGTCCACTGTAAATGTCGGGTTGGGATACACGGCCCATTCGTCTCACTTGAGACTCTGAAACATTCACTTTGTTTCTCTCTCCCTGTCTCTTCCTCTTTCGGTGTCTCTCTCCTTCTCTTCTCTCCTTGCACATCTCTCGCTGTGTCACTCCACATTTGTGTAAATAAATTATCCTTTATTTTTCAATCTGAGACTCGTTGTGTCCTCCGGAGCCGTCTGGACATCTGTCTCTCTCTCTCTCTCTCTCCTGCACATACACACACACACATTTGCACTTGCACACTCTCTCCCACACACGCACACGTCTCAGTTTTGACACAAGCCAGACAGAGCAATTATGGTCTATTCTCGTGCCCCTGTGTCTCATCACCCCAGATTGGTTCAAACAAGACATTGCCTCATTGGGTCTGTTCCCATCGCAGTGAACATAAAGCAGCGAGCACATTCAGCCTCTCGCCCGCAGCTGAGGCCTATAAATGCAGCCGTCATAGATTTTCATTATATAGCCATTTATCGGCTGCGTGTTTGGTAAATCCTGGAAATGCCCAGTGAGATATAGTATTGTAAAATGAGCCCTCATTGAATGACCTGTTCACGGTTGAATATGGGTTTTAAGTTGAATCATAACAATGATGGGAAGTAGAGGTGGGGCCTGGTTAACAACTGGAATTGTTTTAGAGAGCTCGCAGTATTTTCTAATCTAACGAAATAACGTCTTCTCTCTCTCTCTCTCTCTCTCTCTTCCCCACCCCTCCTCATCTGCCACCTCCTCCTGCCTGCCCCTCTCCTGCTGAAACCGTCCTCAGGTAAGAATAATTCCTATATTTACAATAAAAGCTGATGTGTCAGGACTGATGCAGAAATAGAAAGGGTAGAACTCTACGCTGCTCCACTTCGAGCCTCGCGCTGCACAGGTGCAACTTTGCAAATCCATAACTCCATAGTTGAGTTTGGCTTTTATTTTTGGAAGCAGTATGGGGACAGAGAATTTAGTAGAGGGGGAACTTTACAGCTATAATTTCTAGGCTATGCACACACGTTGTAAAGCACGGCTACTTGAAAGATGTAGTGTCAGTTGCTTGTGTGCTTTCTATGGGCAAACCTTTCTCTTAAACTTATAGTCATATATGTAAAATGTTTCAGGGACGAGATTACTACGTCAAACCTTCAGGCTGTGAGGCGACAGTGCTCCACTGAATCTGTTTGTGAGTGACACAGGGACTTTGTGTTATTACACTGAAAGATCTTCCAGTCAGTTATTTTCTAACACAGCCTATGGCTCCCCTGCCCCTCTGTGTGATATGACCACACTTAACGTCCCTCATATCTCAAGCCTCGCCAAAGCCAGATTCCCATTAACTGTGGGCGAAACGGTAGCTCAGCCCTGAATCTTGTTGAGGTGACGGCGACTGAGAGATACACTTTTCTGATTCTCAGAGAAATGGCTTTGGACAGGAACAGTGGTTCTCGATCTCCAATTCCCCTCGGGGTGCGTTAAGTTTTTGTTCCAGCTTATCCCTCCATCTAGTCGACTCAATTGTGCTGTTCAGTGAACAGTGAAATGGACTTAGCAGCTCCTCAGTACTGTCAGGTGTGTTTGTTCTCTGAAATAAATGAACAGATGGCTCACAAACCAGCAACGGGCCGCGGAGGCTAGAGGTGCGTGCGCGTCTGTACGCATGCACGAGAACCTGTGAGGCTGTGTGTGGGCGTGTGTCTTTGTGTCTATGTGTGCTCATGCATGTAAGTGTGTTGCTGCAAGTGTGTGTTTTATATTTAGGCCAGCATGTTAGGTTTCGTTGGTGTTCTGGTACCTGGCTAAGCTCTGAGATTTGCATGGTGACGTCCGGCAGAGGAAAGAGGAAACTGGAGATGAAAATCAGGCCGATCTGGAAGCATAGGAAAAAAAAAAAAAGAAGATTGGAGGATGATTGGAAGAAAAAGGAGAGAAAAAAAATAAAGTGAAATGAAAGGTCAGGTGTGTTAAGGTATCTGGAGAGAGGGCGATAGAAAAAAGTGTAGGCAGATAAACGAGGAGAAAAATGGTTGGCTGTTTATTTGAAAAATGTGTGCTTTGAAAAAAGAAAAGGAATAATGTCGACATGAAACAATGAGGGGGAAAAAAGACTGTGTGATGTTCAAAAAGGGATGGAATGATAAGGGTAAAATTGGTCGAGTTGATTTGACATCATTACAGAAGTGTGGAGATAGAGGACAGAAGATGAAAAGGAATAAAAGGCACAAAAGGGCAACTGGGGATAAAAGTGAAAAGTGAGTGGGAGTGGAGGACGCTGAGACGGATCACGAGAATTGGCTGCGGTAGGAGGAGCAGCGCCGTGCAGGCGATGTATGATTACAGGGAAATGAGGGGAAGGGTGCAGTGTTTTCATTTTCCAAATAAAAAAGAATCGAATGCAGAAATCCCTGCTTTGCAAAGAAGGTGTGAGGAAAGGGAAGACGTGGAGAAAGACGGGGCAGGTGTGGAGGGAGCCCTGACATGAACAAATGACCCAAACTGAGGTTTAATTAGCATATGTAAATGACTGCCACCTCCAGTCGCAGCCCTCTCACCCTCCTGTCCTCTTCTCTCCTCCGTCTCTCACCTTCCTCTTTCATTACTTTAACCCATCACCTACTCAGCCCCTTCTCCTCAGCCTCCCAATATCCTCTTGTCTTCTTTCTACACTCCTTGCTCTGTCACCCTTTTTTTTACCCTTTCTCCTTTCTGGCTGTCACCTTTTGATTTAGTTCCTTTTTGAGACCTCTCTTTGTTTCTCCTCTCCTCTCACCTCCCTCTATCTGCCTGCTCTCCCCTTCTCTTTCTCTTGGCCACTTTTGTCTTTCCCTCTGTTTCTTTCTTCTTGTTCGGGTTGACCTGAAGTTTTTTTTTGGCTGCAGTTCACTATAACATTGTCAGATTGCCCAACACAGGCCTGGATATTCAAGGCCATCTGATTTTTATATGAGGGTGAAAACAACCAAACATATGAGCCCTTGATTAAGATCAGGATGAACAATGAAAACTAAACATGTATGTGTTAGGTTAGTATTTACTATGTCTATGTCATTTAAGTTGAATCATAACCTATGCCATTTAAATATGTATTTTGTTCTCTAATATGTGGTTGTTAGGTTGGCTCTTGCAACTACATTTCAACAAGTCTGACAGGGACATGATACCAAGACCCCTCCAATAAAGCTGTGTCACCCCTTTCTCTTACTTTCCCCTCCCCTACCTCTTTCCAATTTTCATGCACGCGTGCATACACACACACACACACAGGCCTCACGTCCCATTCCCTCCCTAAATGCTTGGCTCTCTGCCTGAACACACCACTCATCTCCAATTTGAATTGTTTTTGTTTCTGCTGAAGATCCTGCTTCACCCACAGACACACCACACACTGGATATTTGAAACTCACTGAAGGTCAGTACGCAAATGATGAGGATCAACTGTGAGTCAACAAGACGCGTTTGTGCTCCTGTTTCGCGACGGCTATTACTGAACACCAGTCTTTAAGTGATAACGGCCCCTGATCCGCTCCTGGAGCAGGCCGCAGTGCTCTCACTATGCGATCATCAGTCATTGGTTTCAAACTTCCACTCAGCTGCTCGCTAATGGTGAAGCGCTCCTTAGAACTTTGTGATTAATGACCGGCTGTGTGTGCTGTAGCATTGTGGCCTTCAAAAAGTACACTTCCTAACTACCTCCAAGGTTTTCTGCTACTTTGTAAAATGCATGCCTTAGTATAATCAAGCTCATATATTCATCCTTCCAATCTGAATTTAGAATCAATAAATGGATCAGGCAGGCATCTCTTTACTGTCTCCTCTAACTGCACCTCTCTTTCTGTTTGTGCCTGTTTGTTCTGTAAACACTCGCTCATTTGCTGCTGTTTGTTGAACAGCATCTCATTTCTTTTTTATTTTTTTAAATGTGATCACAGACATCAAACGTGCATGGAAGCCCTCGGGCTTTCGCGTTAAAACCTTCCACAAGGTGTGCATGCAGGGGGAGGAGCTTCCGTAAACACTCCCTTTGATGTGTGTGTTCTTAAGTTCACTAAGGCAACATCATAATATCCCGCATGGCTACAAGGTTTGTTGTGTTCAAGTGATTACAGATCTCTATTTCCACTGAACTTGTATCCGTGCTCCTTCCACAACCTTATACCAGCTCCTTCTTTTGATTCCCCGCGATGCTTTGTTCTCTCAGCGTCTCATTACTGTCTCCGCTCAGAAGAATGACAAGAATGAGAACGCTTTGATTTTAAGTAAACACTATATTTCATTACGGACGGTTGATCTATGAGCGTTTCAAATTTGCTTGTGCTTTCCACTCATGCAGACTCTAGTCACTTCTCCTGCGCTATGAAGTTATTTAATTGGCATTTAAGGCCATGAACATGAGACCCAAGGCAACGAGATAAAGCTAGCTTGAGTCACAAAAAGATTTTGTCCAAGTGATAATAATCTATTTTTATTGTGCATTGTGATATGTGTGATTCTTATTTTCTTTTCAGTGTTTCTATTTTTTTTTCTTCCATTCCCCTTGATGTTTATTTTGTCTCCTTTAAGCACTATTAAATCAAGCCACACTCACAGTGATACTTTAATTAAGATTCATGCATTGTTCGTATTTGTATCAAGCAATTAACCAACAATCAACCTATCAACCAATCAGCACGTGAACAAACAAATGGGCTCTTTCAGAGCTAATAGTCCACATCTATTTATTTGGGACACCTGATTGACACACATTTCAAAAGCTCCCCAGTGAACCCGGTCCACTCATTGCTGTGCACCAGTCAGCCTCCATCTTTCTCCCACTGCTTGGCGTCTCTGTGATTTACATTGTTCCTTTCCTATTGCTGCCTCAAATATGATTTCAGCCTAAATCTCATTTCTGAATATACACTTGACCTCAAAAGGCTTTTCTCTCCTGAAGGGCCGAATGGACTCGGTGAACGTTTTGCTTGTTTTGTCACAGTTTTTCTTTTCTGTCTCTGAGTGGCTCAGCGCAGGGCTGAATGGATGCAGCACTGACTTTGTGACAAGCGATATCTTGTATCCTTAGTTGTGTTTTTGCTCAAATCTCGCTGACAGTAAGTGGCATACTTTCCATGACAAAAAGACATTTATTTGCCAACTGGATGCCTTTGAGTGTGTGTTTCTACACCATAGCATATGAGCCATCAACTATGAACTATGAAACTACACATCCACAGACAAAGTTTTTGCATTTAAGTATTGTTTTGTATAAAGTGATGTATGATTTTCACGTACATGTTTTACTATCTTGTAAAGTGTTTTTTTTACAGAGGTGATTTCTCATAATAGATTTTTCCATCATCTCCATCCCAAATGTTTTTGCATTCATCACATCCTCTGTTTAACGCTCCGCAGTTAAAGTTCTATCTCCAAACTCTCAATCTCTGTCCATTTTTTGTCTCTCTCTCCCTCTCTGCCTTACTGTCTATTTGTCTCTCATCTGTGTCTCTCTCCTCCTCCCTGCTCCGCTCTGGTGTCCAGGGGCTTGAAGGCGGATTCAGTTCGGCGAGGAATGGTGGGAGAATGATAGACAACGCGAAAGGGAGGAAGAGCCTAACAGTGTCTTGTGAGGCTGCGGATGTTGATCCAGTACAGTAGCTGATGCGGTGTCATCCATTAACCTGCTCTCTGAGAGGCCAGAGTAAATAACTGACTTGAAATCATCCCCAATTTGGAAACATCTTCTGCTTCCCACAGGACACTGGCTGCGAGACTCCCTGTGTCAGTATTCAGGTTTTTACAACACACGAGGAAACCAAGCTGTCGGAAAAAAAATGAAAAAATATAAAAGAGATAAATAATGAATTCTAGATTCCGGCACATGAATAGAACATGAATAAACAGCCAAAGACCCAGCAGCTGCCTACCTCTGTTGTAAAATGGCTCTTAATGACATAAATTATAAATTAAACAGTGGTAAAGGTGGATAACTGAAAAGCAGGACTACCTGCGATAGATAAACAGATACTGGATTTTTTGTATGTCTTCAGGGCTACAGAGCCTCTGACTCCTTGATTTGCTTTGAATTGCATCGGCACTGAGTATAACCGCTGACTGTTGAATCATATCCTTGCTAGTGATGCACTTTATGGATGTGCACATGTCTGTTTTTTTGCATTTGGCTGTTTTCACTTGTGAAGAGTGGCTGGTGTGGTTTTGCGAGTTAGCAAGCATGCCACATTAGCATACGGGTTTGAGGTTCTGCTCAGAACCCTGTTTTCAAAGTACTCCGCCTTCATCTGGTCAGAGCAAACTAATACGCACCCGGCAGACACACGTACACATGCTGACGAGCAGGCAGCACGCTCATTATAATATATAATATGGCCATTATCACATTCTTAATTTGCACCCGAATGCTGAGAGACACAAAAGGAATGGAGGGGACAGTGAAACATTCCATAGCAGGGTCATAAATCTTCCATCGCCTCTGTGGCATCCTACACCCCCCCAGTCCCTACACACACACACACACACACACACACACACGAACACAGACACACAAATGTCTGTCAGATTTCCTCTGCAGTAATTAGGTCTTTCAGGTTATGATAATGTTTGTGCTATTTTCTGGTTCATGTGCTCACTGGTGCACTGAACGCCATTAATCACAGCAGTCTAAATCACACGCTGATTCTTCCACAGCCTCTCTCGGATGTGCGAGAGTGTTTTTGTATGCATGCATTAAAGCGTGCAAGCCTCAGTTGATAGTTTTGGTTCTTTTTGTCTTTCTGCTGACCGAGTTGAGAACTTGCAGTTGAGGGAGAATGAGAGAGTGAGACCTTCTCGAAAGAAAAGGACGAGTAATGAAGTTGTTTTCCATTCTTGGGAGCCTTGTCCCCAACGGTGGAAACGCTGGTGAGCCTGTAGCAGGTAATCAGGGGTGATTCTGCTGTGGCTCAGGGGTTTATCCTCGCACTCTCCACAGAAAATAATGACTTATCTCTATGTAAATTAAGTAATTGAGTTTCTACATGCAGTAATGAACTCTGAGTGAGTGTCACTGTGATTAGGTTTTTTTTCTAGGAGATAAATGTATGAAAGAATATCATTCCATATAAATACCATCACGCTTGATCACCTTCCATCCCTTCAGTGATTCCAACAATCCTCAGTAAGAATCATCCACGAATAAAAATGAACATTTATTTAGGTTTCACATACCTACACTTTTCATCTAGACCTTAATGTTCGGGACAATATACACACTTCCATCAATATATTTCGTCCCTTATAGTTTCTTACTTTCTCATATAATTGTATTGGTTCACATCTCCTTTATATTGAGCCGGCTGGGCTCATTTATATTATGGCATTGCTCTCTATAGGCTGCAGTGTCTCTTCTGTAGATGAGTCATTAGTCGGGAGTATAGAAATTAAAAAAAAAAAACAAAGTGGTTGTACAATTGCATACCTGTACGTTCAAGCCCAGAACAGAACATCTCCAAGGACTCGACACCACATGCGGTCTCACACTTTTCTTTTCCTGAACTGTGTTTGCTTTTGTTCTTCGCCGCTCTCTCTGGCACCCTTTATTCCTCTTTTCTCATCCTCCTACTCTTTAGTCTCTTCTCCTTGTTCTTTTGCTCCGTTACATTGTGCTTCATACGGAACAAAGACACACACGCATTAATGAAGAAGACATAAGCAGAAACTCGCAGTATGCAGACATGATACTGAAATATGAAATATGAAATATGTTCTGATGAAATGCTTTGAAGAGCTTCAATTCATCCCTGTATCTCTTTGTTATTAAGTGTTTGAGAGCGTTAGCATGTTAGAGAGGGGGTTAGGGAGAGACTAAAATATCTCTTAAAAACCATGACATCATGTTGATGCACTGGCTCACTGTGGCCTTGTGAAACCTGTAACTATAACTATACCTTCAACCTGCAGCGTTGATGGGTTAGGCTCTGAATCATCCCTTGAGTGGATCTAGTTGACTCTTCATAACTTTATGGTGTTCTCTATGCACACTATGCTGTGCTATTTCATTGAGTTAATTCAATTTGAAAGAACAGGATACGCACTCTGGTAGAAGTGAGCACATATTCAGCCCTGGGTGATAAAGTTCAACCAAACAAATAGTGTAAGGTCGATGAACTTGTGTAATTGATGAGACTCGATGCTACATGATGTGCTGTTATGTAACGTGACAGAAGTGTTTGCAGGTGACTACAACCCGGCCCGACCTGCAGCGGGCTGGATAACCCTGCTCACCAGAACTGATCTGCTCTTCCATGTCGTGGCAGTGTCATGGCTCGTAGCTCCGCCCACTTTATGGTCACCATACATTTAGAGATGAGGGCACAAGTGTTTTCCTCTCTTGCATTCTTGTTATTCATGACATCTGGCAAGATGCTGCACCGAGCTATCCAAAACATACACCTGCACATTCTTTGTGGATGACTTTGTAATATGAACAGTGTTTCCGCTGTTTTACTGGCAATGCTTGCGACTAAAGTTAACTATTAATAACATCCTTGATAACTCTCCAAAGTTGTAAAGTTCTGTGTCAGAGGAAACTGCTCCGTGCAGTTAGGGTGTCTGAGCAACCTCCTGGGTTGTATTTCATTGTCTCGCTGGTACCTTAAAAACATGCCCCCACCTGTTTCCTGAGTTCTGGGCCATTTTCAGTCTGAACGCCTGCAGAAGAAAAGTCCACTGAGCCACAATGAGCCAGCAAACCTTCAAAAGGCCTCCCTGAAATTGTTCACTCGATTAGAATTGACGCTGTTGAATGCACACATTATTTAATGCCATTACATTTCACTCTGCAGCTCCTAATGCCGCTGCTAATACCACTAATACTGAAAACAGCACGTTTGATTGATTCAAATTGGGGGACACCATTCGGAAGTACAAAATTTCCACATTCCAGCTCTCGGAAAACAATAGCAGTGGCTCATTCAGCTGTCGCCCATTACCTCTGAACTTACAAGGCTGAAACACTTCAGAGCCATACATCAGCTCTGTGACAGGGCGGCCGGCTGCAAACAGATTCAGTCATGCAGTGAATCCTCTCTGTCAGCGCCCCTCGACATTTCAACTCCTGACCCCAGCGTCCACCTGCACACATGCTCTTTCATCATGCAGCACGTCTTTATGGCTCACTCACTCACGCACTCAGTCACTCACTCAGCTGTGTCTCCGTTGCTTTTGAAGACAGGTCCTTTAATTAAATTTATTTCCTGGGGATTTACATAAACCTTAACCAAAGTTGCCACCTGTGCAGCCACAACCGTAACCTTGACTTATCCTAGTCCCAAGCTGAAGCCTTTGCAATGTAATGATATACATTGTAGGGGCTTGCTCTTGTTCCATATATAGAAGAAAGCTCCTCCTAAACTGACATGTATACACACACTAGACTTCTATCCTAGTTATCTCTAACCTCGCCCATCACCGCTAAATCCCTAAACCCGAGACAGACTGTAACCCGAATCCAAAACCGAGGCTTAACCCTTTAACGGGCCTTTTCCAAAATTGTTGCAAGTTTGTGAGGTCAGTGCTCAAAATGGTGCTCACAAAGAAGAAGGTAAAAGTAAACACACACATGTGCACTCCAATGCGCACACACACTTGAAAGCCTCATCACCTCTGACCTTGTGACCCCAGTTAACTAACTAACCTCTTGTTATTTCCCCTGTTCACTGCGCCTCTTTGTGTGGGGCCTCACTGAAAGGAGCCAGTCATGCAGGACTGGTTGCCCCGAGGCAACATCAGCTCCCAGTCTCTCACCATATCCATACATCTCTTTTTCTAGACCGGTTCACATAAACAGAGTGAGTCGGTCACTTGTGCACTTCAGGGTTTGAACTTCTAACCTCTGGCTTGCTCAGCTGTGGACATTTCCTGACGTCGCTGTATTTTCTGCAGGCCTTTATATGTGTGTTTGTTCTGTCACTGTGAAGCTCGGCAGGGTGCACACTGTCAGGGAGCAGAGCACTTAGCATTTCTACATTTGGACTTGATCTTGCTGCTTCAGTGCAGTCGTGTAACGTGTAATGAGAACTCGATGTTCAGGAGCTCTTAAGTGGTAAAACAGCTCTCCACATTTGTGGTTGACGTTTATTGACATGTTTTATCTTCATTTGTAAAACCATAAATCATTGCCATGGGCCCTTCAGAACATTAACGAAAGCCACTTCTCTCTGTCCACATGTGAACTCTTAACCCTCTTGTTTATGTATGACCATATGTTACTAATGCATAGTGTCACTCAACACTGTGACGAATTCTGTCCCCAAATGAATCAAGTCAAAGTTAATGACGCGTTATTTTAAACTCAGTTTCCATATGAACTGGATCTGAACCTCTCTGCTGCATGATGCTGCGATCCATTTTCTGACCGGCTAATATGAGAATTGTAAATACATAATTAACCGCACAGTGACTCTTTGTTAAATGGCATTGTTGAATCTTGAAATTGAATCACCTACGGCTGAACCCAGAACCTGCAGCGATGTTTCCACAACATTAGTTTCCCTAATGTTCAGTGATGTAGTAATATCTTTACCTTAGCCTTTTCACTCCATGTCATGACCTTTCCGCTTAACTGTGGACATTAAAGTGCTTTATCGCATGATAAAAACATGTTGGTGTGAGTTTACTTTTAATGGAAGACGAGTTTAAACTTTTTTTTTTATTACTGGTATAAAATTGAAGAGGAGAGGGAGAGAGAGAGATGTTAACTATTTGTCAAAGTTGAAACAAGTTGAAAAGAAGTTGTAATGAATCCTCTTCCCTTTATTGTTTCAATAGAGCTTTGATGGTTATTCTTTTAATCAATATTTCACTCTCACAGTGAAGGTCCACCCACTTCTCTCTAATAACTGAAAATAACCTTTTGCTGTAGTAAAGTCTCTTGATCTGTCCAGGTCCAAAAAGAAATCACAGAGAGCCTCAGAGCGGCGCCGCTACTTCTGAGAAGTGGGATGGAGCCATGGGACCTTAACTGTTTTTGAGGACGGTCCTCTAACTCATGCCACCATTCTGCTGCCCCGAGAGCTTAGGAAAAAAAAGAAAATCTGATTAAAGTGAAAATATCTCTTCAAGGTGGAAAGACTCCACTGCAGGAGTTACTCATTATTCTTGTTCCCCCCTTTAAAAACATGTTGCGGTCTTGCTGCCTGCTGCCATCCGAGCTTCAGAAGTCTCTTGCAGCTTTGAACCATATACCCATGCCCCTTCAAGTTTCACTATTGTTTGCGCGCTCACCAGCATCAATGGGCTGCATCTGGGCCACATGTCAAAATGGTTAGCGATAAGCCGCCAGTCAAGAGAGCCAGTGATGCAACAGAGGAATTCAGCCGCTCCTATAGCTGCGTGTTTATCCGCATCAGCATGAGTCCGTGCATCTCTCTGGGGGAGCCTATGAACTGCGGGCTGTGTTTAATTTAGGTGTGAGCGAACAACTAGGACACTTACTGTACACAGCTCCCGCTGCTGAGCGAGGATATACATGTTTGTGCTCACATGCTCCGGCAACAGGAGAGAACATGTCGAGGTTAGTGTCAGAAACGCCTCAGACTTAACTTTACTTCAGGGATGAATCTTTAATGTTCAGGCAGAAGTCTTGTCATGAATAGCAAACGTGCCGTTATTGTCACTTGGTCTGTGTGTTGAATCATACATGAAGTTTCTGTGTTTACATTCCACGTAGAAAGCTGTGTACCGCATTGATTGTATTACTCTCCCAGCTTCTAATGCGAAGAATGACATAAAAATTGCACTTCATGAAATGCAGTACAGCTCAGACGTAGCGCCAAAACCCTCCCACTTTTTTTTTCACTTTTCCGGGTCACAGAGGTAGCCGGCCAAGTAGGATATTCCAGAAGTCCTTTGAACCAACAAACCTTCCAAGGACCTCCTGGGGGATCCCAACGTGCCCTCAGGCCAAGTGTAGCCCGCTAACTCAGTTCAGGGTCTACCTCCCCCTGGTTGTGTGTGCCCAGTGAACTTAAAGATGACCAGGAGGAACCCTTACCAGATTCCGGATGTGATGGAGCAGCTGTGGTCCTCCTGATGTGTGACCTCCTTGTTCAAGAAACACAGAGGCTGAGTCCGGGCACCTGCTGGAGAAAACACATTTTAGCTGTTTTTGCTTTCGCAATCTCCTTCTTTCGTTGGCTGTGGGTGAGTGTCAGTAGATCGACAGGTAAATCAGAAGCCTTGCCTTGTGGCTCAGCTCCTGCTTTACCACAACGCTCACTTTACTGCTGATGCAGCTCTGACCCACCTGTCCAACTTCCTCTCCAACTTCCACTCACTCCTAAATGGGCCGCCGAGATAGTTCAACTCCTTCACTTGAGGAAGCGAAGCGAGCCCCCCCCCCAGCTATTGATTACCTGGCTGAATCCCAGCAGGATGTTTCCCTACCAAACTCTGCTCTCCTAAAAGTTTCTCTATTTGGATCTTTTGATTCTGTATGACTAACCATCCAAAACATAGTTAACAAGTCATGACCTCCAGTTGTCTCCTGCTGCAGAACTGAATTGGTGTAGAACAATATGACGCAAGGAGAGAAATGTCCCTGCGCTCTTATCAACCTGTCTTTGTCATTTAACGACTGGAAATGAAAGTTAATTGTAAAATTTTAATCATGTCACAGCGATATTCAGGATTCAGCTCCTCACCTGGCCTAAATGTGTCAAAACCCTCAGCTCCTGTTGAGTTCAGGCTGCGACTTATAGTGTGAAACCCCCCATGACAGGTTTCACTTATGCTGCCTTTATTTATTTCTTTTTTTTTTTTTTGTCGGTTTAGTTCAGCAATAATTCAGTCTTTCATAGGCTGGGAATATTTTTTCTCCTCCCCAGATGCTGATGAAACCCATTCAAAGCCCATTATATCATTTTAAAAGCCTTCTGACCAAAATAAGGTTGGAAATAGAATAAGGCTGCCCCTCTTTTTGCCTTCCACATACACACACTTGAGATTGTTGCGTCCATGCTCAGTAATCGCTGCTCTAGTTCCCACAAGCTCGTTTCATAAATTAGTACTTGTGCGTGAGGCAGACCCAAGATAAAAGTTAATTAGGACTCTGTCAGTGAAGGACGGAACAGGGCGACAAAACAATGACTATGGTGTCAAAGGAATAACCTGACATGTTGGACTTTATTATATTTCTTTCTCATCTGGCTCGCACCATGGAGGACAAAATATTCCTCATGTTGGCATTTGAGATTTCGAAATGGCACTTATATAAAACTGCTGGCATTTATTATTAAAAGCAGTCGGTAACACTATTTGTGAGTCAGCTCATTAGCGTGCAACCAAAGTCGCTCCTTTCCAGGAAGAATGCAAAAACTAATGATGCTCTTTAATGTAATCTAAAGAAATGTGTATTCCTTTTATATTTTCTCCTCTGTGCCAAATCTCTGTAGAAAAACCAAAAACACTCAGTCTTTTAATTAAAATTAGGAGGAAATTATGCGACAAATTCTGACAAAACATGAGGCCCACGGTGCAACAAAGCAGTGAAAGGGATTTCCAAACCTGTAAAGGGCTTCTGAAGAGAAGGAGAACAAATGGGCAAATATGAAATGGGAGTATTGAAAAGAAATCATTTCCATCCTTTAGCAGCAGATTTTGGAGATGGTATTGTTGAGAGGGGAGCTATGTGAGAAATAATTGTGTTCTGTGACTGAGTATGAATGAAAGGAAAGGAAACAAGAGGAAAGCAAGAGAAGTATGGTCAGTAATGTGTCTGTAATAAGGTCAGAGGCAGAAGTCCATTATGAAACCCTCCTGAGGCTCTATTTATAGTGACCCAAGGAGGCAGAGAGGAAAGGATGGAGTGAGCAAGCGAAAAAGAGAGAAGAGGGGGAGGGAGAAGAGAGGAAGCTACGGAGGTTTGGGGGAGGAAGGGTGCCAGATAGCGAAGAAGGGAGGCAAAGTGTTGGGAAGGAGCGAAGATGAGCAAATGGTGAGGACGGGAAAAACGCAAGGGGATAGAAGACGAGAGTGGGAGGTGTGGAGAGATGCCAGAGATGGAGAGAAAGAAGATGGGCTGAGAAGGAGGAGAAGAGGGGCGGGAGACAGCAGGGAAAAGGAGAGTTTGGCGACTCGAGTGAGAGAAACCGAGTCATGTGGTGGGGGAGAGGAAGGATAAGAAGGCGAGAGAGACAGTGAGCCTCCAGATGGAGAAAGGCATGAACGGTGAAATGTCTGATCCAATTTTATGTTCCTCTCTGAATAAAATAGCCAAAATATGGGAAATTCTTCAAATGAAATAAGCCTGAAAGCTGTTCTTAATCATTTGAGTTGAAGCCATCTTTAGTTTTTTTGTTGTTATGTCGTATCTGTGTATACATATGAATGTGTATGCCCATGTCTGCATTGCACTACTCACCAGACAGATAATCTACAGACTGGGCTGAGCGTTCTAATTCCTTTTGCGCAGGTGATGGGACAGCAATAGGAAGCAATAGGGGTGAGGAGATAAAGTAGGTGATAGGGTAGAAGAAGGACGGAGGACATGGAAACATAAATGTATCAGCAGTGGAAAAAATTATGAAAATGCAATGAGGAAGAGGAGATTTAATCCCTCACAAAGTGGCCGGGTGGGTGGGAGATGTGCCCTCCGGGGAAGTGACCAAAAAGAAAAGACGATGGGATGGCTAAAATGTGCCATTTCTCCGGGAGATGAAGCAGAAGAAAGGCGCACAGGAAATGTAATGCGACTATAAACGGGTTTTGTGAGGGAATTGGTAAAGACATCGTAGATCAAGATGAAAATGAGTGGACAGACATATTGGAGAGGTAGGACAAAAAAAAAAGTGATCATAAAAACCGACAGAGAGGGGCTGACAGGCGGGGGATATGCAGACACACACGCTGAACAGAGACAAGCAGGTGGACAGTGAGATGTGGATCATACAGCGTATACTCCAGCAGCCACTCATATTATCAGCTGTCAGCCGCCCAGAAAAAAAAATATGATCCCATCTCCATGAAAATAGAAGTCCTTCCCTGGCCAGTGTTTTGATATTGTAATGCTCTGCCCCGCGCTGCTGCTTGTATTAATAGCGATGCTGAGCTGTGATAGTACAGCCTGAATGAAATCAAAGCTGTGCCGTTCCCTCAGGCCTGGGATAAGGGAGACAGAATCCATCTGGAAGATAACATTACCCAGCAGCTTGCACAAGTTTGTACCCCTACAAGCTTGCATAATACTATATGCATATGGATGAGATATTCCACCTGAACGTGGATGTGTGCACGTACCTGCGTGTATCACCAAATGAAACTTTGTGATCATAATTGGACTGTCATTATATTTTCTCTCCTTGGCTTGCCAGTTTTGTCTTTGTTCCCTTATCTGTTGTTCACCTGCCCGGATGCATTTCTTTCTCATTTGGATTTTACCAGTTTCAGACACACACGCGGTGATGAGTAGACTGGCAGCAGAAACACATCAGTACTATGATGCTGATGGTGACGACAACAGCACACATTTCTCATTTACACCGTGAGAGTGGGGGAGTTGCAACAGGGTAGATGAGAACCCGTGACAAACACTTTGTTGACAGAAACCTTACTACGTGTCTGTCTGTCTGTCTGTCTCTGTCTGTCGCAAAGAAACGTTGGAATGATGTGATGTGATTCGATGTGTTCTGCTTGGTTTGGTTCCATGTTGGGCCCCCGTCGATCCCTTTTTCTGTGGGTCCCTGAAGTGCCTTGAAATGCTCCTGCCGAAGAGAGATAGAGTGAATTAACTGATGGCAGAGATGGAGATTCGCCACCACTGGTTCTCACACCATGCGGCCTAGTTCAGCAGGAGGAAGGGAATTTGAAATCCTCAATTCAACTGGGGACTTGAGCAAATACTCATGGTGGCTGATAGTGTGGTATTTACTGCTCAACCTACGCACTGAGGTTCAATAAAAGACACGGGATGCGAAAAACTGTAACCGAAGCCCCACGGCTCAGTGCTCAACCTTGAAAGAGCAGAATCAGATACCAAACCCCTGCTGTGGACCATCCTGTGCCGTCCAGTGAGCTGTGTCCGCACGCCCAGGCTAACTTGTAACACTGGAACAGGAGATAAGTGCTGGGTTTAGAGTCTTGTCAGGACAAACCAGGCACGGTCAATCCCCACCTCTTCATATAGGCGCAGTATACTTTGTACCTTTAACCCTCTCGCTACCTCTAAAAGCAATAACGTACCTGATGGGAATCAGATGCAGAAAGAGACTGGAAGCTACGAAACATGCCTGAGTGCAGAGAAAGTGAAGGTGGCACAATAATAAAGGAACTAACGACAACTGCAGCAGATGTCATTCACGACGTGTGTGTGTGTGTGTGTGTGTGTGTGTGTGTGTGTGTGTGTGTGTGTGTGTGTGTGTGTGTGTGTGTGTGTGTGTGTGTGTGTGTGTGTGTGTGTCCGTGTGTCCGTGCGATGCTTGGCAGAGACGGCCATTAAGGCAATAGCGACTGAGTGCTCTCGCGCTGCCTACCTGCGAACGCCCACTCGTCAGCTGCTCCTGTGCTGCGTACGTGTCCTGGCCTGTTACATACAGTACGTGTGATGTACGTCCAGCTGTGAGCATCTCAGCTTGACCCTCGCTCGAGCAGCATATGTGTGTCGATGTTTACGCCTGGGGACAAGTGCACTGGAGAAACATTTGCCTTTTGTTTCCTATTTCGATAAAGAGGTTTCTTTTTATTTCCTCCTTCCTCAAGTAACTGCTTTCATCCTGAGCTGTGTGCCACGAGTGAGATGCACATCTTTTCCATTAAGTTACATTTTATTTATGGCCAGAATATTTATTTTTTATTCCTCAGTCCATTAGAGTGTTGCAGAAGATGACCTCATGTTTGTGGATGGTGTCTGGATTTTCTGGTGCATCATTATTATGTTTGGAGTTGCTTGACTGCTGCTGTACTATCAGAAACGTTAAACAAGCATCAGAGTGAGCGGGCCTCATCCCCTGGGGGACGGGAATGTCTGTAGAAAATTTCATGCTAATCCATCCAGCCGCTGTAGTACGCCAGTGGTGTAGCCTGAGCGCCCGGCCTTACAGTGCTGCGAAGATCCAAGATTGACCATGAATAAGATAAATTAGCTCATCCTGACCGTTGCATATCCTCCAGACTGCTGCTGCAGAATACTGAATACTCACTATATACTCAAAATATAACAACATGCAACTGCGGAGGAAGGAGGACGCACGGCACATCTGCATAAACACACCAGGGCGTGCAAAAGCATAGATATGATGCATGGAGGTACAGAACGCTGGCTTTAAAAACACCAACATCGACAACCACTCCACACAAACACACGTACTAATGTGCACTCTGACTGGAGGCCAGGCAGCTCTCTGAATCATAATTCATAAATGAATAAAATATGCCTGTCGCTGAAACTTCTGTGCGTGTGTCCATGGGGATTTTACAGTGTCATTTGCTCGTTATGTGGCTCTGACATAATTATAGAGACTGTGAATTAACTGGGCTTCACCCAGTGCCAATATACATTGTGAATTCAATCAAATGAGTGGTGAGCTCAACAACATGGACTGTGTAAAGCTTATTAGTTCATTTCTATGACACGTACTGAGACACAGGAATCACAGGAAAACACTGACCTGCAAATAGAACTTCTTCATCACTCCCTCTCTCTCTTGTTTTCCTCTTTGTGTTTCTTCTTTTGTCTTTCTGTTTTGTTTTTTTTCAAACCATCTCAAAATGCAAACGTCGCCATCACTGAAGTTTCACTTTCGAAATCCCTTGCCAAAACTTACCCCAGACTCAAACTTGTTGATGTCTTTCTTAATCGAGGCCAGCTGCGGCCTGCGGCGGCCTGCGGCGGTTGCTCCTCTGCAGGCAGGGCCGTAAATCTAGTGGCAGGCTGGAGCTGAGGCCTTACATGTCACACGCAATGAAAGTCTGCGCGCACCAACCAGCTGTCACTGCTCCCACCCTGAGATGTGCTATCTTTCAAAGTGCTTTGTGCCATTATGAATTGCCTATAGCCCTCAGACTCTGGTTGATATATGATGGGCTCTGACAGGGAGTGTGTTGTGCATGACATATTATATCTTTCATGGGATTATTTCTGCCATCACAATCTGAGGAAATCCTCTCCCGAGGAAGATAATGCAGATTTTTCTTTCTTTGTATTTGATTGAATCTCAAATCCTCAAATTGCACAGTAAAATTGAAAAACAGCCCAACTGGATTGTCAAGAGAAACTTGGTATAAAATGAATGGTTCTCATTTACTGTGGGGCTGTTTGCATCAATCTGAGGACACACGACTATGTTCCTATGCTTTCCTAAAGTTTATATTCAAATGTATGTAGATTTAATTGATCCCTTTGGAAAAAGGCAATGGAGTGATTACGTTTTCTCACACTGCATGTCTACTTGTGTCTTGAATAATGTGGCTTTCATCAAAGTGCCGATTGAGGATAAGACCCTGATTAGGTTTCAAATGGATGCAGATGATGTGTGACCGCCTGGTGTCTCTTTTCAAAAGCGATGCGACACTCCAGGACACGGCGTGTAATTCCATGGCGTGCTGTGTCAAGTACCTCAACTGACTTGATCCCACCCTTGATCTCTTCTTTATAAACAGATCTGACGCTGACACACACACACACACACCTGCATACTGGCACATATATGATTATCGTGTCTTTTGTCAACCAGCATGACTCTGCTGTTCTCTGCGTTATCGACCTCATCTAAGCCACTTACACAACTGAAGTAAACAAGTAAGAAAAGAGGATAGAAAGATTAAAAGTTTGTGAGCACTGCAGCAAATACCTAAAAATGCTGCAAAGAATAATGTAAGAAACCCTTAAATGAATGAAACTGGATCAATATGAGGATTCAGGTGAAAAAGTCCAAATAAATGTTTAGATGCATAAATAATATGTTGTTTCCATCCATGAACAATTAAATAATGGATGAATAGACAGTTAAGAAAGTTTGGAATCACCGTTCTTTTAGGTTAGAAGAAAGAATAGTTTTAAAACAGAAAATGATACAATTCCTTTGTCATTTTCACCATACAGTTATTGTCAGCAAATTAGACCAGAGAGAGAGAAGCCGAGAGAGAGAATACACAGAGTGAGAGAAACACTCGAGGGCTGCTCTTCAGTGCCATCGCTGATGAGGTTACCCCATCTCCACCGGTGTGTGTGTGTGTTTGTGTAAACTAGTATTTATGCACCTATAAAGTTTGTTGGCATTCTTAGGTTTAGAAGTAAAATTAGGTTCTGTTAGGGTTAAGGTTAGGGTTAGAGGCTGAGGAATGCCTTATGTCAAACACTGTCGTCACTGAGATTGATGTTCAGTGTGTGTGTGTTTCAGAAATGTGCAGCATCATATATCTTATTCCAGGACAATGATAGACCAGCTCTCTGCTGTCCCATCATCCCTCACTTTCTGTCAGCTTCCATCTTATTTTTCATCTCCAGGAACTCCCTGAATTACCTCCCTGAGCCTTTTCAACAGGCAAGTAGTGATCTAATATACATGAGTTATAGTGTGTGTGTGTGTGTGTGTGTGTGTGTGTGCTGTTGATAGTTGTTGTGGTAAAGGAATAAGTGTACCAGTTTAGAAAGTGTTGGGCTGTGTGTGTGTTTGAATGATGGTACCTGTTTCTCAGTGAGCATATATTTTTACAGCTGCTGCTGATCCTAACTACCAGATAAGGCAGTATGATCTCATTATTTCCACTGCTACTGCACTGACACACACACACACACACACAAAACCCATGAGGCATTTTGACCATATATGGCTCAGTTGGCCTCACATTATGTTGTGTACCTCTGGATTCCTTGAAACCTTGGAAATGCTTGTGATGTTAGCTTCCTATGTTAAGCATAACATCAGGGCACTAGCTCTGGTTGCAGGAAGCTGTCACCATTGGTTAGTGAGGAGCTACGTCATACTCAAGTCCATAAAACAAGAAAACACCTGAAGCTAAACCATCAGAAGTGTGGTTGTATTTCACGTGATAGGATTCTCATACCGGGGGATGTGCAGCAAGTGATCTGAGCATTGGCTAAGAGCCTGGACTTTGCAGCTATAGTCTAACTCCATGTGATTCCTTGTACTTGCACCAATCTGCCGCTGCCCTTTCCAGTCCTCTCACACTGACCATCAATCTCTCCGTGCATCTGATAGATCGGCTCGTGTTGTCCGTGACACTGGAACATGATTGGCCACTTCTGATGACATCTTCCTTTACACATTTACAGATATTTATTGGCTTGGTTTGTAGGCTTTCTGAAGTGGGCAGGCCTGAAGGCGTATAACGGATGGGAATAAATGTGGGTTTTACCCCGCTACATATTTACTACATACCGTAAATTGAACCAGGACATTGGTCGGCAACAGCCATCCATTATTGATGGCAGCATTCAGGCATGACAGTTATGAGCCGGCCTGTTAGGATCAGTAATTCACTCTGTCGGGAGATCAGGAAACAGAAGTGGGGGGTGAAGAGGACGAGGAGCGCGAGAGGTTTAGGAACAAGAAGGAAAAGGAAACGGAGAAGGGAAGCAGAAAAGAATGGAGAGGAGAGGCCCAAGCAGTGATGCTGTTGAGGGGAGAGGAAACAGGCAGTATTTATGAGACAAAGCTTTTATTCATGGCAAATATTTCTCTCCAGCGACAACCCCCCACACACACTCCACCCACCCTTTTTTCCGGCTATCATGTTTCTTGTGCCAATCAATAATTTATTGCTGTCGCTCCAGAGCAATGAACCCCGCCAGCTCTGAATGACAGATGAGGGTGAGAAAGGCTGTTGGGGCAATGTGAAAAGTGGGAGGGGTGGCGGGGTGCGACAAGCATAGTGGTGGAGAACCATAGTTCAAGAAAGGAAGTATCAAGAAACGTACAGTGAGAAGAGGGGCGGCGCCGAGAGACTGACAGAGCAACGAGTTAACACGGTGCCGGAGCGGGAGAAAATTTCCCACAGATAATGAAATTATGCAGTGCAAATGTCTTCCAATTTCCATACTCTCAGAGAACTAATTACAGAAGTACGAGCAAAAATGTCAGCTTTGTGACATCAAAGTGGAGGCGCTGCCTCCTCATTTCCCCCCCTATTCGTGTCTTGTTGTTCTACCTAAGCTGCTTTTAGCTTCCAGCCCATGGCACGCTGCTATTCTCCAAGAGGACCGCCACTGCACGCAGTTAGTGAAGAGGAGTGTTTGCGTGTGCGCAGGCCTATAAATGCACAAATTATGCACCGTTTTTTTTTTTGTGTAGCTTGTGTTTGTTTTTGTAGGTGTGACAGTGTGTGACTGCAGCCATGGCAGATTCGGGGCTGAGCCTTGGAGCTGCGTTCAAAAAAAGCTTGTGTGTGTTTGAATTTTCCCATGACTCACAACTCTCACAAGGTGAAGCAGTTGCACAAACACACACACACAGACACGAAGACATACAGGGAGAAGGACAGCTGAAAATGGATGATGATGGTGTGGAGGGAAATTATATGTTGGGGGAATCTGTGTGTGTGCGTGTGCGTGTGCGCTTGTGAGTAAACTTGGTATACATGCGCCTCCGATGTGTGTCTATGGGAGAAGAAGAAAGAAAGGCCTCTTCCTCTCCCTCTCACCTGCTCTTGTAAGCCTCTGTGTTTCGGTGACCTTGGCAACCCGGTGACAAAACATCCTTGGTGTCCCTTTTGATTAAGGCCTTGTGTGGGCGTGTGGTCCGAGTGAAAGGCCAGTGGAGGAGCAGGAGCAGGATGGAGGAGAATGGAGTTGCTGATGCCCTCAGGGTCGGCTGCTCTGTCTATTCACGTTATTTCCTTCGTTACGTCTCCGTTCTTGTGTCTGTCCCGGTTATTTCATTCTTTACTGTCCAAGCTTCAATTGTTCAAACGTAAAAAGTTTGATAAAAATACAGGAAGGAGCCATTAATACTACGACATTGTGATAAGGAAGAGGAGAGAATGGATGTTTTTCCTGCAGAAAGTAAGGGAGGGAGAAAAACTCAGTCAAGAGGACATTTTAAACCACAACATCTATAATACCACAACAATAATCCTACAGTATAACCCTCTCGATACACTGTCTAACAGGCGTGAGGCCTGGAACTGCTCAATCTGCAAGACACCATTAGATCATGGATAATGAGGCGGCCAGGCGTTGTGACCCCTCCTCATATCTCCCCTTCTCTTCATCAATGTGTCTTTGTCCACACATGGACGCCACAATCGGTTGCTGATTAAAGGTGCATTTTATGGCTCAGTGGAAGAAAATTGTTCCCTGTCCAGGTCACTGGCTTGTGGCACGGCAACTATTAGTGATCAGACGAGAACAGTAAATGTCTAGAGCACGCTCGGTTCGGGGGAGAGCGTTAGACAATGTTGCTTGCTGGTGTGAATCACAGAACAAGAATGAAGTGATTGAAAATGCTGCATATTTTCCCTGAACTCTCTTTGTACCCTGTTAGTCGTCAGAGTGAGTCGATAAAACAAACAGTGACTGAGATGAGGACGGGGGAAAGGCATCATCCGCTGAACAACAGCGACTGTACTTGTACCAACGTACCTCTTTTCCTGCTTCCCACAGTGAGAGACGACGACGACTTCTTGAGTCTGAGCGAGCTCCCGGAGACCTTCCCCTCCGACCCGCCAGAGCCCCTGCCCCACTTCCTGTTTGAACCCGAGGAAGGCTACATTGTCAAGAACAAGCCCGTCAATCTTTACTGCAAAGCAACGCCCGCCACACAGATTTACTTCAAGTGCAACAGCGAGTGGGTCCATCAGAAGGACCACACTGTGGAGGAGAGGGTGGACGAAAACTCAGGTGAGTGAAGTCTGGAGCGTGTGTGCACACACTGTTATTTGAAGTGCAATAGTCAGTTGGCAGATCAGAGGACAGTCTTGAGAAATATTTTCTCTTTTTGTCTAAATCTAGATATTTTGACCACGGTGTTAGAAAAAAAAAAAGTCTTCTGGGAGTTCACAGAGTTCTTTTTCCAGAAATCACATTTCAACTCCAAAGAAAAACAATTGAACGTTGGTGCTTCGCTGCAACATCCAAGATGGACACTGAAGGCCCAACAGTCCCCTCATGAAACCACATTTAAATTCGCAGGATCTGGATTTTCACATGGATCTGCACCAAGCACCACACACTATAAAATCTTAGTCCTCTAAATAAATCAGATTTTTTTTCTTATCGATATCCAAGAATTCTTGTTTGTGAAATCAAGGAAAATGTTGAGATGCAGACAGAGTGGAGAAATAAATCTGAACTTAAATATAACTGCCTCAATCCTGACCAGTCCACACCCTGCCATCGTTCCAGTTCAGGCGTTGTGGATATTAAATGATGGAGAACCAATGTTTTTTTTCCAAATATACATCATCATGTCTGAAGTGCGGAGTTATTCTTTTCAGTCGTATCCTTTCAAAACGTCTGTGATATGACTTTGTTCTCCGCTGATTGTCTGACTGGTGCAACATAAGCAAACAGGTTCAACCTATTATTCAGATGTTGTGTTATTTGTGCGGCGCTGGGTCACGTGTCAGTCGTGTGTGCACAGCTGTCCCGCTGGCAGCGCTGCGCCGAAAAACATTCACAGGACAGTTTAATAGGATCCACAGTGATGTACTGGAGCGCAGCCAAAGTTGCACACTTGTCACCTGACAGCACATGGTATTACTGTGCTGGAGCGGCAATGATGAATCACGCTGCTGCTGCTCTGGCAGGGTGACAGAGATGTACGCAGCCTGGCTTTCTTAGACTTAAGGTGGACATGAGCCCGGCTTAAGGGTCTCCACCTGCTTGTTAATGAGCCGGGGTCCCGAGCGAGCGGTTAAAACGCAGGCTGAAAACCCCTGATGTATGGAGCCTGCCGATAGCGGTACACAGCAGGGTTCAGTGGCACAACTCAGCGTGTAGGCGGAGGAAGTTTCTGTTGTTGAGGCAGGTGAACAAAACGCTGCACAGGTTTAATCTGCTCAGCCTTTGATGCCTGACAGCGTTTGTATTGAACACAATATTGAGGAAGCAGAAGTTTTGATTCCGCGTCAACTCGAGTTGACACGTTGACTTGCCCACTGAAGATTTTCCCCCTGTAATACAAAGCAGACCCCGGAGCCAAAGACTGTGAGTGTGAGTGCGTGCATGAGTGTGTTTGTCTGGTGTCCTGGTTGCTTTGTGGGTCGACTGCAGTGTTAAACCCAAGACGGATACAGAACCGGCTGAGCAGTGATGCTCCCCCCCCCGCTGCAGCTGTCACACAGAAACGACGATGAAGAGGAGCACAGACGCAGCGAAAACCGAAAGTAGTAAATGTGAGAGAAGGCAGGAAACAGGCAGACATATTGAAACATGTACGTAGCTGCAGACAAATGATGAAACACAGGAGAGAATCATGTTGGAACATTTATTGAAGGCTGGGTTTTAAATCAGATGACAGTTCACTCCACTTCTAACCAGGCATCTTTATACTTATATAAATTAATCTGTTTTAAACATCTTTTTGATTCCTTCAACATGTTCCTTTGGAGCACTTATATCCCTTTATTTCTTATCTGGATATTGCCTCATTCCTCTCTCTGTTCTCTTTAGCATTTAGCTCATTCCTTACTTTGTTTTCATTTATCGTCATCCAAGCCTTTTTTACTTTTGAGTCATCACATATCCTGGCACAAGTCCTTTGGCTCCTAAGGAAAAACTCGGAGCTATCACTCCGTTGAACATGCCTGACTCTTTTTTTTCCCACCAAGATCAAAATGAAAAGATTGAAAACATGTTAAAGACGGGGAGAAAATCAATCTGGATAAGCCTTTTCATCTTCGTCTTAGTCATGAAATCACGTCTGTTCATTCATGTCTCTCCTCTCCAACTACTTATTCCCATCATTGTTTTACAGCCTTCCTCTTTGTAGAAGACATTTATACGACAGAGTGGCTTGATTAATGTGAACGTAACCCGGGCTTCAGTCTAAGGTTTCTGAGGTTACAGGCTGAGTATCTACAATAGGCATCCATTGTCTTCTTCTCTTCCCTCCCTCCTCTTTTCTCTCTATCTTTGCTCTTACCTCTGTGTTCATTACTGACATAATGTGCAGCTGCTAGTCATTTATTACTCTCCCATCAGCCGTTCATTTGCGAGCAGCTGGATTCCAGACAGTGGGTTATTGAGAGGAAATTCTGTTCAATTATGATGCGTGGATTTAGGCTCTTTTGCTGCGTGAGTCAGATGCCATGAGGTCTTCCATTCTCAAACCACCAATTCAGCCTTAGAACGATCTGTGTGCTTTAAACATCCAGTCCAATTTATTTTGACATTCGCTTCTGTGGCTCTGTAACAGCCATTATCCAATTATATCTCTTTTTCTACTAAACCTAAATTCATAACTTCTCTTCAGAGTCCTCTCTCTCTCTCTCCCTCTCTGAGGGTCCCTGCTTGATGAAACAACCCACAGCTCCAGTTGCAACATGGACTTCTGCTTTTTTAAATACTCACGATACGCTTCAGTTGATGCCTAATTTATCTTGTGCAAAGCCATCATAATGTCACTTTAATAAAATATGGATTGACTCGCTTTCGTTCTGCTCCAGGACACTTCATCTTTCGAGCACATCATAATCTACGCAGATATTGGCATAAAAGTAGAATGAATAATTAAGTAAACTGGGAATATTATGCAATGTCAAGATTTCTGCAGTTGTTAGGTTTTCTCTTTAAACCTGTTTGCTTTTAACTTATTCATATTGAACAAAGATCGCAGCGGATGTCTTTATTTCTCCGTCAACAAAAACAAATCATTAGTGTCAAACAATTAGAAGACGTCCCTGAGTCCTGATTTAACAGTGTATGAAAGCATAAGCTAATGAAAATCAGGAATGTCAGATTTTTCGACTGGACAAAACTGCAACTGTGTTTTATTCTGAGGAAAGAAGCGAGAGTGATTATCTGCAGCCATGGCTGTGAGCAGCAGCAGTGTGAGATGACTCTGCATCTCCCCCCCCCCAACTAAATGAGGGGTTGTCCAGGAGGACAAATATCCAGGCTGCAGAAAGCGGCTTCCAGAAAGAGAGAAAACTTCAAAAGCCTCCCTCGGTGAAGATCAACACACGTGTCCCCGTCTGGAAGTTTAATCCCTGACGAGAACACCTGTAAACATTTAAATGTCAACTTAAAAATATCAAAATGAATCCCCGCGTCAATGTTGCCACGTCGCTGTTGTCGCCCTGTTTGTTACCCAACTTGTGAGTGACAAACAACGCTGACCTCAGTGTAACCCCTTAAAGAAACACGCTAACTTTCCCAGCTGACAGTGAGTCAGCCTCTAATACTCTTTCATGCCTCTCCAGCACATCGGCACCATTTTAATGATCTATTCTAATCGTCCCTGTTAAACTTTGTAGCTATTTTCTGAAATTACAAACTGCTCAACAATTTAAATAACAGAGGAAATAATCAACTGATCAATCTATAATGGAAATGATCATTATCTGCAGAACTGCTTCACTCCCACTAACAACAACACCAAAAATCCTGCTTTTACATGTGTGACAACATGTGACTACATGTTTACATGAATGTGTAATAACAGTCTAATGATTTATAATAGTTCAAAATCGCTGGGGTCATTTCCTGCCTTTAACACTTGGAATACTTTAAGCAGATTATTGGTAGTTGGAGTTCAATAAATGGCATGAATAATTCCTCCTTTCTCATGTTCAAATTAAAACACCGTTTCTTTAAGGCTCTGTAAACCTGACAGCGTGGTTCTGTGAAGCCGTGATGTTTTGTGAAACAGTACCACACTGTGAAACTCCACCAGGTCACCTTGGAACAAAAGACGTTGAGATTATAAATATTTAATACTACATGTATATTATGCAACATGTAAATTACATAAAAAGCAACTGTAGGGGCTCTCGCCCTGCGTGTGTGTGTGTGCGCGTGCGCATTGTTTATCTGTGTGAAAACCTAACTCTGTAAGCTGTTTTCTCCTCTTTCTTTCCTGCTGTTTCACAGAAACAGCTAGCAGCTATGGCCCCCATGCTGTTTTTATTATCTCTGTCTTCTCACTCTCTCTCTCTCTCTCTCTCTCTCTCTTTCCCTCTCTATGGCCAATCCTTTCTCCCTCTTCCCCTCCCTTTTATCCCTTTCTTTTCTCGTCCTGGCTCTTTGCTCCATGCTGTCTTTTACTTTACTCTAATTTCCACCATGTGAAATCGGAGTGAGCAGAGGCAGATAAAACCTGAGCTAGCGGAGGCAGGGGATAATGGAGGGATGCTGTTGGAGGCTACCTTCCAGAGGTCTGGATATGCCAACAGATATCAGGGGTCACACTGAGGAGGAAGATGATATGAATCCCGCTGTGCAGCATTCTTCCACTTTCTTGCTCACCCCAGCTCCTTCCTCCTCCCTGTGTTTTTTTTTTTTTTTGTGTGCAGGAGATGGAAAGTCAGCTTAAGTGCTGAAACACAGTGTTCGTTTGATCCCCAGGATCAAGATGAAAGAAAACAAAAGCTAAAATGTACAAAGGAAAGTGAGACCATCAATGAGGCAAGCATGAAAGTTTGGGCCAAACAGCTTTGTGTGCAATGTCTTGCACAGAAATCCATTTCTAAGGTTGGTCTTGTCAAACAGAATCATAAAAAAAACCTGTTGTGTTTTTCTCTGGGGTTATGAAATGGGAGCAAGGATAAAGTAGAAAAGTTGAATGTGGAGAGAAGGTGGAAAGAACAGGTCAGTCTGATATATTTGATGATGACGCTTGGATTTCCAACTCTGTTTTTGACATTTAGGAACAAGACGAGACCAGTACATACTTTAGTAACTAGGGACTAGCTTAGCTTGTAGCCGGATCAGTGAGGCATAGGCAGTTATTGTGTGAACCCCCAACAAATCTTGTCGGCCCACAAACCCACGACATTGAAGGTAGTTGTTGGTGAAACTGGGTCAGAGGTAAAGCCACTAAACAGCCTCTTCTCTGCAATGTATCCACTTCAAAGTCCACATCAATATAGGACGAGCGCACACTGACCGCAGATGTAATCCCTCACGTCACTCCCTGACATCACACCACTGCGCCAGACGCTCACACTTGGATTAGCCACAGACTAAACCACGCACAGATTAAACGCTGGTATTGGTTTGACTCCCAAACCCAGGTATGACCTTCAGGACTGGAAAGGCGGGAGCGGTCCTCATCAATGCTGTTCCCGAATCCCCCTTTTTCTCCCTTTTCTATCTGCTTCGAAAAGTATGACAAAGCGTTTTTGTGCTTCTAATTTTGAGCTAAATTCTAACAAGATACAGAGCCACCGCCTCAAGCCCAATCACATTAAACTCTGACATGCAAAATGGAGAGGCCCTAAAATGAACATTGGGGAAATACTGATCATGGGTTGTGAAATTTTATGAAGAATTGAGTCAAAGCTGCAAAAAGGGAACCAAACCAGCAGATGAATGGAAAGGGAACCTATCATGATAATGAAGTAACGCAGCAACACCCATTAAAGATCAAATATAATTCCCCCTCGTTTAATACCATTTTAAAAAGTCTTAATGAAAAGTGACACCCATAAGGAAGTGAAGCAAACATCTTGTTTTCGACATGATGAATGGAAAGGGAACCTTCAGGTGAGCGCCCTGACACCTCCATAAACTGCTGCAGTCGTCTTCACGCAGAGCCTCATCTGGAGCCTGGGAAAGCCAGGTGAAGGTCACGGGCAAGGATCAGGGTGCGTTCATGCGGGAGGGGGCATGGGGGGGTGTTTGAGGGGGTCACTCGGGTCCGAGTCCAGCTGTGGACAACAGGCACGGTTCCCTAAGCAGCACCGCTGGATGTCACAGCATCAAGTCTCCACGCCGACGTTTCTCTGAAGCGGGGAACTATCTTAAAATAAACACGTCTCCCTCTTGACAGACGCTTTAATGCTACAGCATGGACATTTGCTGAAACATTTCAACCATCTCTCCGTGTGAATTACTGCGAGTGAGCGTGAGCCGCAGCATATCGCATCTTTTATTTTGAAGGGCATTTCCAGTGTTTGCTTAAGCAACGTGCGTACGACCCCGGTATATCTCCATTAGCTGTGAAGTGTGCTAATGACATATTGTGTACTAGGTTACTTACTTTGTCTCCATTAGCCAAAGTGTGAATGGTTATTAGTCTGCCAGCACTGACCTGTGACTCCACATCTACACACATGCACACACACACAACACGATGTTGGCACACAACATATTGGCGCCGGTGATTTGTGACCTCTTTCCCTCCTTTGCTGCCATCTCACTCGTATTGATTTCTTCTCGTCTTGTCCTACAGCTCTGCCTCTTTCTCTCCCTCCTATAATGTTTCTCTCCTCCCTCTTTCCAGCGTCACTCCCATTCTCATCTCTCTCATCTCCTGCTGTTCTCCCACCTTTTTATTTGTCCTCCGTGTAGTTTCCCTCTTGTTCTCTGTTTCTCACATGACAAGATCTTTAAAAGCTTCTGCGTTAGCGAACACAGCTGCGTGTTTGTATCTCTGTTCGTTTGTACTCTCTTCTGTTTACGGGCTGATTGTATGTGTTAAACTAATGTTCTACTGTGGGGGACATTTTGGCGTGTCTGAAAACGAACCCCTGCTTAGTTTTTGTGTTTGTTCAGCACGTCCTTGTGCCTGTGTTTGTGGGAAATAGTTCTGAGTTAGTGTTGTTGTTCCCTGTGGGCTTCCTCTGGTGTCCTGGAATGTCCTGGTTCAGTGCCTCTTCAGAGCTACTGGAGGACACCCATGTGCACGCTCAATGACATTCACATGTGGACGTGCACACACAAAGACACACGTCTACGCGTAAACCGGGGGGGGGGACTGTGGCGATCAGTCAATTGTCAGCGCGGAGGCCGTTCAGAGAGCACACACACATACACATGCATGTGTACACGTCCTGGATGATTTCCTTGAGTTCGCTCCCTTTTCTTACATAGAAGTATTATTTAAAAGAGACTGATAGTATCTCAGTTGACAGCAGCCTAGAGTGATTTAGTAAACCATCAGAACCAAATCTCTTCACATGTTAATCTAATTGATGTGTGCGTCAGCGTGAACCTCATTCACAGATTCAGAGGTTGTGACAAGGGTGAAGTTGCTTTGGTTACTCTAGAAGGTTTATATTTTAGGTCCTAGAAGCTGCTCATCAAACAGCAGGGCAGATGTTTGCCAAAACGCCAAAATCATGTTAATTCACTGGCTCTGAAACAGTTCAAAGAATCTTAATGCTGCTGACCAAAACACTGTTTGTTTCCTGGCGTGTTCATGTTGTTTTGTTTCCATCCCCTGGCTGTATTTATTTTGACCTCGTGTCTTTGTCTTTTGTAAGACTCTCTCCCTCTGTGGCACTGATGAAATAATAATAGTCACTGTTGACTTTTTCTGTATCGTCTGTTTCTCTCCCCTAAAGGCCTGTCTGTTTGACCTGTCACTGATCACATTTAAACACCACAAAGCTTTAGAGTGCTTTCCACCCCCCCCCCCCCCCCCCCCCCCCCCCCTTGCTCCCTTATCTCTTTCCTTTTCCAAACCATTTAGCTTCAAAACCCCCAGTCTCTGTTTTCATGTCTGGCCCTGACTCGCTGTCTTTCCCCTGAATGTAAATTCTCCTCTGCTTTTTCGTCTCGCCTGCAACAGGGGGACCAGCCCTTTGAAAGAAAATGTCTGTGACTGACTGACTTTACTCATTGACCAGCTGAATGATGTGTGGCTGGCAAAGTTACCCCCTTGGTCGACCGGCCAAGTGTTTAAGTCTCAGTCACAGTTTCTATTACGTCAACAGAGAGTTTACAGGCATCGTTGCCAATTTAGTGTCTTTACTGAGTTTTCAGACGCGGCTGTCAAGTTTTAGCATCCAGCGACTAGTCTGAAACCCTCAGAGGAAGAGAGTCACCATTATTAACCTTTGAGCACAGGGTTGGGATTTTTCCTGTGCAGGCACGGGCCTCTCTTTCAGCTGTTCACATTTTAAATGTAAACAAAGCTGAAAACATGGAGCAGTTCTTGTGATGAATTTAAGGCTACAGTAATTTCCTTTGACCACTTTCATGTTTCTGTGACGTTTGGTCAGTATGTGATTTAAACGCTTTTAGTTGTGGGAGCAGTTTCTGACAAAGGACATGAGGTATCTGATCACAAAATATATAGATATATATATATTTCATCTCCTCCTTTCTTCTCCCCTCTGAGAGGTTTTGTTGATGGGAAACACTGTCAAGCTATAGAGACCTAAATTCCATGCATGTCTGCCCATAATACAATGCTGTGAATTCTCTGAGCTCTGTATCTAAACAAAATAAGAAACAGGGTGATGCGGGACTTTTAAAACCTCGTGTTATTCAGCCTCTTTCTGACCCAGCAGCTTTTGCTTTTTGAGAGTTGCATTAGAAAACAATGGGAACCACTGATGCTTCCCTGTTCTTCTGTCGTTTGTCAAGTCTTTCTATCCCACTTTGTGACATGCTTTCTCTATTCACATCAAACTGACGAGAAAACAAGGGAGCAGCTTCAGATTTGTAGTGTCAGTGCATTAGCATATTTTCACATTTGCTCTAGTCCCCAGCTGACACCAAGATAAAACTATAGGATGAACAATACACTCATATTTTAACAACCATTCCAGCATCATGTTTAAAGGTTTCCAGCACAATATAAAAAAATCATACATCTCTAGAAAGGAATGTTGCATCGATGACGCTAATGAACAGTGATGTCATAGTGACCCTGCATTTGTTTTCTGATAATTGGAATAAGCATCATTATAACACCCTTCATTATATCACATTCAGCCTGAGCTACCCTGGACACAGGTAAGTCATCAAGGAGATTGGAATTTAATTTGACCGCGACCCAACACTGCTTTCACTGCAAAACCCGGTTATAGCTTTTAATCTGCATTTGAAAACAACAGTTTGTTTTTTTTTAGTTTTAGCTTCAGCCTCGCAGGGAAAGCAAACCCTTTTCATCCTGACACAGTATCTGTCCTGTGTTTGCTTAGTTTTTACAGTGAATCTTCCTTTAAACACTGTTTAATGCCGTACTGGCTTCATTCACCTGCAGACAAATGAAGCGTCTCTTCATTCAAAGCCGTGTCACTAATAAGAGATGGTCATTCAGCTTGTTTTTTCCTCACTGAGGCAACTGACACAATCTGACTTCAAATCTACGTTTCAACATTTGCAAATAACAACATAAACAATAGAACATGAGCTTTCACACATCGTCACACGCCTACAGCTGTAGGTTGAGTGACTCACAGAACAGCGTATCCCACCAGGCCAACACACTGTTTTCCATTGACTGAATAAACAGTAACATCAAGCTCTGTCTGGGTTCCTGTGAAGGGGGGGCGGGGCGGTGGCAGTTCTCAGCAGACTTCAAGTGTTGTCACTCTGGAGAAAATTGTGTGCATGTTCAGTGGGAAGTCACAATAATCAGGCCTACAGTTCTCAGCACAGCAAAGTGTGTCTCTGTATTTATTGACAAACAGTCATACCCAGAGAGAAAGCACTCGCTTGTGTCCCAGAGGTTCTTTAATAAATATACTTGTTTGTATTGCTTGGGTCAGAATTCATATAGTTGGTTTAGTATACACATAACAATTTTTCATGAATATACTTTACAAATTAACCATAATTGTCATTTTGTGCTTTTATAATTGTTGACAACATGATGCGTTTAACCCGCGATAACAAGCAACCAGAGGTGAGCTCGCTCAGTGACGGGTGAGTTAATCCTGAAGATGAGCCGATGTCCATTTTTAACATTTAGAGTGGAGACTTGAATGTGCTTTCTCTGAGTTTTTGGGTCAGCTGCACTTTCACTGGATCCAATTCCAAACAAGGTGAAATATTAAACAGCCTGAATTCTGAGAGCAAGGACGACGTGTCAACCTTGGATTACATTGACTAAAGAGCACTACAAAGTTGCTGCAGAACTTATTGGGCGTCCTCAGTCCTCTGCCTGGAGGAAGGAGCCTCATACCCAATGCAATTCAGCCTCAGAGCAGCCGCTGTCCCACATGCTGCGGTATTATTCTCTGAGCAAGAGTGCGGCGCAGGTGAGGTGAGGCCACAGTGGAACATCTGTGGATCTTGAACTGGCTCCGTCCGTTTTCTGATTGTATTATATGTCACCTCATATATACACAGGATGAAGAAAACCTTATATTTGATCCTGAGCTTTGACAAATGCAGCGTCTTATATAAATCCCTTCCCTCACAGTGTGGCTGGATGCATTCCGCTCAGACCTTCCCACTGATTCAACTATAGTGTTCTGGTTTTATTTTGTTTTATCTCTGGCTTAAGAAGACGCACCGGCAGTGATGCACAAGCTTTGAATGTACATATGTATTTTCTTCTTTTTCTGCCTTCACTCTTGCTCCCCACCTCTCACAGCGCTCCCGAATCCCATGTTCCGCCCTGTGCCGCAACTAGCTGCCTGCCTCATTTGAACCACTGACTTTAATTGGCTTACTTTCCTCATTACTCCAGCAGCAGTGTTCTCGTTGGTCTCCACCTCCTCCCTTTTGCTGTTTTACCCTTTTGTCCTCACACTGTGTTTTTCTCCTGTTCATTGCAACTGCCTGCCCACCGGTTGTCTTGGCTTTAGTCCTGGTTTGCTTGCTCGTTATAATTGGCTCTTTAGCTTCCGTTTTCTTAGCCTCCACTTTCCTTGCTGTGTCCCTTGCTCTTTCATTTAAACTGTGAATCTCCCTTTATTGCTTATATATTCACAATAGTTTTTCTTTTTAGCTCTTTGCCCTCATAGGCTTCTAGCCCTACACCACCTTCCACAACTTGTTTCCTCTCTGCCCATCAGGGCTTTTGAATCTCTAAGTTCTCCCTTTACTTTCCATCACTTCCATTTGAATGTCCTTTCTTAACAATCTTTATTTTTTATTTTTCTCGATCTCGGAGGCCATGTCTCTCCATCTTCTAGCCAGCTTATATAGAAGCTTTTGTTGCCTTTCTCACTCTTTGCCCTCACGGGTCTCTCTTCACCCCTCTCACTGGCCATTAATGGCTTTTAGTCCATCACAATGCTCGCTTACTGGAATTCACTTTTGGCCCTCCTCTCTTCCCCTTTGCCGCCACGCCGACTAAAACTGTCTCTCAATTTCTTTAGTGGCGAGAACTTAACTGAGAGTCTTCTAAGTAATAGGTCCCAGCCAGAGAGCCCCGTAGAGAATGTTTCTTAGGGCTTGGTTTTGCTGCGGAAGCTGAAATAATACTGCCGACAATTTTTCCCATAGTATTTTCTCAGTGCACTCCCCAGGTCCCACTTCTTTAACCTAAATTTCGTTTTTATCTTCTTTTCCGTTTTCACTTCTGTTTCATGTTTTATTGCCCTCCCACCTCTTACTCTTCCTCTGCTGTTGCTCTTTATTACTTCTAATTGTCTACTGTCATTTTCTTTCTGTGTCTGTGAGCTGAACCTTATTTCTTGCTCATCACGCTGATCTTGCTGCTTCCTCCTTTTTCTTTCTTCAGAATTTATTTCCTGTTGTGCATTTCCACCATGTTCTCAACCATGGTCCACTTGTACCTCTTCTACTCAGCCCATATTTCCATCCGGAGTTTCTTCCTTACTCCTCATTTCCTGTATTCCTGTGCAGTCCTCCTCTATCTGTGCTCCCTCACAGGCCTATCAGTGGGACACAGCAATTGAAACCCCACTTTTATTCTTTCCATGGAGCTGCTTTTCTAAACACCAGAGAAAAGAGAAGAAAAATAAGATAAGAGGTAGCAACGCAAAGGAACAATCACACAAAGTTAACATTAAATCTGCAGTGGATCTCCTCAGTAAAGTGACCTGGATTGGTGCGCGGCCGCAGATATTGTATGATTATCCCCTGCCTCTATTTACTTGCAAAGATATATCCCATGCACTGCTTTGACTTCGGCTTCTTAAGCTAGCATAAGAGCCATATCACGAGTGCAGAAGCTTAAATAGACGTCGGCTTTTCACGTCTTCGGTGGCTGACTTGCCACTTGCAAGATTTTTATTTTTTTCTGAATTCACTTCTCAAATGATATGATGCAACTGTGCTTTTCCTTCACTTCCGCAGGTCTGGTGGTGAGAGAGGCCAGTATAGAAATAACGCGGCAGCAAGTGGAGGAGCTGTTTGGTCCAGAAGATTACTGGTGTCAGTGTGTGGCCTGGAGCTCTGCTGGAACCACCAAGAGTCGCAAAGCGCATGTCCGCATCGCCTGTGAGTAGCAGCAATCATACACACACACGCATATGAAGGTTAAAAGATATTTACACATGGGCTTGCATACTGTGTAAGAATATGGGTCAGTCTACACACACCCACATCAACTCACCTCAGTCATAAACACAATATTTTACCTTTCTTGCAAAGCCTGGTAAATAAAATAATTTTAATATCTGGCTATAGTTGGACCATTGAAGTTTCAGGCCCGGATGATTTGGCAAAGCTTAAAACTAATATGCAGAATCTACTGAATGAGTGTTAATGAGTAATAAAGATTTGCCTTGTCTTGTGTTTGTAATGCCACATTGTCATGCATTTCCACACTTAAGGTTCAGAGAAAATACACTTGTCCTTGGGCAGAACCTTGTTTTACACTGAACGGTAAATGGTGGGGAACTTTTCAAAGCCGAAAACGTTGCCCTGTGACTTCAGTCAACCATCAGCAGCTTCCTGTTATGGTCTGGTGAAGAATTTAATAAGACAAGTGGGAGTCTGAGTGTAAGGTCACAGAGAGACTGCCGGCCAGACCTAACCCAACCAGGCCCAATATCACTCTAGCAGTGATCACATGGAGAAATCGTTTTAGGATTGCTAGACCCCAGCAGCAGGCGGGGGGAGGACAGGGGTGGGGGGAACAAAAATTGGACGGTGCTGTGAATGACGCTGACTTGACAGGTCAGCAGCGGCCGCGTGGCAAGGGGGGCGAGAGGTTTGATAGAAATCACCCAAACAGCTTTGTTCTTTCAATGTAAGCTTCATATAACGGAATGAATTGTTCTTTCGAGGCTCCTCATGCTGGCTGGAGGATTGAATGCACAACAGTAGTATTAAGATTTGCCTTGTCTTGTGTTTGTAATGCCACATTGTCATGCATTTCCACACTTAAGGTTCAGAGAAAATACACTTGTCCTTGGGCAGAACCTTGTTTTACACTGAACGGTAAATGGTGGGGAACTTTTCAAAGCCGAAAACGTTGCCCTGTGACTTCAGTCAACCATCAGCAGCTTCCTGTTATGGTCTGGTGAAGAATTTAATAAGACAAGTGGGAGTCTGAGTGTAAGGTCACAGAGAGACTGCCGGCCAGACCTAACCCAACCAGGCCCAATATCACTCTAGCAGTGATCACATGGAGAAATCGTTTTAGGATTGCTAGACCCCAGCAGCAGGTGGGGGGAGGACAGGGGTGGGGGGGACAAAAATTGGACGGTGCTGTGAATGACGCTGACTTGACAGGTCAGCAGCGGCCGCGTGGCAAGGGGGGCGAGAGGTTTGATAGAAATCACCCAAACAGCTTTGTTCTTTCAATGTAAGCTTCATATAACAGAATGAATTGTTCTTTCGAGGCTCCTCATGCTGGCTGGAGGATTGAATGCACAACAGTAGTATTTTTTTTTTTTTTTTTTCCAGAGCATCATTGCTCTGGTCAATATGAGGCAACTGGGACCTGTCTGAGTGCTCAGGTTAGAGAAAGGTCAGACCGAAAAGAAATACCGTGCCAATACAAGCGCGGCCCCCACTCTCCAGGTTAGCTGTCTTCTAACGGTCTGGCTCTGCCTGAGTGAGCTCGTAAAAGGTCGACTGGGGGCTTTGATAGAGTCCTTTCAGTATAGAAACACACCAAACAGCACATATCCTCTTCATAACTTTAACAGACAAGATCACTCTAACAGGCGCACACCCTGGAGAAGTTGTCCTCCCAGGTTGGTCTTATTTGTCCTGCAGAGGGAAATCCATCATGTTTCCCCTTGTTTTTCCTTCCAGGTTATTTTATTTGGCTGTAAATATGTTTCGTATTTTCACATGTGTGGGGCTTGGTTGCTTGGTTTCGGTACGTGCCGGCTTGAACGTGTGCTTTTATGTATTTCATTTATCATAATAGATTTATGCGCAATATGTACTTTATTTTATGATATTAACAAACAAACCTGCGATGTATAATTTAAACACAGTAAATGCAATCCACACTAGCCTGTGCACTTTGCAGTACAGTGCATGATCATAGCAATGTGGCAACAGCACAGCGGCAGGCTCTGTTCATTTTTGCTTTGAAGACCGTTTGAACCCGGAACAAAGCATCACTCCTCTCTGCTGCTTTCATATGTGCAGGATATTTCTCTGTCTATCAGCTGAGTGAGTGACACAGTCAGAAATACCCTGCTAATAACGTCCTCGACTGGAAGGAGCCCTGCTCAGGCTGCAATGAAAGCTGGGTAATGTGCTGTTTTTGGCTGTCGCTAGCGCCAGATACCTGCTGAGACAGTTGCAGGCAAGTGTGTGCACACCAGCTCCTCAAGCTCTTGGAGGCAAACGTATGCAGAATAGGTATATAGTGTGTGTGTGCACATCACATCGTGACTCATATGCGAGTGATGATCTTTTTGTACGTACTTCAGTTCCCACTGCACTAACTAGTTTTATTTCTTTTTATTTCTTTTTTCTGATATCAAAATGTTTCTTACTGTTTACCCCTATATAGGCCTGGATTTGCCCTAGACAGGTTGCCATAGTAACACAGGGCCAACATCCAGAGCCATTCAAACTCATGTTATCACCTAGGGTCAACTGAGGGTTTCCGAGAAAACCCTCGTACACATGGAAGGCCCATGCACAGGCAGTCCCTGGCTGAGTGGATTTGAGTTAGGACCCGGGACAGTGACGGTGCTCATGATAGCACTTATCCCTTTTCTTCTGCTTTCATTGTTATATTTTCAACTGTTTGAGGGCAGCCCAATTTAAAAAAAAAAGTTTTTTCAGTAAACACTTTTCTGAACTAAACTAAATCTCAGAGGCGAAAGCGAAGAAAGCATGCCACCCATCTTTTCTCATTTTCTACCGCTTCTCACGTATTTCACACACACACAGTATGGAGGATTTCACACACATCAGACCTCTGCTGGGGGTAGAGGGACGGTGATGGAGGATGCCTCTGAGAAATCTTGAAGGGTCCAATAGATATGAGGCGAGAGAGAGAGAGAGATGATAGAAACCCAGGCCCTCTTTTGCTCCACTCTCTTTCTCTTCACATCCGTCTCATTTTGATTTCCCGTGCATTGTGTATTTTCCCTCTGACTTTGTCTGTCCCTCTGTCCTTCACATTCTCTCTTTCTGTATAACAGTGATTTTTCCCTTAACCAGATCTGATTACACTCAGCCCCCTCTTGCGATAACCTTTTACTTCAAATCGACCCAACCTCCTGACCTACCCTGCTTTCGCCTCCTATTTGGATCTGCCGGTGTGATTAAAATGCTTCCTGGCAGCTCGAGCTTGCTGAGCAAAGTGTCTTTTCCACTGCGCCGTGCAATAGCAATTCAGCATTTCTCTCCCACATACCCATCTCCTCTTCCCACTCATTTTCTTATTTCCCCTCGCATTGTATCCCCCCCCCTCTTTTTTCCTGCCTTTGCTCTCCATTTGCTTATTGTTTTGCTCTGTCACTCACACTCCGCCTGTGCCTCCGTCTTACTCATTCTCCAATATCTTCAGGCTGTTTTAATAACTGAAATTAGCAGTTTCCGGGCAGTAACTAAAGAGCGCTTTGTAGCTGCATAATGATAATCAGTGTTGTGGCTGTAAAAGTGTCACATGCGCAATCAGGGATATTAAATCTCCGAGTGATTTTTTGGTCTTTTGGAGCAGGGCACTTTAGCTGAGTTATGGGAGCTGCTGGCAGCTTAATGCACGTTTATAAAGCAGGTGAGACAAACACAGGCGCGCATTTGCACGTTCAGCCATGCACAGCATTGCAGGCACGTACGCCGGGTTAAGGGAAACTCAGACACACACACACATACAAATGTGCATGCAGTGTCAGTCCAGCTCTTTGGCCCTGTAGCTCTGGGGTCAAGTCTTTCTCCTTCGGTGGATTAGCACAATGTCAAGGGCACATGTGGGGCGCACACGCAGACACACACACACTCTTAAGTGAAGACACTAATTACCACAACACATTCCCTATGTCCCAAACTGTCACCATCACTAACTAAATCTTCAACCAACAGCCAAACACTAACCCAACACAGAAGCACCAGTATCGAAAAGCTATACCCAGCCTGAATGTCGACCTCAAACAGGTCCTCACAAAGGCAGGTTTTAACATTAACACACACATTTCAGATGATGGCAATTTGTTCTGCCACTGCGCCGAGAAATGTGTACACAGCAATCAGGGGTCCAGACACTCAGCAACCTGAGCAGCTACTTGTGTCATTTGGAAAATGTCTGAGTGAAATTCTCCTGTTTTGTTTATGATGCAAACATTTCAGCTGCATGCACTTATGTTTTCCTTCGGTCGTGGATGAATTACACCAAGGAAAACAAGGCTCTGGGATTTTTATTTGATTTAATCTAAACTCTCACACACTCATTTATGCCCAAACCTGTATGTAGACCCCCCCACCCCCCAGCTCGAGTTTCTAGCCCAGCAACTGGAAACAACTGCAGAGGGTAATTCAGCCTCTCTGGGGAAACTTACTACAACTACAACAACTACGGTCCAACTCAGATCTGACATGAAATAAACGGTAGCATTCGTCTTTTTGAACATATGATGACTGATTACAGTTATGAAGACAGTCTGTGCTGTCCAGTCTGACACTGCTTTTCTCTGGATGACACAGTAAACACAGACTCCTGCTTTCTGCCTTTGAGAGCGACATCATGACTGTCACTGACAGATTTTTATCCTGACAACTTGTGTATGTTTGTTTGTGTTCATGATGGCTAATTATTACTTTAAGCTAATGAGTGTCTAACCAGACTTCAGAATTCTTTAGGTGTAGCTACAGCGCTGTTGAAACGTGAGTGACTTTCACAGCTACGACAAATATATAATTTATGTGTCTATGTTAGATATGTACACCCCCCCCCCATTACGGTTTTGTTACCGTAATTCATTAATTATATTGATTTTACAGAGAAATAAAGGGCACACTGTCAGAGAGGCAGAAAGGGTTGTATCATGTCTCCTCTCTTTCATGAGGTCACTGAAGATAACCAGAATTAAAAAAATACTTTTTTTATTATTTATTATTGTTTAATTTCCATTCATGTAAACTGACTCCTTTTAATTTACCCGTCAGGTTCTTTGGAGTAGATGGGTTCTTCTGACACTTTTGGTCCTTATCAACATTTTTTTTCTTCGGTAAACGACGATCTGCCGTGAGAGAGTTGCACTCCGGAGTGCCGCGGCGATGTCAGAGTATGGGGTTGTTTACTTGACTGTGGATGGAAAGACCTCATCTGATGTGTAGAGATGATCACAGGTTGTGAAGTGTTGAAATGACAGGGTGGAGAGAGCAGTGAAAGAACTGGTCTGAGTGGAAAGAGACTCCCTTAAAGTCTCTCAGAGAAAATCACTCCCTGTATAACCACACTGAGAATTACTGTGACACTTAAGGTCACCCTCTCCGCTCACTTCTTCCATTTTCCTGATGTATTTGAGTAACATTGGCATTGGACGACTTTCTGTGTGAGTGGCCAAAGACTGAAGTACAGAGTTCCCGACCCAACTCTGCTAATGCTCCCGGAGCAGCACTACCATCACACACTGTTAGGATACACTCCCTTGGCCAGTTTATACACAGCGTGAGAAAGTGGCGAGCTGAGTTCCAAACTCTCTCACCTCATTGTTGATTTTTATTATTTATTAATTCATGTCAGTTTAATTCCAAATCCGTTTACAGGTCCCTGTTTGTCTATTAAATATTATCTTTATCCCTCACATCATTCGGTTTGTTTTCTGAGGCGCGGATCTGATTGTTTTTATTGCTCTGCCACTGTGTGGGAAATTGGACGTCCAAATTATCCTCTCTGAGACTAAAGCAGAGCTCTTTCCCCGCTATTTTCTTCCTCCCAAGCGCATCTCACTTTGCTCTTTGCTGCTGGAGCCGCTCCACCAGGGGAAACTGTTATGATTTGGCATGGGCAGCATGCAGGCAGAGACAGCCATTTTGGATAATTGCTCTGAAATGTGCTTATGTTGAGGTGCCCGAGGCAAAAAAAAAATAAAAATATAACCACTAACAAAATAACAGTTTTAGCTGAGCGATGGAAGAAGTTTGAGAGGCAGAAGACGAGAAGACAGCGAGAGAGAGAAGTGTTGTCATGAAGAGATGCTTACACAGCTCTAACATTCATATATATATATATATATATATGTATATAAGGAGTTCACAGTCAAGAACCCATTTTACAAGGTTGCCCTCTGTACTCTTCAGCTCATTCTTCACAAAAAAAGTTGCTCACTGAGTTTGTCTGTGCTTCATTGTGGAGCGTGTTATCTGCAGTTTTGGAGTGAAGTGGGGTCAGTGTGAATTGATGTGACACAGCTGTTCCTCCTCTCCTGTGCACATATTTCCCTCGGGCACATATTTGCACACATGCGCGGAAACACACACCTCTCATTGACGTGAATATGTGCTCCCTGCTGCCCTGCACACAATGTCACGTCCCCCTCACACACGCTGTCTCACACACTTCACTAGCTACCAAACTGGCAAAATGACGTCTCCCACAACCCCCCAAGTGTGTGTGTGTGTTCATTCCCCCTGAGCAGTTTGCTTTAATCTGCTTTAATTTCATTCTCAATCTTTATGGAAATCAACTCTCAGAGCCAACTCCTCATTTCACCATCTCCCTTACTAATTAAGACCCGGAAATTGTTCGTGGACTCGGCTGGCATAAGAAGATGTGTCTCACGTCCCTCAATCACTCCCCCATTCTCTTCTTGTGTCGCTTGTGGTTTTTTCACCCATTTGCTCTTTTGTGTTCGGGTCTGTGGGATTTTTTTAAATCCATATGTGAGTATTTTTCCAGTTTTGTGTTCTCTCTCTCTCTCTCTCTCTCTCTGTGTGTTTTTGTGTTTGTCTACACCTCATCAGTGTGTTGTCATCTATGACAACATCTCTCTTTGTCTCTCGGTATCTGCCCGTGTACGCGTGTGTGTCTGTGCGTAGTGTGGGTAGCCATGTGGTGGATTTAGGGCTAAAGCTCCGGGTGATTACTCCCATAATGAACCATCAAGCTCTGTTCAGGCTGTCATCCCCCACAGGGATTGACTGTATTATGAAGATATCATTCAGCCCCAGCAATACTGTGTCCCCACATAACTCTCTTAAGCAGTATAGCTGCACACATGGAATCTGATAATGAGTAGATTTATACTGCATGAAATTAAACCTCATCGTTTAGGTGGGGAGCCTTCCTGGAGAATTCTGGGAATCTTAAAAGCTTTGTCGTTGGTGTGTCGCTAGAGAGCAGACGGCAGGATCATCATCGAACACCTTGTTCCCACATATGGAATCAAGCTGCCTTTAAACTCTCTGCAGCTCAGCATCCTGATGGTCTGTAACTGACACACACCACGTTTACTCTGCAACATCCGGAGACTCTCAGTTCATCAGTGGATGACGATGATGATGATGGAGGATCGATTCTAGATCTACCCTCAAGTCTTCCTCGGGGTCAGTTGTATTCCTGTAGCCTTTGTCGAGTTTGATGAGCTTCTCAAAGCTCTTTACAGCTGGAGCCACATTCACCCACTCGCACACTTTCATACAGAGTTCGCACACTGGAGGACTCCCAATTTGAGAAGAGAAGACTGGTTCATGGTTACAGATTCTGCATTTTTATTTTAAAGGCTGGGCTCCTGCTGTTAAAACGTTTGTGAGTGAGACACATTGTCTCTTTCCTTTCTTTTTACAATGGGGCTGGTATCTAGAAAAAGAGATGGAGTCACAGCCAGATTGATGGCCGCTGAGTTTGATGGATTGTCGCGTTTGAGAGCGCCAAGCATGAGTCACTGACATGAGGTTCTATTGAAGGTTTAATATGTGTGAGCGTGGCAGACGTTACAAAAAAGCGGAGCAGCGGGTGTCAGTAGATGGCGTCCTTGAAAAGAAGCATCAGCGACCTCACACCTGTTGGATTTCTGATGGAAATGAATCAAATCTTCATTTTCACATTTGAAGCTCCAGCCTTTCTTTTTTGTTGTTAATGACCATTAGGTCAAAGGAAATTATTCTCAGTTAAAGCTTTGAGCCAGTAATGTATTTGGGCTTGTTAATGTGAGTTTCAGTGAATCACGACACATGTCATCAGTCACGTGTTTATATATATATGTACTATATATCGCATCTGGTCCTACTGGGTTTAGAAAGAGTAACTGGCCTCGCTGCCAACTTCTCCTTCTTCACCTCTTGCCTCTCATCTTTCAAACCCCCATCTGCCGTTTCGACTTCCTTTATCTGCCCCCCCCACTCCCGTTTCACCTCTCCTTCTCTCTCACTCTGCCCCTCTTGCCTGAAAGCCTCTGTAAGGTGACTGTCCTGATGAAACACCGAGGCAGTGACTCACACAGTTGACCAGTTCAGCTTTAAAAAAACGCTCTGTCTACTGAATGTCTGTGTCTGTGTGTGTCCACAAATAGTGGACCCCAGCTGACAGAGAAGGTGATTAAGAATACACCTGGGAGCCAGGGGAGGGGAAGGACACAAGGATAAAGCGCACACACACAAACACTGTGCCCTCCTATTAATTTTTTTCTGTGGTTTTAAAACCAGAGGACAGACATTTGTTGTCCGTCGCAGCAGCCACCCTTCACACACTAAAACAGCAGTTTTCAAAGGTAAAAAGTTTCTTATTCATCTATTGGAGCCAAATTAAATTAACGTTGCGTCGCTGGAATGTTTCCATTAAACCACTAGGTGTGATTTCAGAATGAATACATCACTCGTCAGGTGTTAATCATCAACCTCACATGATATTACTTTCATTTGTCATGTTTTCATCTTAATCATCCGCTAACAACTTATGAAAATGGATCCTTTCATGTATGCACAAGCCATCATAAATATTCATACGGAAATAACACCCACTGTTTTTTCTCCACCACGTGATAGATGTATTGCATTTGCCTGCCTCGGCCAGCTATGTGTGGGCGGACAGTTTTTTTTTTTTTTTTCCAACACACGGTCCTCTTCAGTTCTTGATTTAATCTTTACAGACACATGTAAAAAACAAATATGGGGCTGAATCTAAATGGACATAAAAGGATGGTGCAATAGTTTTGCAGGATTCGTCAAGAACCTGCCCTCTAATAAATATAATGTGCTTTCCTTTCTCTCGCTCATATGTTCTCATTTTAGAAATCCATCACACAATGCAAACGGCACCATAAATAAAGTCACCTGTTACTCCTGCCAACCATTTTATTTTATATTATATTGTTGTTTCTTTTCCATGGCGGACTTTTTATCACACTTTTCTTTTGACATCCGCTCAGCCGCCAGTGTACTGATGCATTCATACTGTGAGGCAGCACATTTTTATATATCGAATAAATAAAAATCACTCATGCCAGAGAAGGACAAGGTTAAGCTGGAAGATTAGTGTCGAAGGGGAAGTCATGATGGAGGGAGATTGGCGGAAATGTGTTGAAATAGCCGAGTGAAAGAAACACAGCCCAACGTGAATTGCTGGAGACTCGTCTCCTTCGAGGCTCTCAATGAAGACAATGCCGTCCTTTGTGCTGAGCGTTGTGGGAAGGAGTGACTGTGAGAGAAACAGAATTTGCAGGCTAATTTTTCTATTCAGTGTTATGATCGGTTAAACAAAACTCCATCCCTTCATCCATCCACCCACTAGCATTTCTCTTTGTGTTTTCGCTCACATTATTTCACGCCTTTTTTCCACCAACAACCCCCCCCCCCCTCTTATTTTTCTTTGCTTTGTCTTTCACATCTTGTGTTCGTATTTAAATGACGGGGCTAACTGTCTTAAAGTCTGCTACTGTGAGCAGTGTTTCCTTTTTTTTCCGCCAAAATGAATACAGCTAAGTCCTCTCGTTGAAGCATTCAAGGAAAGGAAAGGAAAGGAAATGGCAGTGCATTCCATGCTGCTTTGTAATGCTGTCATTTATCACAGCATGTGGACCATTAGTGTGAATCATTTATTGTCTTTGGCCTGCTCGAGATCCCCGAACTCTGGCAAGCCGATATGGAACGAGAGCGAGGTTAAATATTACGCGCGGCGATCGAGGGGCGAGTGCGCAACAAAGCTGCCTGTGTTCAGTGTGTGAAACAGGTAAAGCACTTAATCGCTCCATCGGCTGTGTGTTTGCGTGCTACCCCTGTGCGAGCATAAGTTAACTCCAAGAATATACAGCTAAGTGTTTTTCCCTGTTGTGTACATCTCTAAAGTGACAGCGCAACATATGCATGGCTGACCTCATGCGCCGGCTTCATAATTACTGCGCCATGTGCCGTTGTTGCCATGGGAATGAGGTAATCGTGCTCGGCTTACGGTGACACGGCGCCATCTCCGAAATGGTCCCCATAGCTGCTGAGTCACAGGATGTTTTGCAAAATGGCCGCCCACACATCTCGGCCTCTCGTTCAGTTCTTTCCTCTCTTTGGATGCAATTATTGACGGCGCTGTTGCGTGTCATGTTCCCTGCAGTTTAGAGATGAAAGAATAACAGAGCCACAAACATGAGCACATGCGTCTTGCCTCTTAAAATTCAAGGGCTCGTCCTCAGTGATTCGGGGCTCGCCGCTCTCATGCAAATAGCGAACTTTGCACTCCCACGTCATAACAGCTGTTTGGACTCATAACCACCACTGGATTCTAAGAACTGAACGCAGGAGCAGAGTTGGGACTAGTTTTAAATGATTCAATACAAACACTCTTAGACTGAATGAATAAATTAACACGGTAATTGCTTTTGAGAGTGTCTGGGTCTGACAGAGAGTATCCCTCAAAAAGTCCAATTCTCAAAAGAGAAGTCATCCAGCATGGAGTCCGTAGCAGAGACGGCTGCAGCACAACATGGCAGGCTTTAGAAAAAATCGACATCCACGTTACTTGTTTCCAAAGATTTCAAAAGCAGAGATGTTGGCCAAAGTTTGAACTAAGACCTGGTGTTTAAACCTGTCCCTGTACTGTGACAATTTCTGTTACTACCCAACCTGTGTTTAACTGTATGTTGTTCCTCTTCCTCTTTCTCATCGTGCTAAGTCATGTCTCAACATTGCCAGAACACATGATAGCATGTGCTTAGTAGTCATTACGTTTCTTGTCTCTGTCCTCAGACTTGAAGAAGTCATTTGAACAGGAACCCCTGGGTAAGGAAGTCTCTCTGGAGCAGGAGGTGCTGCTGCAGTGTCGTCCTCCGGAGGGCATCCCAGCTGCTGAGGTACGTGCAACTTTATCGTTAACCTCCACCACCTGAGGTGAAGGCCAAGTAGATGTGAGATTAGGAAACATGTCTGCTAGAGCAGAACAAAACCAGCGAGTAACTGAACGGGATTTAAAAAAAAAAAAAAAGAAAGAAAAAGAATTAAAAATCCAGAAATCACAAAGTGGAAATAAGTTGAAAGTTTGACAGAAAATTCAGTTCATACAGATTTGACACTTTTTGAAATTGCCTGGAACTGTGGATGGCAGACAGCAGAACAGAGTGGTTTGAGGGGAACATGCAATCTTTCACGGTGTGTGATTGAAGGGTGAGTTGAATAAAAATCTATCCTGACCTCTTTGACAGGTTTCTCTAAATGGTCTTTTACATCATGAATATTATTAAAACTTGACAACGCAAAGCTTTGAGACACATCAACACTACATTTTAACGCAGTGAAGAGTTTGCTCAGAAAAACAATGGCGGGGACTGCATTCAAATTCTATCCATTCCTGATTGCATTCAGAAGAGCATTTGCAGCATAAGCGTCCGTCTCACAGCACTGTTGGTGTTGAATTGTCTCAGGGCTAAATCGGCCTGTTGTGGCTGACAGTTGCTTGAAAGCTCTTCTGCGCTGAGGTAACCCTGAACCAAAGTTTAAACTTAGATTTAAATGTCCCCAGAGAGCCAATTTAAGATGCTGCACAAGTTTCACCAAGAAATCTCAGTGACAGTGGCGGTCTAGTCCATATTCAAGTTATTTTACATTTCCACTCCTCGCTCTCACCGCGTCCCTGGATTATCCTGCTTTCCTACAAAGGACTGGAAATGATTGCAGCGCTCCTTTACATTAGCTTATGGGCGGGAAATGAGCAGAAGTCAATAGAGTTGAGGTTAAAGAGGCGAGAAAATGTGATCACAATTTGCCTGCCTTGCCCAAGGACACCTTAGTTCAGGGATTCAGCACATATGCGTGACAGAATGTGAACAGGACTGGAGTATATCCAAGTCAATAAATAATCATACTCACAATATACAAATGCACAATGTCACAACACCACACCCCTTGATGTTAGATGATATCGCCTCAAGTGGGTTGTCGGCGCATTTATATTTTATGCATGTGCTCATTGAACATGTCGCGCAGTAAACATCCACTTTAGAGGAGCCACACCCGTCACATCCACTCCTCCAGGGCCCTAACTACAGCGCAGAGCGTCATTTACAGTTCACATCTTCACTCTGCCAGACTCGTCTGGCTGCATTCCCACCCAAATGGATAAAAAAAGACAAAAATTCATTCAGTCGGTCATCGCGGGAGCAGGAGCAGGAGCAGGAGCAGCGGCAGCAGCAGCACAGCGCTCACAGGAGCCTGCGCTACTGGATAAGGTGTCTCTAAATCAGGTTTCCCTCCTTAGGGTTTGATAGTTGTTTTCAATTGCACCTTAAGTACACGTCTCCCCTGAGAGGGGAAGCAGAGGGTGGAGGGGCGACAGAGAGGGAGGCCCTCCGATGGACCAGCATATAAAGTGAGGGAGAGAGAAAGTGTGTGTGTGTTGGGTGAGTGGAGGAGACGAGTGTGGCAGAATGAGACGGAAGAAGTGGTGGGGAATAACACTGGGATCTTTACCTGTTCTCTCGCTGCTATAAATCAATAAATCTCTTTCTTTCTTTTCTTTTCTTTTTCTTTTTTTTTTTGAGGGAAGTAAATAAACCAGTTGAATTGTTACATCAGTTCTACAGCAGGAGCCGCTCAGCCACTAACACGGAGGCCCATGGTGGATTGCTCATTACTGCTCCTGCCTTATCAGCTTTCTTACTGCGTTTTATTGTGACACCTGTTTGAACACAAACGCATTGACACACAAAGGCTCACTCGCACTCCAAATGTGCACGCGCATAGACCCGCCAGTACACGGACACTCTGAGCTATTTTTACCAGTCCGTTCAATTTGGTATTTTCCATTCCTCTCTCCTGTCATAATGGGATCTCGGGGCAAATGGATTGGTCTGTCTCCCCTGTCTGCCGGAGCTGATTAGAGGGATTTAGTTTTAAAACCTGCCAATGACCTCAGGTTGTAGCCCTGACTTTCTTTCTTTCTTTCTTTCTTTCTTTCTTTCTTTTTATCTCTGACTTTCTATTCCTCTTCGTTCTTCTCTTCGTGCTCTTTCCCACTCTCTGTTTACTTTTTGTTTCTTGCTTGCTTTTCCAGACACGCATACCGAGGCGATCTTTAATTTTTGATTGACAGCCCTTGGTGTTGCCGCCCTGTGACCTCTCTGAAGTCGCTCTAATATTAGTGCTTGTGGTTGCCATGTCTACCAGTTGACGTCTGTTGTAAACGTGCAGGGTCTGCGCCCTGATATGTGATACCCGCAGCCTAATGCATGGCTGGCATCACGTGGCTATTAACATAGTGTTAACACACACACACACACGCCTCACAACCAAACACACGTGCACAGTTTACATTCATATTAACACAGCATCAGTGGAAATACACACGCTAACGTAGGCACCTAGTTAGTCCATACAGACAACAGGTGCAGATATATAACACACACTAACCATGACAACAGATACACTAAGGGACAGATTAGCCAGGGATCACTTTAACTGCTACGCATCAGCTAGCCCTGAGAGACCAGGGTCAAACTGAGCTGATATCTGCAAAGAAAACATCAGCCAGCCTCTCTACCTCCAATGTATCTCTCTCTCTCTCTCTCTCTCTCCACCTCTTATCTACCTCCCTTCAATCTTCAACTCCCATGAGACATGATTTGAGGCGTTGTGGAATCCAGGAGAAACATCTAAATCTCTTTAGGCTGTGATAGAAAGCCTTTAAAAGCTGATTGGAAGGCTATTGGATTCAGCGGGGGGGGGGGGGGGGGGGGGGGGGGGGGGGGGGGGGGGGGGGATCACAGACACAGACAGTGAATTCAGACAACTGGAAACACAAGTGCAGCCGCGGCCAGTTTCTCTGAGAAGCACTCGTAGATCACTCTCATTCTTTATGAACATTCTATACTTAAGTACTTTTCTGGCTGGAAGTCGTTACACACACATCAAAATTAAGAACCTCAGAGCAAAGACGCAGTCAACTTTATCACATATTTTGTTACATACAAACGATGTGAGGGTCATTGGAACGTAATCCGGGAAGAGTCGGAGTGACCCCACAGGGCAGGCAGAGGGTCTGAGGGTCTCTATGTGTCTATTTGAATATTTGTGTGTCCCTGTCTGTCTCCACGTGTGAGTGATTACCCCAGCTGCAGTGACATAAACACATCAGTGTGTGGTGACAGGTCATGTCCAGGGGTCTGTCGCAACCACACACACACTCAGTCAGTAACTGGAGACGTGTCTGGAGCCTGGTCAAGTTGCTGTCACATTCTTAACCACTCAATCCACACCCCAAATGAGCGTTCGCTCGGATAATGACTGATGATCAACCTCCAGATTATCAGTGTGCGTCTCATCTTTCACCCCAAAGATAAATTATGGATAAAATCAGAGACCTAGAGTTTCATGAAGATATGTAAGATCATATTTTTCATAAATTCACCGCAGTAAATCAACAGTAACATTTCACTGGAATGTGAAACATGGTGTAAGAGAGGGATCGTCCTTCAGCATTTGAGCAAACAGCTGCCAGGCCCAAGGTGGTGGCTGCAAAGCTGATCAGAGCCAGGAATCTGAGAGAGGTGTTTACTTTCAGGCGGAACACACACACACACACACACACACACTTTTTTTAAAAACTTTGATATGACTCTTGAATGAATCAGAAAAGAAGATAATACCACAATAAAAGTGAGCCTGTACATGTGAAAAGCCACAGGTGGTTTTTATTGCAACTTTGGTTTGACCATCTGACTGTAGATCGGTTTCAATACAGTTCTATAACATTTAACATAAATGGAGATGTTGTTTAAACGTGTGATGATGATGTAATATCGATACATCGACAACCCTTCATAGACACACATTTAAACCTCCAGTGTCCTTCAGTGTCATTTAGTTTTGAAATTGTCTCCTTTGACGTATGTGGGATGTCTTTGTGTTACAACCCATGTGCATATGTATTCCTGTGTGTATGTCTCGCCGTTTGTGAACGACTCATTGACGCAAATCAACGCAGACTTCTCTGTCAGGAGGCATCAGTGGTGTTGTGTAGCCATCAGGCTAACGGCTACCTCGCTCTCACAGTGTACCACACACACACACACACACACACACAGTGCAGTCCAGTCCCTGCAGTCGTTAACGTGTCGCATGATGACGTTTACTAGCAGAATCTGTCCAGAGGTCGTAACATTGGTGTATTGAATGGACAGTAAAGGAGACAGTGTGAATTAAGAGCCTCTCCTCCAGTGTCCGGAGTACGTCACAGGAACATATCTTCAATCCCTTTTTGATGTATTGAATGTAGCAAGATAAACTACACATTTTGTTTCATCACCAGAAGAGGTCTTTACCAATTCTGCCACTGTGATTCCTTTACTTCCACAACTTTTTGGCCAGGCTTAATAACATTCTTGTTGTTGTTATGTTTTGCTAAAATGGAAAAAAAGATGAATAACCACTTTCCATTGCTGGAGCTGTGTTTGTTGTAGAAGGAACACACACAAACACATACACACATATCTATTTGTTTTTACTTTGTTGTTCAAACATTTTTTTAAAATGTTTTTTCCTGCAATTTTTTGTAATCACCCTGATCTCTTTGATAGACAGGACTTTCTGAATGATGTGAAAATAATTGGATGGGCATGTTAGGATAGAGAAGGTCCATACATAAAATGTGTAATATCAAATAAAGCATTGGCTCTTGTGACCACAGCACCAGAGGGATTAAAGTCATAATTTTCCTGAGCCTGCCTTTGACGAACACGTGTATGTGTCGCGTGTGTACCTGTGCGGTTTGACTTGTGTGTGCCCCTGCATGTGTGTTTGTGTGCACAGAAAACAATTTATGTAATGCTGCTTCCCCAATAGACCCTTACCTTAATCCTCTTTGAGCTCGGATCGTAAGCCCCACGGCTCATCTCCCATCACATTTTACCTTCATCCTCAACCCCTGTCAGAAATCATCACCGTAATCCACAGATTAGTCAGCAATCTCTTTTTTATTCCTACTGCCTCGGGTGAATTATTAAAATGTGTTAAGATTATTAAAGTGCTGTAGCAAAGGTCTATGGCTGTGGTGTAATTTACAAATGGACCAGATGAGGAAGAACAGCCTTCTCTGTTGTTTTGCCAGTTAATGTATGTGATTGCATATCAGTAGTATAGGGTGGGATTAAAATCATTATCTAATGTGTGCACACAGACACACGGGCGAACACACGTGACCTCGTGTGCTATATCCGTCAGAGTCCTTCACTCCTTCCACTGGATAGCAGCACAGTCTTTTATTACCACTTTTTTATTCTCAGGAAACGATAGTGTCACACTTGCATACACACACAAGCAGAGGGAGAAAAATACATACATCCAGCATAAGCCGTGATTTCCGGAGCCTTGGGAGGCTGTTCATCCAGTGATAAGCCGTGTCAGTAAATTCAGGCGTTAGTCAGAGCCCACAAAGCCAGTAGCCTGTGCAGAACCTCTTTGGAAATGTGCTTTTTTTTCTATTACAGAACCTCAGCAGTATCGTTCTGCTTCCCCCGCCTGCTTCTCTTCAAACAGCTCAGTTACGTTTCTTCCGGTTCCATTCGCTGCTTCTGTCTAGACTCAAATATATTTTGTTTGCAAAATATTTGCACAAAAAAAAAAAAAAATTGTTCAATTTTTCTCCCTTTCTGCCCATCTTCCATTGCCCTCTCATGTAATGCTGATTTCAGTGTGCATGCATGAAATCTTTTGTATTTTTTGTAAGAACATTAAGAACCCAGATATTTATTTTGGCTCAGTCACACATGGGGAAGAGTTTCAGCCCTGGCTCTGTGACCGTAACCCTCAGCACTTATGGTACATCCAACCATCACCATCATCATCATTCAAGGAAACTATCAATCACAAGTCAAAGAGAGAAGCATCTCATTGCTGAGAGTTGGCCAGCGTTTTGGTTCTTCACTGGCCAACCTGCACTATTCTCCACAGGAAGTGTGCAGGCTGATCTGAGTCTCTGCAGTTAACCCTTTACCTAATGACCTCCTGACACCTGTGGAAAAAGTTGTTTTTTTATCAATTTATATAAAATGCCTGTTTGGAGTGGGCTGTTGGCTGGGTGCAGGTTTGGTTGTGTCAAAGTAAAGCACATCTGCGGAACCCTGCAGAGAGCTGCTCACCTGTTTATTTAAGGATCTAAGGATTTGAATCAAGTGTTGGAATCACCTCGGATCATAACAGCACCGATGTGAAGTGCGAAGCCGGTAAGATGAACTGTTGATGAGAAATGTGCGCCATGTGCAGACAGACACAGGAGCATTGGATAGATGAGATAGCTCTTCATTACTGTCTCTTTAATTATTCTCACGCTTCCCCATTTCTCTCACTCTTTCCTCGCTTAGTCTTTTTCTGTCACCGCCGCCGTCCCTCCGTCTTCCACATGCACTCTTTGTCTCTCTCGACACAGTTCTGAGACAAAGCTGAGGATTGATGGTGACATGACAGGGGAGAGTGTGCAGCATTGTCAGCCAGCTACCCCTGCTGCCCCCGGCAGTCCTGACAGTGTTGTCATGGATGAATGGACACAGTGTTTTGACACGGGGGTGCGACTGTGTCAAATAACAAAACTGCGTTTCTGTTCTGTCAACTTCTATAAGTTGTTCGAGTCTTTTTCAGACCATGAGAAACTATGACATTTGTGAAGTTGTGCACATGAGCTTGTGACATTTTCCTTATACGTGATATTATAACGCACAGAACACAGAGGAAATGGAGTCATTCCGTGCCTCGATGTCCCACTGCTGCCAAGCGTTGTAATATAAATTTATGTTCTTAACTACCACCAGCACATTCGGGACCAAGACTAAAAAAAAATTTAATAAGCCAGAGCTTTGAATAATTGCTACAATTAATTGCTTTTCACTTACGTCCCCATTCAGCGAAGTGTTCTTCAGTGAGTTACTAAAGGAGGTCATTGTCTGTGCAAATAATCATTTTATGAATCTGACTGTGCTGATAGCACATTATCCGACGATGATCGCACTTGTGGAGCCGAGAATATGTTTGTGATGAAATGTGATCCTCTGCTGTCTGTAAAAAACATCGCTTCGATTTCATTCCGTTATCTTTCTCTGTGTCTTTATGCGGCCATAAAATCTGTATATCCGCTGCTTGTTTTCTCATTTCAGTTTCATTCAGTTCCGCTCGCCGACTCTCTCTGGGCTGAGAGGATAGAGTTGCAAAATCTCTGCGCACTTTTTTTTCCTGCTCATGTTGATTCTTTCCTGTGATGCTGATATATGACCTGTAAACATGAAACACAGATATTACTGGGTGTGATCTCTTTTTCAGTCCTGCTGAGTGACTCGATGCTTTGATGCTGTTTTCCATCTCACCATGCGTTAAATATTTTCTGTCACATCAAATCAAACAGGACTAACTCTTTATGCTCAGCTACATTAACCAATACTGCTGACGCCCTGGAATCGTATTAAAACATTAGCTTAGCAAACACTCAGCCAAGGAGGACTTGGGCCTATTGACGTTTTCCTTATTTCAGAAGCATAATTCTTAAAGGTAGATGTGCTGCGCAGGCTCCTTAAGTGTGACCTGGCACAGGCTGATGAGCAGCACTTAGAGATAAGATGCTCCTTTAGTTCTTAGGGAACAATAAAGACTCAATATACCGCTCATGATGGTGTCTGCAGAACTGCTGCTGTTTGACACACAGCTATTCAGCATTGTCAAAGATGTGATATTCCTCAGTTCGGGTTCATTATTCCTTTTTTCAAAGCTTTTTATTTAAGGTTGTGTCAGACAAAATGTGCAAACAGGCGAGATGATATATTTTTCAGTTCACTTCGCAGTTAAGAAATTTAATTTTGCTCGTAGTATTTTAGTGTTTATTGTTTCACTGAAAAGGGAAATGACAATCAGATCTGAGGTATCCTCCACTACTGACGTGTTTTCCCGCGTACACTGTTCCGCCTCGACAGAATGCAACATGCAGCGAGGTCTGCGATGGTTCAGCTGACCCAGCTAATAAAGCAAAGCTGATTCTGTTATTGGGTGGTTTTAATAACACTGGAGGGCTGGAGAGTCAATTAAAAAGGATTAGCATGTCCCCAATCAGCTCAGAGCCTCTTCATGCTTTAATGATTATGGAGTGTCATCAGCACTCCTACACTGTACAGTGAATCGCTTTTGACATGCGCGCGCACACACACACACACACACATCCATGATTCAGTTTGCTACCTACACCAATTAAACACACAGACACAACCATCCTATATATAATATCATCTTTATTCAGTGTCTTTTCATTCTGGCCTTGTTTAAATATGTTTTTAATACGTTTTATAATGAAGCCTATTTGTTATGACTGACACCACTAGTGGCCAAGTGAGGTTTCAGGGTTAATGCACCTTTATGTATTTGTATCTGCTGAGTTCCACCTTGAACATGCGTCCTTGAAAAAACAACCACGAAAACAACCGGACAAGGTTAAGCCTGGCCTTGACGGAGAGAGGGGCTAGATTCAGGGATTTGAATATGTCTCTGTCGTAGCGAGCAGTGATTAAAAAGGGCGAACGGAGGTATGGATTCTCTTCATCTTGACGAATGCATAAAGGGAGACATCTGATTCAGTTATTGTAATATTTAATTTCACAACCCCAAGAGATTGGAGCTAGTTTCTGTCATTATTGTAGATATAGAACAGGAAAAGAAAGTAAAGAACAGCTAGATCTGGTTGCATTTGTAGAAAGTTAATAGAGAAAAACATTGAGTCAGAGATGACTCAGACTTTACAGGTGGTTCAGGTCATTGTGCAGAAACACTTTAAAGCACTTCTGCAGGCTGCGTCCTGCGGTTTACTTTTCACACTCTTCCAATGCTCGACAATTTATCCCCACTCTTACTTTCTCCCTTTCCTTCCCTGCTCCTCCTTTCTTCTTATTCTGCTGTTGCCATTAGTGATGTTAAAGTACTTAGTGAACAGGAGGGCTCGACAGGAAAAGGTAAAATATATCACTACCCGGAGAAATAAAAAAAAGCAACAGGGACATTGATACACTGGGGCTTCAACACTTTTACTGCACTGACCTGTGACCACGCAAAGGGCTGTTCTGTAATTTAACAACCTGTCAGTCGTTTCAACGCCTGCTAACTCAAATCCTATTATTTTCATCTCACTATTTTTTGAAATGTGGAGTCAATTAGATATGTTGTGTGATGATCCCCTTCTGTTTTGAATAATTGAGATGTCAATAGCTATGCTTCATGCTTGAATGTTCACAATCACACGCTGAGTGGTTTAGTGTTTGCGTCAGTGTCACAAGGTTTTGTGTTTTTTCGTTGCCTTTCAGTCTGTGTTCTGCAGATATGACCTTGTGGCATTCAAGACTTGCACATTAGACAAGAACAAAAAGCACAGCACGCGTTATTAGAACAGGAGGAGGGATTCGAAGATTTTTAATAACCTAACTTTCAACTTCTTGAACTTTCCCTGCTGATGTCTGAGGTGTTGATCCTGATTCCAGCTGTTCGAGTCAAAGCCTGTTCGGGGGGAAACGTCCTCCAGAAGTGGCTGAGGTGTTGAGTGGATTTGGATGTTTTTCCTCTAACCTCTGCCTCTAATGATTTGAGGCCAGGGTCTCATTTCAGCTCTCTGTCCCCAAACACTCTCACCCCAGACTGTCATCCCTGTATTTTCTCCCCTCCTCCCTTCAGCTGCTGTTGCTGCTCACAGTCCCTGGATGTTTTCATCCTGAGATCTCAGAGCTGGAGTGGTTTTCTATGTGCTCAGTTTCGCTGTTCTTTTTTTTTCCCCCAGGTTCATTCATTCATTCCTATCTTCCTTCCTTATGTAGTCTTATTGGGTCTGCTTCCTTAAAATTCTCCGTTTCAGGAAATGCATGGCAATGAAATCAAATGGATAAATAAAAATACAGTTACAATAAAAACTGAGGTAAAATAGAATTATATAAGCACAAAAGCTGCAGATATCTTCCTTTATCTGGGTGTTGCGAAAGGATTGAGCCTGATCTGGTCAGACAGAGAGTCCCGGAGCCCGGGGGCCCTGACAGAGAAAGCCCTGTCTCCCTGCGTAGCCAGCGTGGACCTAGGGACAGATAACAAGTACGGGTTAGCTGATCTCAGGTCGCCACTGGGGGAGTTGGGAGTCAAGAGCGCTGTAATATAATTTACACCAGTGCTTTCATGCGGTCAGGCATAATAGGGTCAGACTCACCCAAAAACTGCATTTCAATGCAGGTGGAGGTGGGTTGTTCGATAATGGATGTGCCATTTGTGTCCTCCAGTCGTTTTTGCGTGGCCTCAGCCTCTCCAGCTTTCGTGCTCCGTTTTATGGGTTTTTAAACTTCCACCTCTGAGCCCCTGCTTCCTTTTTTGCACATGTTTTTTTTTTTTTCTTTTCCATTTATTCACTAACCACCTGCACCACGTTAAGAGTTACAGCCCCTCCATCAGTCCTCCGCAGTGGTCGTCCATATACTTCATCAGCCCTCTCCCATCGCTCCCCCTGCATTCCCTGAATTTCCTTTACTATCCTTGTTTTCCCAAGTGTTGAGCTGAAAGGATTACCTCTGTGTATCTTCCCCATCGCTTTTCCTCTTCTCTCCATTCAGCACCTCAGTCTTTTTCTGTGCCCCCCTCCATCCTTCTTTACCTAATTGCGGACATAGTATGGAAATGTCAGATCACTCATTCTCCCTCGGTCTCCCTTACCTCCTCATTACCTTTTCATTCCCACTCTTCATTCTACTGCTCACTCCCTCTTTTCCTCTGTGTCTCTCTTGTGGACTCCCTCTCTCCCTTCCTCTCCTGATTCCTGTTCCCCGTTGACATAGCCGGGTTGGCTTTAATGGATCACCCGTAGATATCTGCTCCTGGCCTGCACTCCCTGTTTCCTGCCCCTCCACAATAATCACTGCCTTCCTAACGCTCCCTCTCCCTCCCTCGCCGTTGCCTTGGAAATACCTTTTCTCTACCCGGCCCTCTCTTGAGATTGTTCCCCATCCATCTCTCCCTCTCTCAGTCTCTCCCCGCTCTTGAATGTCGACATGAGAGGGTGAGTCTAATAGATCACCGTGAAGCATCTGCACCTGTGTTAAATCTCAGAGGTAACGCCGGGTGTGTGCTTGTGCATGTGTGTGTGCACGTGTGTGCACCCAGGAGAAGCCAATGCAGGCTTTCTATTCAGCACATCTGTGACCTCTTTTAGTGCTGAGCAACGTCTTTGTTTTGGCTCCCCTTTACCGTTTTCCCCTCCTCTCCTCTCCTCTCCTCATTTCACCTGCTCCTACCTTATCACTTATAAGCTGACATCACAGAAAGGGAACCATTAACTTTGAGGTTTTATTTTAGTTTACAGCGTGTTCTTCATTTACCTTCCTTAAAGTGCTGAGTCCGGAAAGACAAATTCCACAATATGATGTAACCGGTGATATTCAGAGTCAGGTTCACAAATCACAGCCCTGTAAAATAATAATGCGTGATACCTGTGTGTCGTGCATCATTTAGTGAACGTGTACCAAGGTGCAGTGTGTAGCGGTTATAAATAGGCTTATGAATGCATGTCCTAGTCCAACTGGGTGTCCTCCTGCGTCCCAGTTCTGTCTGTGTGGGACACCTTGGAGAGTGCTCTGCTTTTCCTCACGCGCCATTGCACATTGGGGATTCTTTCTCTTATATACTGTAGGTACCGCTCCCTCAACGCTCAGCCACATCTTAATTTATGGTGGCGCAACTCTTTAAAGAACGTCCACAAAGTCCTGCCGACACAGTTAATACTTCTTTTTCACCTTTCACCGTGGACATGGATTCTTTTGTTGATATTGTATGGACTGTGCTTAAGACACATGGCAAGTTTGGAAAATCATTTATAAAAATAACCCCTGAGTCTTGTGTTTTCAGTTGAAATTAAAATCTTTCTGGATAAAAAAAAAGAAAAAGAAAATGCACATAGTGTGTCCATAGTGTCCGACATTTCCTCTTTTAGTAAAGTTGTCTTTTCAAATATAAGTGTAGGGTGATTGTCAATGGCGGCCCAGTTATGTCACTGTGGTTAATTGGGTCTTTATGTCACTTCCCTCGATCTAGTTAATTAAGCTGTCACAGCCTCTGAATTCCCTTGTTGGCATGAACACACATAGGAACTGACACACACACACACACACACACACACACACACGGTCCTTATTGTAACCTGCACAATCTGCCCAGTCTGCCCAGTTCTGGCATGTGTTGTATTGTAGTGGTGTTGGTGGCTGTAGTAAATTCCCTGCAGCAGCAGTGGGCAGCAGGATCGTCCTAATCACCTCCCAAGCGAGGGTGCAGACAGAAACACCAGGACATATGGCCAATTAAGACAGGGGATGTGAAATGGCACAGATATACTGTAGGTGACGGAAAATCACACCTCACACAATAAATGTGCTCCAGTGACAAGGTTATTGTTAACAACTGTTCCTCACAGTGGCAGAAACACTTTTAGAAACAGGCTGGAACGAGGCTTTGTCCCCTGCCCCTTCATGTTGAATTTTCCTACAACTCTTTAGTTAATCTTTCTTCAATTTTAAAAGCAGCGGAATTATGTTGAATGTTGTTGCGTCTATTTTGAAACGGGGAAGAATAAAGATAAAGAATGCAAGGGTTGTTGCATCCAAAGAATAAAAACCTGTCGGCTCATAAAGTAAATGATGACCCAAGTTATAGGATTACCACAACAAAACACTCCTAAATGACCTGTGGTTTGATTTTGTTATCATCCAGTGTCGTCCACAGTCACAAAGCCTGTCCACATATTCTTAATAAAAGAAGAGAAGACACTCTTCATGTCAATGGAGACATTCAGCCGCTGATTTCACTCTAAGTGTTACGTTCTCCCGATACTGAGGGAAGCCATTTAAGACAAATTGTTTTTTGTTTTTCCGTCATGATGGTTACTCTCCTGTAATTGTCTGAAACAACAAAGTCCTTTTTGTTTATCTTATCACAATGAGCTAATTGTTTTGTCTCATATCAATGTGCGCGCACACACACACACACACATTATCTCCACCATATTCGTGTGCACTGTTTGATTAAATTTCTATTAGCTCTCCTCGATTGAGTCTGAAGATTGTTGATTAGCCAGTAATAGCCTTTGTTACTGCACTAATGAATAGCTTGATTACTATTCTTATTAGCTCCACGTCAGGAGGTGGGTGATGCGTGTGTGTGTGAGTAGGTGTGTGTGGCATCTGCTGGTATTATTGTCTGATAAACACACACAGACAGTTATAACCAATCGTCTGGGTTTGTGCCAAGGAAGCTGATGGCAGCAGAAGAGAAAGATAGATGGCCGGCTCTGCCAACACTCATCCCTCATCCTCTTTCTCTCCATCACTGTGTCTGCGACGATGCCTCTCAGTATGTTTTCTCCCACCTGCTCTCTGTTTCTCCTGCCTACTGTCACTCAACTATTGTCCTCCTCATAATTCCTCCATCCCTTTCTCCTTTGCTTTCTCCTCACCCTCCCTCATCTGCGCTTCTCTCTTTCTGTTTGCTTCTTGCCTTTGTTCTTCAATGTCCTCCTCATCTCCTTTCTTTTTTATCTCCCCTCCAGTTTATTTTTCTGCTGGCTCGACTGACCGGGCTCTTGAGAACTGGGTTGGCATTTTGTGTTTTTGTGTGTGGGTGTGAACCTTTATTAAATTGTCTATGTGAGCGTGTGTGTGTGTGTGTGTGTGTGTGTTGTTGTGTGTGTGAGAGAGCGTTCGATAATGGAAATAAGAGTGCCAATTATAGTGATGGTTCTCTAGATGCCAGTCAGAGCCCGTGATAACGAGTGTGGCACATCTGGCAGTGGTGGTATGTGTATATGTGTATCTGAGTGTGTGGTGGAAAAACTTGAGATTTAATAAAAAGGCAGTACATGAAGGCAATTTCTCAGAGGCAAGGTTACGCTGGTAGATATTAAAAAGCAGAGGAGAAAACTTCCCACCTACAGTACAAGTTTGGATGCAGTCTTTTTTATTTTCACTTGTGTAATTCAGCATCTCATCATGTCTTCCCTTCCAGGCTAATTCCCCAGGATGATTCACAGGTTGACTCATGCAACAAAAATAACAACGATTTCATCAGAACTAAAATGCACAGACTGAAATTGGACAAACAATAGGAATGGCTCCGTGGTCCTTTGATTCAGAGTGAGTCTGATGGCATTTCTCTGTCCCTGCTTGTCCCAGTCGTCCATCCACTGATGTCCAACACCTCCGCCTGCCATCAAATTTAACGACAACCCTTTTGGGTGTGGGCTGTGTGGGGTTGGGATTATTTAAATATGGACGGACACACGGCGCACAGTCAGTCTCCGCCCACACCAGGGTCGAGTAATCACTGTGAGAGCTCTTTAACCCACTCATCCATGTCCTTATAGGAATCCAGATAATATAGCTAATCAAGGGGATAATCCTCAGTGAGGAACATATTAACACTTCAGTGATTTACAGGCTCTCTCTCTCTCTCTCACACTCACACACACACACACACACACACACACACACACACACTGCAGCTTGATTTCCTATATTCATTTTATTGCAGAATCAGATTGTGTTACTCTACATCTTGTTCCCTCGTGCTCTCTTTGTGTATCTGTGTGTTTTTGCCCCCTGCTATACTATGACAATTAATATTGTGAACCGGTGGCAGACTCTATCCCCAGACGTTATCGGCCCCCACATGAGACCCTTATATTTTAGCATTTGCCATAGATATTCTTTTGCTTTGTTATCTCACTTCTTGCTCTGTGGTCTGCCATTTGTTTTGCTTTTGCAAGATTTATACCGTGTTTCTCTTTGTGACACAGCATGACTATGATGTTCCTGCGCTCAGAAGCAGATATGCAGCGAAGCCTCTGCATTTCAAAACATTTTGTGCCGCTCTCCAGTGCAAAATCGGGGAGTGTGTATCTCTATATCTTGGCCTACTTTTATCTCGCACAGCATGCTACAGAGCTTTTGTTCCACTGCCAAAGAAAGATGCATATCTCAATAGATTGTGCAATACATTACACTCTTATGCTGCTTTGATATTGCACAGCATGAGATAGGACATCGGTCCTTAAGTTGCAACTAAGAGAACATATGGCAGTATCTGCATGTGTGACGTTATCAGTGGCCGCTGTGTCGCAATACACTTTCACTTCAAGCCAGCCTGTTATTGAGAACTATGAAAATACACATCTGCTGTAGAATTCAGGGGCATAAGGATTCAGATTGTACCTGCAGCCAATTAATGCGTCTCTCAAGCAGAAAAGAAGTGGAAGGGAGTTCGTAATTGATCAGGTGAGGCACTTTTCTCTTTGAAAACATGTTTTGAATTCTTTGTTTAAAAAGAAATGAGGATGGACTTCTCTTGAACCCCTTCAAAAGCTGGTGTGTGTGTGTGTGTTGTGTCGTATAGGAGGTGATGCAAGAGAGGCGGGTGACGTGGGAGTGACAGTTAAAATAACACATACATATTCTCCCCTGGGGTTGGCTTGATCAAATCACTCTCCCTCTGCCATTTTCACAGATAGTGCACACACACATGGATGTATGCATGCCTGCACACACACACACACACACACATGCATGAGCGCACACAGTTGCACCAGCTGTGGTTAATGATGCGGCGGCAATGATAGTATAACCGCCACATGTGGTCTCTTTGTCTGAGTCCATCAGAGCACACGCATCAGTCTCACATGCTGCAACCTTCAGACACCATCAACGGCTGCAGCTATTTCCAGTGCATCGTCACACAGGAGCCAACACCCACATATTAATACACTGACAGTGAAGGGTTGGACGAGCATTATTTTGTATTACCTGATTTTCGCTTCTCTGACTGCTGTGAAAAATATACGTGACTTCTGACTTTTAGTGGCCTGTATTGTTTCTGTTTGTAGGGATTGCTGATTGGTTTTATTTCCAAATGCCCAAATATTTGCTGCATAATATTCGTTGGCGTTCCCCGTAGCTGCTAAAGCAAGCATCCACAGAAAATGTGAGTGCAAGCAGGTTGTAAAGCAGGAGGTTCCCCAGGTTAATTAGAAATTGACTTCAAATAGCTTTTTCAAACGGACGTAGACATGTTTGTCTTCTGCTGTTGTTGACTGACCGTAAATAAATGGTGTTTGGAGGAAAATAGGACAGAAAGTACATGGTGGAATATAAGCCTTAAATTAAGTGTAAGACCATTAGGACTTGATGGAACAGTGGATCAGAGTTGATTCAGAATGGTTTGGTCTTTGATGGTTAATAATCCTAGTATTGTTTTGGGTAAACTAGAGAGAATATACAGAAGACCTACAGTATACCTGCCACCTATTTGGCAAATACAAAATACTAAAAAATGTTACGCAACCAAACGCCGCAGTCATACCCCAGGTATTTTGAAATGTATGCACAAACTGTGCCACAGTATACTCTGACAAATAAACAGATAAAAGTCATTTGGCCTGTGTACTCATGCTTGTTTACACACAGTGCCTGATTATTCCGAGAGAAGCTCAGATTCAAAGCATCAAAGTAAACAGAAACTAGTTTGTCCCTCTCTCCTCTTTTTTTTTATCTCAGTCAGATGAAACACTGTTTGTTTGTGTTTGTTTGTTTGTTTTGTACCTTTATTTAACAGAAACTACTCTTCCAGCTTTTCAAACTTTGAAGAGTGAACTCGAAACAGCGAAACCTATACATTTTTAAAAATGATATGATAATGGTTTAGCCCAGTTGCTCCAAATAATATTCAAAATGCTGCTGTGGATGGAAGCTCTTAGGTTCATTGAATAGTATACACAATATGATCCATCATCTTTATTGTTTGTTAGTGTGTGAGAGGCGGGGTCTGGACACGTGTAGACTGACATATACAGACAAACATTCACACTCGCGGGCAAGTTAGAGTCAATTCACTGCAGAGAAGCTGCAGACATGAGTCTCACACTTTGAGATGAGATAAGCTGTAACTAGTGTTATTGATCCTCTGTGGAGAAAATTCAAAATGGACTCCGCTGCAGTGCAAGGGCAAAATAAAGTAAAGAGATAGAAATACAAATAGAATTAGTCCAAAATAGAAAGGATAGAATTGGGAATGAGCTATACAAAATCAGGCTGTTTTACAAGTAAGCAATGTGAGCGTAAAAGAAACCCTTGGCCCATTTTGCGTTTCTCTTTGTCCACCCGTAACAAGCGTATAACTTTATGCATTCTCCTCATGGTGCGACAGATTTCAACTCTATGCGTTTGTGTTTCAACAAAGGGGCTTTTTCATTCCTCTGTGTGATCACAGCTGTGCTTATTTACCTCTTCTGAACATGAATAGCGATCCACGTTGTTATTCCTTCTCAGCCATACAAACATTGCATTTCTTTTTGTTCGGGTGTCTACACAATCTTCCACGTCTACACGGCAACGATTCCTTTTATATAAGATGCTGTTGTTTGTTTTCTCCCGTATAACCTTTACTTTGTAATAGAAACTGAAAGGTCAAACCACAGCTGACTTGTGATTGAGAATTCAGGGCTACGGGAAAAAAAAAACCAAAACAAAAAAAAAAAAAACATTTTTCGACTGTGATGCACTCCAGAGTGTGTCGATCAGAGAGAGGAGCAGGTGGAAGAAGTGCGGGAGGAGAGTGACAGCTGAACTTTCACGCGGCAGTAAACTGAAGAATAAGACTGTGTTGTCCTCTCTTCTACATCTGAGATTTCCATTTCCTAATGCGAAGGGAGGAGGGAATTAAACAACGCGGCTCAGACATTTATGTGCCTGCCATAAAGCTCGGACATGTTGAATTTATGACGGTTTGGACCCGTAAATACAGCACTCAGGAAATGTGATTAGGCTCATAAATAGAACAGTTCCCCCACTGTCCTACCCTTCACCCAAACTGTAGCAGAAATAGGACACGTTGCTTTCTTCACCGCCACCCCGAGATTTCATTCTGAGCAGGATTCACCGTAGACTGGGGAAATACCAAGATTTTTCTAACTTGCTGCATAAACATCGTCCTGCAGCATCATCGTTCATGAACACTGTTATTATTATTGTTTTTATCATCCTACCCTGTAATGTAAAGTGGTTGCTTATTTACCAGATGAACCACTGGAGAGGACTAGAGGAGTCATCTACATATGTTTTTCTACTTATTTAAATTCATTAAAAAATAAGATTAGTGCTGCATTAGTACAGCAGCCTGTCGCCTGCGTGATAATGAGAGGTGTGGAGTAGCTTGTTCGTTAAACTTTCCTAGATAACACAATAATGAGTCTTTTGGCTCAGCACCACACTTTAGAAAGGTTTGTGTGGAGTAAATGTTTTGGTAGTCTGTCACTGGCTACACTGGGTGAGGGTTGGGCAGTTTCTCAAGAAACAATGAGATCATGCTTCAGATTTCAAACTCTCCTTGCTGCTTATTTTATTAAAAAAATATATGAATTTTGACTTTAAACCTTGCAATTAATGACATTGTTTTCCCCGCTCATTGTCTTCCAGGTGGAGTGGTTGAAGAACGAGGAGATCATTGACCCCGCAGAGGACAGAAACTTCTACATCACCATTGACCACAACCTGATCATCAAACAGGCGCGGCTGTCCGACACCGCCAACTACACGTGTGTGGCTAAGAACATCGTGGCGAAAAGAAGAAGCACGACGGCGACCGTTATTGTTTACGGTAAGTTTTGTCTTTACTGGATCTACAAACTGCGGTTTTATCAACCTCACACTTTTTTTTAAATGAGAGCTGCAGTGGCCCAACATTGTCTCTGATGAGCCAAGCCAGCGCCCATCTGCTCCATGAAATTAGCTCTTCTGTCATGCCAACACACACTCTTTTGTGACTGGCCCCTTATTCCGTCACCTTTACCCCCGTGCAATTAAAACCCACCAATCACACCTTCAGGTTGAAATGAAAAGACTCTCTCCAACGCGCCTGCACTTTGAGCCGCCAACAAATGAGTTTTGCAACATATGGCACGATAACATCTGTGAAAATATAGATTTCTACTGAAGGCTGTTGGTTTGTTTTTCTGTGCAACCCTTCTGTTAACAAAAACACAGAAGAAAAACATTTTTCCCAAGCAGGGAAAACGCCTCATATGACTCGCTCCCACCCACCCCCAACCCCCTTTTTTTTCTCCCACCCACCCCCAGCCCGTTTTTTTTTTTTTTTTTCATTTTACCAAATGCCAGTGCAGCATGAGGGGGTAGGAAACATTTTGAAGTGAAACAATATATAAGGAAAACACACACGTATCACACACAAACTGTGTTCCTCTCAAATGTAACACGGGCTCTATTCACTGGGAGGAGTGTTTCAATCAAAAGTAACGGTGCATGTGTGCGTGTGCTGGATACACACAGCGAGCGATGGAGTGGTTTGACACTGATGTATCCTCACAGAAATAGATTGTTCAATCTTCTCAGCAGCACCGCAGCCTGGCTGACACTGTTGACAAGGTGAAACAGAAGCGGTGGAAAAAATAAAAACTGTGCGCATATGGGCGGGGAGAAAAAAATGGAGCAGATATAGATGGAATGAAGACAGGTGAGGAGGAAGGAAAGGTGCGACGAAAAATAACTGTATCTGAATTTCCTGATGGATGTTTCATTTCTAATTGGATGTTGGGAAAGAAGCAGAGTGGGCACTGTCCACTGGGCCGAGACGGAGGCAGCGGCAGAGGAATTTCAGCCCACTACACCTCTGCACATGTCAAATCCATGGATCTCCTTGTGACTCATTCCAACTCTATACCTGATTCCTCCCTTTCCGTGTCATCTTCTCTCGTCATTGTCGTCACTGCCACGTTTTTTTTTTTTTTTTTTCTACTCTCTAAAGTCTGCGATAATACAAATTAATGAGGTCAAATGTGACACGGGTGCTGACACGAGGGAAAACCAAACTGCAGAGACTCACACCACATTATTCCTTTTTTCAGTTGAGATATTATTTTTACCCCCCGTGAGCTCAACAACAAGTGGAAACAACTCTCAGGCAGAATGACGGTTTAACTGTCAGTTATACGACTTCGTGTTTCTGCATATGTGTGTCAGTCTGTGGCTCGTATTGGGGAGTGTGTTCACAGCAGCAGTGGGATTGCGCGGTTGTGTGTGTGTGAGAGTGTGAGACACTTGAGTCTGTTCCCAGTAAAATTCAACGACCCAGCCTTCTGGCATCTGTAAAACACACACTGACTCCATCAAGACAAATTGTACATTAAAATGAAACGACAAAATCGCACATTTCTCCATCAGGGACGACACCTCGGATAAGAGATGATTAAAATGACTCTGGATGCAGCTTGGTTCATTAAATTCCTTCCTCACAGCCATTTCTTGTGAAACATTATACATCTTGAGGTATTTATATTTGTATGTCTGCTGCACTTTGTTGTGTAGTTGAGTTAAAAAACACTTTATTGGTCCCTCAAGGACTCATTTTTTGTAGAGAAATAAACAACAGATAATTCAGACATATAAGCCCATTAAAAAAATGTAAAATACATAAAATATCATTCAACACCATAAACACACTTCATGTCAAAGTGAATTAATCAATTGAAAGTGTATTACTGCTCATTTATGTGCATAATGTAATTGGATAGCTTAACATTTCATTTACAGGAAATGTAAAACGCATTCCTGATTGATCCTTGAATTACCCAGAGGGTGTGTGTCTACAATAAAGGACTGAAACGTGCTTTGTCTGTTTCAGTGGACAACACCTTTGGATATGTGGTGTCTCCAGGGTGGTGGCTGCTGCGTGGTTATTAAAGCACAGATGGGTGGATGCACTGAAGCGGCTGGTCTCTTTCTTTTCTCAGTGAACGGGGGTTGGTCCACCTGGACGGAGTGGTCGGTGTGTAACAGCCGCTGCGGTCGAGGATTCCAGAAGCGAACCAGGAGCTGCACTAATCCCGCCCCTCTCAACGGCGGGCTGCCCTGCGAAGGCCAGGCCATCCAGAAACTGTCCTGCACCACACTGTGCACCGGTAATTCTGCTCTAATTCTGCTCACTGAATTCACCATGTCCACATTATACCGAAGTGTACCCACTTCCCCTTGGTGCTGTTCTACTGGCCGCACATTTCCCTTTGGGCTCAGATTTCACTTCTATTCTCTCATTTTCCATCGTCTATAAACTACAAGTCAGGGGGTTTGGGGCAGGATTTAGGACATTATTTTTGGCCTCATCTTTCTCTCATCCTGTGTCTCACCTTTTGATTCCTATTCCCCTGTCTGCTTTCCCTCCAGTGGACGGCGTGTGGACCGAATGGAGTAAGTGGTCAGCCTGTGGGACAGAGTGCACCCAGTGGAGGAGAAGGGAGTGCAACAACCCAGCTCCTAAGAATGGAGGGAAGGACTGCGAGGGGCTCGTGCTCCAGTCTCAGAACTGCACCGACGGACTCTGTATGCAAAGTGAGTTGACAGTAATGATTCTCTCTGAGACTAAGCATCGACAGGTCTCTTGTAAATCTATTGAATTTGTGTCATATGTCTTACCTAACCATGAAAATGAGTGTGTCAGTGAACAAACGCATGCTGTGTCTGCCCCAGATATTTGACTTGGAAGTAAATTGACCTTATATGAGGCAGTTATCGGGCTGGTGAGTGAAGTGCAACAAAACATGATTTAAACCATTTACAATCCAGACTGATGAATCAATAACTCTATATTTGAAATAGTTTAAAATTCAAATATAAAAAAAGAGGTGGGAATCCTCTGGGTATTATTCTTCATGTTGATCCTCCCTGGCTGCACGAGAGGGTCAGAGTGAAGGAAACGTGCGTGTCACAGACTGTCAAGAAGTAGATGACGAGGTTTTTGTGAATTCCTGGAGAAATGGACCAACAATCATTGCAAGTACATGTTTGTAGAGACTCATGTGAAGACAGGAAGGCCAAGAATCATCATAGCTGTGTGCTGGATGAATAGAAAAGGCACAAAGACACAAAAACAAGTGAAAGAAAGTCAATAATTGTATTTGGCCCCGGGAAGTTATGTGAAATTAAAGTGCTGAATGATGTTGTTCCTGAAGATGCCAGAGTAGATTTAAAAAAATCAAGCCCTTTGTTTTCTTTTTCAGCTTTAGTGTGTGAGCATTCTCACCACGTGTAGCAGCAAAGTTTCTGGCTTGGCGTCATCCTCCTCTCTCGCCTCTTTTTCCATTTGCTTCCTCCCTCCACCCTCCTCACCTTACTGCCCTCTCCTCCTCCAACAAACCTTTCCATTCAATCTCCTCTCCTCATTGCTATCTTTTCTTTTCCCCGACTCTCGGTCCCTGTGGTTTCATGCCTCACCTGCTCCTCACCCGCTCCTCTTTCCCCTCTGTAGTGTTTCGCTCTTTGCCTAACATCACTCAAGTCCAAAACTCCTGTTTTATCTGGAAAATAGCATCAATAATGAGATGAAACCGTCACGTTACCACGTCTGACACCAATGAGAAGAGTGCGGTTACGTTTAAAACCGCATGGAAAATGTGGGTTGAGTCATAATGGCACAAGTATAGCAGCAGCAGTTTTTCCAAGGTGGAGGCAATTATATTTGTTGACTTGTAGGCATAGTGCTTGTTTCTCCCTGCGCTCAGAGTAATTGGCAGACAAGTGTCTGACGCGAGGGGAGAGAGAGAAGCCTGACGGAGTGACGAGGAGAGAGAGTGCAACAGCCAGAACAAAGTAGCGGCCATATAGTAGACCTTTGATCCTAATTATGTCATCAGTTTTCATTAGTCTTTGTTCTCGCAGAACAACGGAAACCCGAGGCTGGCTCTGTGCTCATCCTGATAAAAATCTATTTCCATGAGAAACACTGATCACGTGATTCGCAATTTGTGATTTTCGATCAAATAAAAATTCAACAATTTAGTCACCCAGTCATGAAGGATTTCATTTATCAGTGAGCACAAAGCCTCAGTCTGAGTGAGGAACTCTGCTGCCAGGGGGGACTGAGAGTGGTGGTGATTTCACAGAAGACACGAGCAGTTGAATCATATACAATAATCCCTCCAAAGCCTGTTCCCGTAGGCACATTATTGACACGACTTCCTGTATAGGCTGAGCCCCGCCCACTCCCAACACTGTGTTATTATACAGCACGTCTCTGATCCATCAAAAGGGTTCCCTGAGGCCTGGGAGGTATGGCTTTGCAATCTGGGATCAAACCCAGAGAGGTATAGATTTAGGCTCATTTCCCCTGAACGATTTTCTGTCTTTAAAATGACTGCACAGACGTGGCTTTATGTCAGCACTAATGTTCCAACTGCTTCCTGTAGCATTAACAGGAATCTGTGTGTCTGTGCACGTGTGTGTACATGTATGTGTTCATAGGCTTTAAAATGACTGAGCGTGGTTGGACGATGGCTCTTTTCAAGTCTCTACTTTTGAGCTTCCTTTGCAAGGAGTCAATGTTACTGTCACTATCCTCAGCATGCTTTGCGTCGGCACTGTTGTTCAGCAGTTCATCCACTAGAGGAGGCATGGACAGTACGTTTTTTTACAACACTGACGACAGTGGAGGAGGTTGGGATAATGTAGCCTGTTTGTCCCCGCTGAAGTGACATCATATAGACGCCTGTTGTTTCTCAGTCACTCCCAAAATCACTGATCAAAAAGTTTCATTATTGTTGAAAAATTTAGAAAAAAAAGAAGAAAGATTGTCATGCTACTGTTAGCTACACTGCCCCCCACCACAGATTCCAATGGCATTTCTCAATTTATTGAATTGAACACAGTACGATGCATACACAGACATTGTGTGTGTGTGTGTGTGTGTGTGTTGGTGTGGGTGGGGGTGGGGGTAAGGTCTTAGTCCTCTATGAAGGACACTCCCTCACTCTTCCAAAGTCTCTCATTCCTTTTTCTAAAGTTGTCCTGTTAAATCCTAAGAGGTAGAAATCCATTTGACCCCTCTCACTCTGCCCTGCATGGAGTGCCTCCTCTTTCCCTGTGTATATCTGAAAGTTGTAGCTGTTGTGTGTGTGTGTGTGTGTGTGTGTGTTACTTTGATGCATGTTGGCCTGTTGACATTTGTCTGACACATCGATCAGGGTTGCTGGAACAGATTCACTCAGAGATTCACTGTGTCATCCTTGAGAGCACGACATTTCACTCACTCCCTGCTCTCTCTGAGTTGGTGTGAACATGTGCTCCTAGGAAAAAAAAAAACAACTCCCTGAGCAAACACACCCTGGAACCAGAGAGAGCACTGGAGATACTGGCTGTTACGTAACAATGTTTGTTGTGTTGTGCAGAAAGATCAGCAGGTGCTGCAGAGCATCAAACGAAAGCTCTCCTCTTCCCACTTGTGTTTCTTCTCATTGTGGATTCAATTTGCTTTCAGCTCTTTGTACGGTCGCCATTTTCTGCTCCCTGTTTCCAGATGTTTTGTCCATGCTGAGCCTTTTCTTTCCATAATACATTGCCGTTTACTGAATTGGTCATGCTCCATTTTACTGCCGTCATGTTTTCATATTGTGTGAACAAATGTGTTATAATGAGAACATTATAAATCTTTGTCCTGGCGTGTGGCTGCTCTTATCATCGCTCACTCAGATGGTTTCTAGATGCTATCATGTAAATGCAGCCTTTGGCTGCGTCCTTTGTTGTGTTGTGCAGAAAGATCAGCAGGTGCTGCAGAGCATCAAACGAAAGCTCTCCTCTTCCCACTTGTGTTTCTTCTCATTGTGGATTCAATTTGCTTTCAGCTCTTTGTACGGTCGCCATTTTCTGCTCCCTGTTTCCAGATGTTTTGTCCATGCTGAGCCTTTTCTTTCCATAATACATTGCCGTTTACTGAATTGGTCATGCTCCATTTTACTGCCTTCATGTTTTCATATTGTGTGAACAAATGTGTTATAATGAGAACATTATAAATCTTTGTCCTGGCGTGCGGCTGCTCTTATCATCGCTCACTCAGATGGTTTCTAGATGCTATCATGTAAATGCAGCCTTTGGCTGCGTCCCTTATTGAAAGATTAAAAAAAAAAAAAAAAAAAAAAAAATCAGATAAATCAGTGGTGCAACATGCAAATTCACCGAATGGACCGCGAAATTCATCCAAGCATTGTCGCCCGGCTCACCTTCAACGTCCAGTCGTGTGTGCTGCTTGTTTTTTTATTCACACGTCACCCCACTTGACCTCGTCAGCGTCCCTTTCCCTTCGGTCCCAATCTGTGTGTGTCTTCTACCATCAGCTGGTCTGGCAAGAAGCTTTCAAAGGCACCATGTTGCTGCATTGCCTTTATTAATTATACACCAGCAGCTCAATTATTCATCAGGACATCAGCAGTTTATCTGTGTCTTAAACCTTCTCTCTGCCCTAAGTGGACCATTCAACATGACACAGTAACAGTAACTGCCCTACAGACAGGGGGGTTTCTAAATCCTCTTTATTCATTTCCATTTCATTATTTGGGTTTCAAGTATTTGAAAAAGCTCATCTGACACAAAGGAACAGATTTAGTCATGTCAATGACATTGTGTTGTGTCCTGTCATGTCTGTCCCATTTCTTTTGACGTTTGTTTGATTTTTGTTTTGTCCCTCTCCTTTCTCCCTGCATCCATTCCATCACCCCCTCCCTCCCCCTGTCCTAAGGTTCATTGTTTCAGAAGTCCACTGAGTCCAAAGAAAAGAGTGATTTGGGAATCCCATGTAAGTCGATGTTTTTTTGTTTCACCATCATCCATCCTTCCTCTGTCTCAACCTATCGTAGTGTTTCTTTCTTTTCATTTACCGTTGACCTTTGAATCAGACTTTGTGTTTGAGGGTTTTTATGTTTTGTTTTGTTTTTTTCATGTCAAATCTTTTTCTAGTGTTCAAACAGTCGCCTGATAAGATGAATCCCTTTCACCTTCTCTTGTTCAGTAGGATTTCAAGTTAACCCATCTATAGATTTAAGTTGTAGTTGTAATATTGTCCATACTTTGGGCAATAAACATGAAGATAGACCAAAGTTAGAGGTTTTCCCTCCTCCTTTCAGCTCAAACTGTAGAAAACAGGAAATAAAATCTGGGCATTTAGAGAGTGCATGCATCCACAAAGGCCTGCCAGTCCCCTTATGAAAACTCATTTAAATGAGCTAGCTTTGCACCAAATTACACACCGGTCCCTGAGTACGCTTGATGTTTTCACTTCGAGATCCATGAATTATTCTCTGAGACAGAAATGTCAAAATCCTCCCTCGCACAGTGATAAAGAAAGTGAAGAGGAAACCAAGGATCCGCACCAAAACTTCACAGGTTCTTCTCTTCGTCGCGCTGCGCCCCTCCGCAAAATGTCAAGGACAGGTGGTTGAGCTGTTTTGCAGAATCCCGTTCAACAAACATGAATCTGCTTAAACAGCCGGGCCATAATGGAAATCAGATATCCCTATGCTATGTCTTGAAAATGGATGCACTGTGGCGGTGACAGATTCCTTTTAATGAACTTGATTCCCTGCCTCTATCCGCGTGATGGCGGCGAATCGATTCAGCGCCAGTTCGCTCGATTCACAATTTGTTGCAGCTGTGGTCATTTTGGAGAGAAGCCAGGCGGCTTTGTGTCGTTGCCAGAACAGGCAGTTTGCCTCAGTTCTCAACGCTCGCTCTGTGTTTACAAGCACATTGTTTCACTCGCAGCTCAGCTCAACATTTTCAATCAGCTCTGCTGGTTTGACCCTTTCTGATCTGATGAATCCAGCAAATGAACAAGGAACGTCCGATTGGTCTGTGGCGAAACATTCTTGGAAATGAAAGACTTTTGGCTGAGACATGCAGGACCACCTGGTTTGTGTGACATTGACCGATACGATATAGAAACAATACAACGGTGAGAAATGTCATCATGGTGTAAAAATATATTCAGTCATGCTTCTTATCTTGCGTCCATCCTGTCCTGCTCCATTCTTGTCCTCGTTCCCCAGCTTCTTTCTTCTGTCCACCCCTCACTGGAACTATTGGTTCCACATAGTGACACCACGAGGGAGATTTGCTAGAAGCTGTGAGGGAGACAGAGACGAGGGGACCTCTGCTATCTGTTATCGCTGGGCGCTCTTCCCTCGCTCGTTGCAGGAGCTCTCGTTTCATCTTCAGACCAGTCCACCGGCATCTGTGACGGGTTCTAATGATTCCAGCCGATGGGTCTGCTGCAGCAGATTTTGTCTTCCTGGGGTGTTTCTGTGAGATGTCTGGTCCCAGCCAGAGACAGACAGATAGGGAACAAGAGAGGAGACGGAAACAGTCAGAGCTCATTTAACAGACTGTCGCTCTGGTTTTTAATATTCAAAAAATACAGCGGGTAACATGAGCGCTGGGAGGTTGCACGAGTGTCTTTGAGAATTGCTAATCTGTGTGACTTCACTACATAACTGCCATTTATTTATTTATTGCATTTAGTCTTAGCAGTGACGGCATACTTAACATGATAGTGACATTTTACCTGAATCATCCCCTTTATTGGCTTCCGCTCATCGTCCCTAAAGTCAATTTAGACTCATGCTTATATTACAGGTTTCCATGTAGCTGTTGGCATGTGTGTGACATCAACACCTTACACAAACAGAGCGGTGGCGTGTCTCCTGTCCATGTGGGTTTGCGTATTAGAGTAGAACAAATTCAGTACTGACCACCTGCACAGCTTTGTTAGCAAAATCACATTCTGCTTCCTCAGCTTTCAGTTAACGGAGCAACACAGACGACTGCCCTGCTCTGTTGCACAAGCGTGACCACGCTCCATCTGCTGGGAGTTGATAGGGTCCGGAGAGACTGAAGTGTAATGTAGACACGCTGAGATTTCTAAAGCATGGTCCCTGTCCCATCGTCCCCGTCTGGGAATGTAATCTCAGAAAGCAAGGAGGCAATGTCCACGTCTCAGGAAGATGGTTTGTGATTTGGACATAAGAGGACATTGATCATTTTCTTCGCTTTCTAAAGCGTGTCTGGACCACCACTGGGTTCATTTGCACCTAAGTGGATGTCGTAATAAATGTCCCTGCCACTCAGTATAGTCATAACCTAATCTCAAGAGCACATGGTTGGAAAACACAAATGAAAAAGGTTTTTAAGTTGAGTGAAACCCTTAAATGAGACCTTGTGTATGAATCAAATACTGAAAACCTGTAGACAGAGCTTTTAAAGTATTATTAAATTATTTTAATTATTTGTTTTTTGTCATTTTTGACAGAAGAGTTTGAAATAAATCAGATAAATCAGTCAAATGCACGGCAGTGGCCGATGCCATCATGCTGCTTTTACATACACAAAGCCATGCATGCTTTCACTTTCTGCCCTAATGTATTTGCTTCTGTATTTCTGAATTGAAAAATATGACATAGCTGTTTGTGTCAGTTCCAGATGTAGCGGACATTCCTGGCCTCAAAGCCGTCAAAGAGTTCATAGTGACAACGTTCAGCTTCTTTATGGACCTGACATCCGTCAATTAAACCTGCAGGCTCAAATGGAACAGAGACAATAACAACTCGTTCACAGGAAAGATCAACTTTTATGATGTATGAGAGAGATTTACAGTAGAAGCCTGGTGGATTAAAACTGGACACAAGGCAAACAAGCGATAGAATCCTGCGACAGGACTCAGCCCTGGTTAATATGTGGTGGCTGCTTCCCTCAGAGAAGATGACATGAAAGGATTATCATTAAGGTGTGAGTCATTCCTCCATGGACTTTCAAAGACACTCACACAAAAACACCACATTCCTTCGTCTCTCTCTCCCCCCCCCACCGCTCCTCGGGGGTTTCCAAATGACAGATCACAGCCCTGTTCAGACCTGGTATTAACACACATCTCAGGTGATCTGAGCACAAGTAGACACAAGTGCAGGTGTGAATGCTCCCGAGACGCACTGACGACCCTTTTGAGATGCAGTGTCTTTCAGCAATGTCAACACAAGTGTGTGCCGGGCCTGGTCCAAACACATTCGCACTCCCCTACATTGATTCATTTCTGGCCGCAGTATCACCACTGACCGTCACAGATTGATTTTTTTTTTCTTCTTCAATTTTTTATTAGAATTAGTCAAATCTTATCTCACAGCAGAGCACTGAGACAAACGTGAATACCAGGTCGAAACACGGCGAAAGACAACATGTCCTTACCTTTCTTAAATGTGTGAAAATATTCTGGGACAATTAGGTTAGACTGTGATGCAGTTGTTATTATCTCTGAAGTATTTGGGAGTAATCTGATGTAGTGGAAAAGTTGAAAATACGTTTTGTGAGCATCCAAATCAACATCTACCATGTAACCAACTATACTCCCACCTAGTGACAATACAGAATATGTCAGACTATATAAATACACACACAGACACATACTACCCTATGCATGTACTCATTGTGTAACATACAGTGTATTCTCTTGTTTAAGTCAATATAACCATGGCCATTCATTCGTTATACATTCCTTGTGTTTTGTGATATAAGTTCATGGTGGATTGCAGTTTTATTTTGCACATTTTAACTCCGGATTTAGAAATTCACTAGTTCTATACAGGGATTTCCAGCTGAAACACATGGAGAAAACAGGCGTTTCTCCCTGCTGTGTGTTTCAGCTTTAGCTCAGTGTTGTCGCACGGCTCTTTGCATCTTGACCTTGTCGCCACTGCCCGCGTCTTTTCTTGTCTTTGCTGTGCTCTGCCACAGTCTCTCCCCTCACCTTTGTTTTTTTTTTCACATTTCACTGAACTCCGCTGTTTCTCTCAACCGCATTAGAAGCTACTGCAAAACGGCACAACTAAAATAAAACTTTATTTTTTGCTTGGCCCGCATGGTCAGTCGTGCTCTGTTTGCTAAGCACATGAATCAGAGTTATTGTAGCAACCATCCGGCTGCATGCCTCCTTTTGACCATCGAAACAAAAATCCTGATGCCAAATGAAGACCATGCTGGCAGTCCTTAAACCCTGAAACAGCTGGGCCCTCTGGCAGAACCTCCTTTGTCTGGCAACCAGCAACTCTTCAGGGAAAAGCCACCTCGATTTGACGTAAGGTTACCGAACCGTCAGCTAATGCTTTGGGTGCCAGCCAAAGAAATCTCTACAGCTCATCAGCACTAATCCAAGTGGGCTAAAGGCCAATTATTTGTACCCCGCTAATAATGACAGGGTTAATGTCATTACATGACTTTTAATCCTCAATTTAGAATAGACGTCTTACAGTCTGTTAACATCATCACTGTACAATATTTGCCCCTTAAGCATGATTATCTTCCACCATCGCTCAAGTTGTCATATCGGCTCAGTTCTTTAGTTTAGATCGCTTCTTCGCTCCACCATGAATCTTTTATTAGTTAGTCATTGCATTTATTCCATGTTAATGCATCATAGTCAATAAACCGCCTTGCATTTGGACTCACTTGTCGCCTCTGTGTTCCTTTGCAGTGGAAGTCACAGCTCCCTGTTTGAGACTGATCTACTTAATTTACTTATTAAAAATGTGCCTCCTTTATGAGTGGACCCTTGGACACAAGTGACAGGAGACTTCAAATATTTGTATTCCTATTAGCGCTAAAGCAGAATTCAACGTGTCTTCAGTTGTACAAAGAGCCTTTCTGTATGTTACAGTTGCTCCAAGACCCAAGGGTTTTACTCAGTGAATGAGCTCCAATGACTTTATTTACAGTTGTTTGTAGAAATGCACCTGTCTTCCTGCTGTGACTCCATTCTCTATGTCTTGGCAACCCGAACCATCTGGGTTTTAGTTCACTCTGGACGATATAGACACGTTTACAAATCAGGCTGGTCTCTCTCTCTTCTCTCCATTTTTCTCATGCTGTCTCTTTCTTCCGCTCTACCCGGCCAGTTACTTAGAGCACGCGTGTCTTGCCAGGAGGGCAGCATGGAGGCTGTTTGTGCCAAGAAAGGATCAAAAAGGCGGTTGAGTGAGGTTCAAGTAGTGATTGTCTCAGCTCTGGATGCAGATCACAGAGACGATAGAGATGAGTTAAGCTAACCTTGTTTCCCTCCTTCTTTAAATCCCCTCCGTGGCAGATTGGATGGGATCGCAGAATGACAAAGAGTTCAGCCAATCAATAGCCGAGGATCCATAGCGACTGAGGGTGAGCTGGGACTTTGGTTCCGCTGGCCTGTGTGTAATCAACCGTATGTTAGAGAGAGAAAGTGTATAATTCATACAGCTTCCTCAGCCTTAGGAAGCTGACATAGTTAACAACTGTATGTCACCAAATTCCCAGAGATGTTCTGGATAAGTGGCACAATTTCAATTACAGTGTCAATTATTACTGGAGCATTGGTCAGCCAACCCACATGTAATGCTCACTCACTCCATCACACCAACTGAGTTGGGCAGGTGCACAGTGAATACTGGCAAAATAACATTTTTATTTCCTACCGAACATCAGTCTGCATTGATCAAACTTACTGGAGGCACAACACAGTGTTCTGTCTTGTTTCAGGAAGGTAATCCTGTTTTGCAAAGCATAAGAAATTGCTTTGAATTCACCATTTTAAAAAAGGAAATGCTGGTACATTGTCAAAAATATATGAAATTCTCACCCTTGCACGTCTCCATCGCTGTCCCTAATGCCAATAACATGATTTTGTGAAGATGGAAAGACAGACGAGGACGGTAAAAACTTTATGGATTTTTTGGTCCGCCCCTGTGGGGGAATTATGACGGATGGGATGTGTTTGTGAGAGAGATGGAGCGAGCAGTGAGGGACAAGCAGGGGCTGAGTGAATCACTGCTGCTTTCAGCTGAAAAAACATAGAAAATCAATATGTCGCAGTCAATGCTGATATTGTAGTGGCTTACCACAAATAATCAATGCATGGGAAACGCTAGTTTTAAAAACACAAGTATGGCTGATTATGAAACCGACAGGACAAATTAGAGTGTGCTGGGCCACCATGTAATTGTTGTTTGTTCTATGTGTGTGTGTGTGTGTGTGTGTGAGAGCACTCACCCTCCTATAGAGAGTTGTCAGGCTGTACTGGCTGAAACATCACAGACGGGATATGTAAACATGCATCTCTCTTTCTGTTCCCAGATGATTTATGTCGTATGTCATTTCTTTCTTTTGTGTCCACTGTGATGCACATGTTTTTAATCTAACCTCAATATAGCCAGGCTCTGTGAGGGCTTCAGACATGAAACTGCTAGTCAGCTACAAGGGAATAAAGCATGCACACTTGACTTGTGTGTAAAAATGAATCTGGAAGCGCCTGTGTGCATGAGAGTGTCAGTGCTCCCTAGGGTTTATAAAAATAAACATGGTCTAGGTGTGTAACTATCAGTGCTCATTGTTCATTCTTACATTGGCTTTTTGACAATGTGACGCAGCCCGGGGGGGGGGGGGGCTGACACATTATTCATTCATCTGCGTTTGGTCAAAAGTGCACACCCACATTCAGTTCCTTGGTCAGCCTCCATCTTGTCAGAGTAAGACAACCGTTCTTGCGAGGTCAGACGGCAGGAGAACATCAGCATTAAAGAACGGGCAGGTTTCAACCAGAGGAGCAGTTAGTCATTTTATGTAGAAGCACAATAAAATGAAGAAGAGTGTGTTTATGTGTGTGTCTGAATTTCCTCTGCCTCGGGATAGTGGGCCATCCACTAATTGGAAGGTTGGTGGTTTGATTCCTGGCTCCTCCAGCTCGTGTGTCTGAGTGTCCTAGGGCAACATACTTAACCCCAAATCCATGTACCATGTTTACGCCTGTTATGTGTAATATGTGTTTGCTAATATGTGTTTGCTAAGTGCAAACATCCTGTTTGTGAAAGGGTTCACAAAGAATTCACTAACAGACAAGTAATCCAGTTTGATGAAACTGTTATCAATGTTTGTCATGGCTGCACGTAAAACTGGAAATTCCGACTGTAAAAGAAAAACAATGAAAAGTAAATTAAAGAAAAAAGAAAACATTTAGTATGGAGCGGTTGTATGTAGGTTAGTCAGGCAGGTAGACGCTCCAGTGGGACATGTTGTTTCTGTCATCTACAAATCAAACAGACCTGACAGATGGAGTCAGGGACACCAGAGAGGTGCCAGTTCCAGTGTTAGAGAGAAACATCTGAGAGGGATGGGATTCAAACTGCAAACTGACAGTGGAGAAAGGGTTTTTAGGTCCACTAAAATGCTTCAATCCAAACCTTGAAGCAATCCATACACAAGCAGGTACAGTCCATAGTTAACGTATCACAACGTGTCCCACAACACTACGTGGGAAAGTAGGATAGCAGTCTAGAAGCTGCCTGGCATCCCACATGTTCTGAAGTTAGCCCTTCAAGTGAAAGTAGAAGCAAGATAAAGATTCCCTTAATAGATGAAGACGCCGATGATCATAATTAAGATCAGGGAGTTGGCACTTAAGAGGATTACCCAATTCTAGTCCCCCAGTGGCAAGTGCAAAGGACCTTGATAACAGGGCAACTTTGTGCGGCAACATAGCTTTGGCCATTAGAGAATTCGAGCCAATCTTTCCTTTAACACCATCAAAATTAAAATCTGTAACCGCATGTGACAAAAGCAGCAGGGGTTAAACCGTAGAGATGTGAAGGTGTCAACCTCAGAGGAAGTTTGTGTTAAATAAACCTATATATGGCAGCATATTTAAAGTTCTGTGACAAACCCCCAATGTGAGCGCAACACCAACACGCAGATCGGAGGATATAACACAATTTACTCTCATGTTTTCTTTCCTCCACCACTGTCTGGTGTATGTGACAAGCACGTTTTCACACCTGAGGGCTTTAACTTTAAAAAGCTTTGGTGTCAGGCTCAAACTTTGTCTATGGGCTACCCATCACTGTGAACATTAATAAATATGAAGTCCACTTCATTGTGATCAGAGGAAAGTGAAGCTGAGTGAGGAGGAGGGTGGAAGTGGAAGCACTAACTGACTGACAGCTGACTGACAGAAGGGAGTGAGGACAGCTTACAGGTGATTGGCTCAGGGCGAGCGTGTTGGGATGAAAACAAGCAGCTGGAGACAAGAGATAGCAGGAACTGTCCCCTCACTCCTTAATCCTCACATTCATTTTCTACGCGTGTGGCATTGTTGGTTAAAACAACTGAAACACTCATTCTCTGATCAGTTCATCAACTAATCCTCTCATCCCACATTTACTTTATTACCAAATATCTGAAAAAATCAACATGGATGGGTTGACCATGGCTTCTCTTACGTAGACAACCATTAAGAATATTTCCACATAATGACATGTATATGCATTTTATATAAATAATATGAATAGCCGACAGTAAATTTGGAAGAATTGAACCTTATATTGCCAGACATTCATTCTAGACATCCTTAAATAGTGGTTATTTAACAGACGAGTGTGTCATAAGAGCTGGACTCTGGTTACTCAGCTCTCTGGTCCTTGACTGAACCGCTCTGCCCTCTCAGCAGCAGAAGTGGATCATAGCTCCCTCAAGTGGTAAATGAGAAACCACCACCACGACCAGTGACCTCCCCCTCTGTGCATCCCACTCAGGCATATGGGAGCACTGGGCGTCTGAGCGCCCCATCAAAGGCTTCCCTCCCGCATAATCAAGTTCATGCTCTCTCAACTTGTTGTGGTACGACAACGGAAAATCCTTCAGCAAATGACTCAGGCTGTTTGGAGCTAAAAGCCGGTTATCTGCCTCTCAACTTTAAGGGCAGATTATAAAGGAGCATTCCTCCACTTTTCTGTCATCTCCTTAATAGCTGCAGACAAATCCCCTCCTACCAGCTACAGAGGACACGATTATACGAGGGCTGCTTAAAGTGTGAGACTACTCCAGAAGTTTCACAGGCACTTTCTTTTTAAACATGTAGGCTTGTTTGTTTTGTTGCTTTGAAGTTCAAGTGTGTTTCTGCCTCTTTTGCCCCATTTTCCTTTTTCACTGTTATCACCTCTCTCCCATTTCCTCCACTCTTCTCCGTTCCCTGCTTTTCTTCCTCTTTCCTCTCATCTTCCCAACTTCCTTATTCCCTTTTTAATATGGCTATTTCATTCTCTTTCTTTTTCTCTAGCCTTACCTCCCTCCTCCGCTCACATGCCTCTAACTCTTCCTTTCCATTCACTCCTCATCTGCGTGTGTGCTCTCTCTTCTTTCTATATTCCTCTCCACATATTGGCTTTCCCTCCTATTACCTCCTTTTACCTCCTTATCTTTCCTCCTCTGTGCTCTTTAGTTGTTGCCTCTCATCCTTCCCTCATTTCTCCTCCCCTTCATCCCCAAGTGTAGCTCATTCCGTTTTACCATCCCCATCACCCATTATTTGAAATTGTCCCAGTCATTTCCTCTGTTATATAAAAAGGATCGTGAATGACGATTCCACCGTTGTCCTCAGTGAGAAACTATTAAAACATTGCCTGGGCTGAAGAAGAAAGTTAGAACCCTTGTAAAATAATTAACAGCCATATTGAATTTTAAGAGTCTAGAGCCCTCTGTGTTTTTTTTTTTTTTTTTTTTTTACGTAAGGTGTTTCTCCCTCGCTCTATCTCTCTCTAGACAAACGATCATATTCCACAAGCTAGAGGGCTTATTTCATTTGGAATTAGACCTTGTCCTTTGAGTGTGACGGGTGAGCTGAGGTAAAAGTGAAATTGCGGAGCACACGTGGAGCATGTCCCAGACATAACTTCCTCAATATGGAAATGTTCTCTGCTGCAGCCCTGCTGTTTCCTACGAGTGCTTCTTTCAGTAATGAGTGTTTCCTCCTCATCTCTGGTCTAACGCCGTGTCTGCGTTCTCTGTCTCCGTGTCCCGTCCAGCTGCTCCGAGCACAGACGACGTGGCCCTGTACGTGGGCATCGTCATCGCTGTGATCATGTGCCTGGTCATCTCTGTCATCGTGGCGCTCTTTGTCTATCGCAAGACCCACCGTGACTTCGACTCGGTCATCATCGACACCTCCGCTCTCAATGGAGGCTTCCAGTCGGTCAACATCAAAACTGCCAGATCAGGTAAGAAATGAGAAATTAGCGTTTGATCATTTTGACCCAAGGCGACCTTCAAAATAAAATTTTATCTAAACACACAGATAAGCAATATAAAAGCCTAAGAGGCTACCCAAACATTGTGGTAGGAACCCTGATATTAAGATGTGAGACTAACCCAACATTGGACAGCGGCAAGTTTAAAGCCTGTTGTCAGCTGTCACACCCGGGTGACATCGACGTTTCCTGGAGCTCACAGTCACGTCACTGCGGCAAGGTGACAAAAACAAACACTTGGAGGATTTTCTGTCTTTGAATATTCATCATCCTTCATTATCCTTCATTAGATTGTCTGCCTCACATCCAATGTCAGGTTGAGTGAGAGGAGGGATGCACCCCTGGACAGAGACTAACAACTATTTTTGCTTCACATAGAAAAGTCTCCTGTTAATATTCCGGACCTGAAAGAACTATGAATGTAAAAGAGTTGGCTGGCCAATGGGTTCAAACATAAGAACCCTCTTGTTGTGTGGTGACAAGAAATCATTGCAGCTCTGCGGTGCTCTGCTCTTTGAATAATAGATATTAACAAACCTTGTCCTGGCTGCAGTAAAGGGAATGCAGTGCACGCTGAGGCCTCTTCAGTGCATGCTTCGTCTTTCCAATGGTGCTTTTAATCTTGGACCATGGCAGTGGAATATATGGTTGTCTTTCACAAACTTGAAAATGCTTCCTCCTGATTATCCACATAGATACTGAATGCAGGAAGAAACTGTAATCTTCATTATGATGTGTTGATTGGGTAAAGATTTAAGATTTTGTCACTTTGTTCAAAAGGTGAACACACGACACCCGTGTGGTGTCAGAACAATGTGTTATCTTGCAAGAGAATAAAGGGCGCTTCAGTTTGCGTTGAAAAGCTGTTACTAACATAAACTGACAAACCGCCATGTTACGCCCCTAATCTCGTGTCTGTCTTGTCTTGCTGCATTCTTTAGTATTGATTTTCTTGGTCCAAAACATCTTTAAAAATGGAGCACTGTCCACTGCCTTCCACCTGAAAAAGTATTTTGCAGGAGAGCGTGGTAATCAAACATATTTTTCCACTTTGAGGAGGACAAATACTGAAATATGTGCTATCCTCTAAGTGTGTGTTGGATGAACATTATCCAAGATACTGTGTCACAAGCCTTGACTCCAATGTTGCATTTCATTTTATTCTGTCCAAAGCCATTTTGGTTTATTACACTTCACACAGACTCCGGTACATTTCTGTTTCTTCCCTGGCCTCCAGCTGTCAGTCTTTGCTGGTCTGGATTAATGTCTGCCTCCACCAAACACCACTCCCCTCCATCAGGAACTCTCTCTTCTCCTCTTCCTCACTCTTTCTTTCCCCACCTTCCCATCTGCACATTCAGGTTAATCACATTTCCTGTTTATCAGCATGTCGTGTCTCTGTCTTTCGCTCGCCATGTCTCTGTTACTCCCCATCTCATTGACTCCCACTGCAGCTTCCTCCCTGTTTGTCTTCCTGTGTAAGTGGATCCATGTTTCACTCTGTGCTTGTCTGCCATGTCATTTCTGCCTCTCTGTCCTGGAAATGGATAAGACAAGAGGAAGCATGCAGCCTCACGCACCTGCACAACCGTGTGCATTTTAAAGCTCACCAGAACTGTGCAGGGAAATAAACCCGGTGTCAGACGCCACAGTCTGATGAATTATCCCCGAAAAGACAAAATAATAACTAAAATTAATAAATGAAACACTGAATGAACCTTGAAAACATCTGCAAATATACTCCTGTAAGAGTCAGGCACATCCACAAAGCTGAGATACATCCATTAACTCACACAAATATGAATTAAATATTGTTAGATGTGCTGGGGAAAAGAATATCCTCAGAGCGGTTCTTGATAGTTCACATTTGGCCGACTAGAAATTTCATTTTAGCTCAGGGCTCCATGATTTTCTGATGTGGTGAAATCCTTAAACTCCACCTCTGCAAACCTTGAAGCATCTTTAATAATGGGATACTTAATAATTCAGGGTGTGTGTGTGTTTCTGTGGTCAGTTGAGGGAAGGCAATTATAATTCAAATCATGGTACGGAGTTAAAAATAGAGAGAGGTCAGAGAGAATGCGATGCAAATTGGTAGTTTAAGTAATTGTGTATGTGTGTGTACAAGGCTGAATGTCTTTGTGTGTAGATCAGATCAGTTAAGCATTAGGATGCTTGTCACTCTGCATTGAGGGACCATCTCCGATTACTATTAATGAAGAATCATGTCCCTGTAATCTCTGCCTCTCTCGTGCTCTCTGTCAACTCCCGACCGTCTGTCTGTCTTTGTCTCTCTCTCTCTCTCTCTCTCTCTCACACACACACACACACACATGCACACACTCTCTCCCTGGCTTTTCATTAGTTGTTAATTAAATTTCAGCAGGGATGATTTGGCAGGAATACCCGCTGGCTTTAAGGGTAAACAGCCTGGTGATGGAGAGAAAGAGAGTGATATGTGACAGATGTGTGAGCGGGCAACTCACAACTGCACAATTTTGTGTGTTTGTGTGGAGGGGGGTGGCTGTTGGTGAGGTGCTGGTGGGGGTGATAATGAGAGATTTTCAAATTAGAATGGATGGGCTCTTGAAGGGAACAACAGGATTCCAGAAAACCAAATGTAAATAATTGAATAAAATAAGAGCTGCATGGTGTGAAGAAAAATAACAGAACTGGCCTTGCCGGGATGCCAGTGCCAATTAAATGTTGAATATCTGTTGGACCTTTGGACAGAGCAGTGCTCCCTTTGTTGGTTTTGTGTCCTGTAGGTGAGTTGTGTCAATGGGTTGTGTTATGGAGTCTCTCGGAGCACATTCACTTTATTGACTTACTAAAGTAAATCCCGGTGTGCTATTTACCGCTTCTTAATGGCACCGAAAACATTTTAATGAAAATCAGCAGCACTTTCCAATTACCTAAAAGGAAAGAAGGCCAGCATTCAGGCAGAAACACACAAGCTAGAGTCAATTCATCGTTATTTTAATAATTCCAATAATTTCATTTCAAAAGCCTTTTAGCTCTGTGATTATATAAAAAAACATGTTTGTCTGTTAATTAGAATTTCCTGCAGATGATGAATGTTTATTCTAAGGGAGAACTCATTAAAGTCACCCCAGTGTTTAGTTTGGAGTGTCAATTAAAGTACTGCCACTGAAGTGAACATCCTGAAAACAGTACCTGAAGATTGCCAGCACATGGATTAACATACTTTACTGATTAGCTCTCACCATGTTCCCCTCCCTGGCTTACACTAACCGTGATGAGCACGGGAGGGAGTCTCGGAAACACTTGCCAGTTCATCCCCGCTGACATCATGCAATCCCCATGCAACTTGTTTCTGGAGCATGTGTGTACGAGCAAATGTAGAGCAGTTTAGTTCCTCGTGTTTTACATTGCATATTGCTTTGAATACAAGCAGCATCTGAAGATGCCACTGCGTGCAAACATCAGTTGGGACAAGTCGCGAGCGAGGGAATCCTTGTTCGTCTCCAGAATGAGAATTTTTCTATTTAGCTATTTGTGTTTCATTATTTGTAATCTATTCCAAATATATAATATCTAACATTTTACATTACTAACAATAACATAAACACTTTGAAGGATGGCATAGGATGATGCAGTTATCATATAAAGAGAACAACAGGAATCTCTCGAGGCAATGAACCTGTCAGACTTTTCGCATCTTTAGGATGAGGTAAATGCATTGCTTTCATCTGCACACACGTTCGTCCTGTTTGTTTCTTGCAATCTCTCCTCCCTTTCTCTCTCTCTCTCTCTCTCTCTCCCTTCTCCTTCCCCTCTGTTCAGGATCCATGACCAGTCCTCGATCCAGGTCAAGCCCCTGTGTACTGCAATGTATCATAGCAGACACAGGAGCCTTATCACCACCCTGTTCTGCCCTCGTCTCACTTTATTCCTGCTCACAATAATCTGGCCACAAGTTCCCCACTCTGTCCCATAGTGCATTACATGCTATTGAGGATATGAATTGTTTAGCCTCTTCATCTTTTTCCCTAGTTGTTCACCTGCCCGTTCAAATAAATTCAATGTTTTTCCTCTGTTCGCTGACTCCTCTTCTCCTCCTCTGCCGTTTCACCCCCTCAGCTGATCTGCTGACCGTTCCTCCAGACTTGACAAATGCAGCTGCCATGTATCGTGGTCCCGTCTACGCCCTCCACGATGTCTCAGATAAAATCCCGATGACCAACTCCCCGCTCTTGGACCCTCTGCCTAACTTGAAAATCAAAGTCTACAACTCATCTGGTCTGGTCACACCGCAGGATGACCTCGGAGGAGACTTCACGTCCAAACTGTCTCCGAAGGTAATTGTGGCTGTTGTGACTAACTAACCTGAAACTGATGCCAGTCTTCTGTATGAGGAGGGAGAGGTTGTTCTACATTTCCCACACCAGGATCAGAACGAGCAGTACTGAAACACTGTCGTGTTTACCCATTACATAAACATAAAACCAAACTCCATTAGTAAACATGCGGCTCAGTGTCCCAGTTTCCTCCTGCCCTATCAACACAGTGGTGTGCACAGCAGAGTTAGTTGTCACAAACACAGATGAAACTGCTCTGTATCATCCCAGCACCTGTCCTGAGGCGGTACCACAGCTGAACTCACTATATTTGAGCTCCGTGGATCAGTGGCACCTTTGATGATGCTATCTATTATTGCTTTTAACTGCGTGTCGCCATTTTGAACCGCTGCGGTGTGGAATGACAGGCTGGCGCCACCAATTGAATTATTTATTTTTGCAGACATTTTGTTGTGATGTTGGAGAAAATGACTGAATTTTAAGACTTATTTTCGCATCGGACATTTTGATGAAAGAAATGCAAAGCAAGAAAAGGTTTTACCACCCACCCTCAGGTGCTTTCATAGGTCGATTGTAAACCCCCCCCCCCCTCACAGACTGCCAGCTCAGCCCTATGGCAGCACTTCCAGGCAGATGCAGATCTTCCCCTGTAGCATTTGAGTTAATGGTTACTGAGAAAACATGGCGTTTTGATGAATGCGGTGAAAAGGGAGAATTTAATAGTCTCCTTTCAATGCTGGCTCTCGACAGCCTGATGGAAATAGAACTAGAATGACCCGTACAACCAGAGGTCGGCCTTTCACACTGAAACTTCTCTGGACCTCCTTGAACTTTTGGTTTCTTTAGAATACATCTTGACTGTGCTTCACATCAGCTTTGTCAGAGGAACCGTACGCGCACACACACACACACACAATATACACTATTGCATAGATTATCTTTTAACCTCCAGAAGATAGGCGCACACTGCAGCAATAAAAACTCCATCATAGTCCAACATAACATTCATAACCACAGAGCCGTCTGACAAAGCTCTGGCAGGAAAACAACTTTTATCATTTTTTAAATTTTGTTAGAATTAGAAGGTTTTTAAGTCAATGTTTGCTTCATTCACCTGTTAGAACTGGTCTCAGGAGCTACGATTGAGTTAAGGTTAACGATCAATATTGTTCCTTCATAATGCTCTCCCTCAGCCAAAACCAAATCATTGATTCTTCAGTGATCAGTGTCATCATGTATTGCCTGTGATCTTTTTTTCTTATTGTCACTCTGGTGTATTTTCATTCCCAGGTCACTCAGTCTCTGTTGGACCACAGTGACACCATGAACCTTCGCAACCAGAGCTTAGCCCGAACCCGAGACCCGTCCTGCACTGCTCACGGGTCCTTCAACAACCAGGGAGGACACCTCATCGTGCCCAACTCTGGTAAAACATTTCATAACCAAACATGAATCTGGTTTATGTTGATTCATCACTCAGGGACTTGGGGGAGCGCTCCAATGACCCAGTGCCATATTTATTGGTATTAGTTTGTTGGTAGCAAATAATATTTCAGCATTACTTAGTAAGTTAGTTACATTTGAAGCACATTTGGACTGTTAGTAGGCGTTTTCATATCTCCCCAGAGATGATCGGGCCTGACCACTGTATGACATCCACAGAGATGCCACTCCTTTGTTATCTCAGCTTTGATGTTCGATGTCGAACCACGGGCCCAGTGTGAGCTCCACACTGGTTTTATTAAGGCTATCCTCTTTACTTTGCTGTGTTCAGCTTCAGCCCTCCGTTCTGGCCAGTCTCCCTGTCCCCGCTGCTAAAAAACACCCCCGCAGGATGATGCTGCCACCAGCATGCGTCACCGCTGGGATGGTATTAGGCGGATGATGAGTGGTGCCTGGTTTCCTTCAGACATGACGCTTAGAATTGGGGCCAAAGAGTTCAATCTTTGTTTTCAGGCCAGAGAATCTTGTTTCTCACAGTCTGAGTGTTCATTAGGAGCCTCCCTGTAAACTGTCTGTCACTCAGTAAAGGTTTCTGTCTGTCAATTCTCCCATGAAGCTAAAGTTGATGGAATGGTAGAGTGGTGGGTGATGGAAGTGAACAGGAAGTTTCTCGTATCCCCACACAGCATCTCTGGAGCTCCGACACTGTAACCATCGTGGTTCTTGATCACTTCTTTTGTCAAAGCCCTTCTCTGTTTGGCCGAATGAACACATTTAGGAAGAGACATTTGACCCTTTCTGCCCCAGATCGCCACACATCCCTGTTTCTGAGCTCAGCAGGATGTTGCTTTTGGAGCCCCTGGATTGGCTCTCAGCTGAGAGATCCTGACAGAAATGTACCTTTCCAAATTATATCCCATGCCCCGCAAATGTGCTGTATATCAAACTTAATACTTCCTAATAAGAAGTATTACAAATTCAAACATGATCAAATCCATTTTTAACTGAACTCAGAAACCTAGAGCACCTAGCTACGGCTGAACAGTTCGACTATTACACACAAAAGCTCATGTTCTCTTGCGTCCTAGATTCAGAAGGAGAGAAACTTCCCGTGGATTTATGTTTGGATTTAAAAGCAGCAGGCAAAAAGAATGAATAATTGTGAGTTCTGCTGTGATCTGTGGGTGTAACATAAACCCCTGATAGGAAGCAGCTCCAAGAAGCTGTAAAACACCACAGTTCAATTCGCCCGATGATATATCTAAGAGAAAGCTTTACACCATTTGCCTTTAACAATGATCACTCAACAATTAATCACCATGATAAAGTGATAATAGGTTTCACCTTCAATAATTCATTTGTGCATGGTGAAATTAATAAATCCAGTGATGAAAAACTCATTATTTCTGCCTCCATCCTTCCTGCATCCCCTGTCGTCCCTGCAGGTGTGAGCTTGTTGGTTCCAGCGGGGGCCGTTCCTCATGGTCGGGTGTACGAGATGTATGTGACTGTGCACAGGAAGGACAGCTTGAGGTAAGTTTTGCCTCTATTCCCCTCAGTTTTCTTCTCTGTGACTTTGTTTTCCTCTCTTTCGTTCCCTGTTGTTCCCCCCCCCCTTTTTTTTTTATCCTTCATCTCCGCATCTCCCTCTGCGGGTCTGTGTTTCTTTGTTTCCCTTTATCTTTTTTTTTTCTCTTGGAGAGCTGCTTCTAAGACCTGTTTGTATAGTTTCCTGGGGAGGCTTTCACAGTGTGACGAAGGCTCCGGATGCACCGAAAGGGAGGAATAACAATTATTCATTCAGCACAGTTTATCCAAGCACACCTTCCTTTGGTTATTCACAGAGCAGGGGTCAATTAATGCCGCAGTATTAAAAGAGATGAAAGGGAATATTCAACACATTGATCGTTACCTACTTAACATTATAGTCTGAACAGTAATCCACATCATTTACAAAGTTAATGCCTATTTTTCAATCAGTGCTATTATCCAGATCCAAATGACGCTGAATTCAGTGAGGCTGGAGGCAGATTTGTTTGAGCTTCATATCATAGATCCGAGAAAGAAGCAGGGAGCGTTTGAAAGCATGTGTCAAGAGATCACTGTTTCCACAGTAACTAACAGATTGGTGGCTATTTTTGGGTTAGGGTACAATAATCATTTTCTGTCAAAGCATGTGCATGATTGAGAAAAAGCTTTGTGCTTGACATGAAGGGGAAAAGATTGCCATTCTCCTGCTGTTGTCTTACAGAAATATGGTATGTATTTAAAGCACATATGTCAAAGTATAATGAAATATCTAGAGTCATTTAAAAGAGACAAGGGTTTGCCCTATATAAAATACCTGAGTTTGACTAATAGAGGTGAATGAATCTTGTTAGTTTCTCACTTGATGACCCAACCCAGCCATCAGAGGGTCTGCTCCTTCAGAGGAGAATAGCTCCTGTGCATCCTGTCTGCAGCAAGCTCTGTGCATCACGCAGCGTAACAAGGACACTATTACTCAAGCTGCACATTGCTTTTGACTCTTTGAAATAAACGTTTTCAATGCTGTCAGCACTACATGGCAAATTCAATTTACGGGCATTGTATTGATTGGTGATAGCAGCATACGCTCTTAAACAGCAGTCTCAAAAACTGAGCCAATAAAACCGCAAGCGTCTGCAGGGTAATGGAGGAAGCATGTTCTTTGACAATTCTTGACGGGCCAACTTTTGAAAGCCATAAAAAAAGGGGTTGAGCTTCAGGACAGTTTTATTCATGTATTTGACCTAATGCATCCATTGTAGCTTCTCCTCAATCAACATCGGTCAATAAGAATTATCGCCCCTGCTGTGTGCTATAGTATTTCTCGAAAGTCAAACCCCTTCCCTGTCAGAGCCTCCTCTGTCTTCCACTGAGTCAATAGCTGGATCGCAAAACTCACATTGACTTGCCTCAGCAACACTGCGCACGCCAGAGTCATGTGGTTTATCCGATTAAGCCCTAACCCTCAGGTGTCAGTTCCCCCGCATGCTCAACTTAAAAAGAGCTATTAGCTTTATTTAAATGATAAAAGGTACACAACATTACAAATCAATAATGCTGTAATTAATTAAGATGCGTCCTCTGCGATAGCTAAGTCTGAGTGGGAGTCGGTGCGGTTTGAGTCATACTATTTTCATGTGTTAGTTTCTCATGTGAACCCCTCATGAGTCAATAATGAGCTCCAGCGGTTGAATCGATGATACTGCAGAGGATTAGTGCCCCCCCCCCCCACACACACACACACACAAGGTGGGCTGAAAGAAAAAATGACACAGTTAAAATTTAGAACCATGTCCCCGATCTATATGGACTCAGTCAATGTATATCTTCTGCACCACGAGGGGAGAAAAGGGGTGGATAATGGATTGCGTTGGAGGACACACACAATCATTTCCTCATGTGTTGTTTAGGTTGTGTTTAAAGATGCAGCTTTACACGGCAACTAATCGTTGAGGGGTAATCTCTCGTTTATTGACAGCGGAGAATCACGGAGTGTTCTGTGGTTTTAACCAGACCTTCCTGTGTGTCTGTGGTGAAACACAGGTGAATCTGTGCTCATTTATTTTCTGCCCATGGGCGGTGAACTCCTGACTCCAGCTGAGGCCCATCTGAAGCCCCGCTGACTACACTAATAATCCTCTAACTGCATTTGTGCCGCTCCGCTCTGCTTGGCTTTTGTTCTGTGATTTTCTCATCCACTTGGAGTCTATTCCTCTGTAGTGCCTCTACCCACCTGCCTTTTTTATTATGAGCAGCCAAGGCTGTTCCATATATTAACATTGATATGTGAAGCGAATTCAGCTTTCTAAAGGTGATGCTCATACTAATTGCTATAGCTAACAGTGCAGCCCTCCTGCTGCTCCGTTCTAAAGAGTCGTTTTACCTCGGTGTTATCTGTTGTTTACAGACCTCCTGTAGAAGACATCCAGACGGTGCTGAGCCCTGTGGTGAGTTGCGGGCCACCAGGAGCCCTGCTGACCAGACCGGTGATCCTCACCATACACCACTGTGCCGACGACGTCCAGGAAGACTGGCTCATACAGCTGAAGAACCAACTGGCCATGGGAGAGTGGGAGGTGAGTGTTCACTGCTGCATCTTTTATTACATGTTTTTTTTGTTTTTGTTTTTGTTTTTTTGGGGGGGTTGACCACCGTTCACAGTGAGTCAGTAATGGGGTTCCTCAGGGCTCTGTGCTCTATCCAGTTTTGAACACTACCCAGGCGATGGTCTGATATAGTTTTCTATCAAACCAAAGTAACGTATCAACTAACTAAACTCTAAGAATATTTTAAAGACAACAAAATATGGACGACCTGCTATATTCTGCTGTTAAACTGTTAAACTGTTGTAGTACTTGGCTCTGCACAGCCCAGAGATGCATTACTTATTGATGTCGCTATGCTGGATGGCGTCATCACTGGTAGTTTTTCCTCACTCTTGCAGAAGATTAAGTGCAAAGGACAGTTCACTTTGTGAAGCCCCTGTGAAACCAATTGTTATTGTTTTTTGAGAGCTGTACAAATAAAATGGGATTGATTGGTGAGCTTTTGAACTCCACTGCTTTAACCTTTAGAGGGAGGAGCAGTGACATTGACAAAAAAACTAGGTGGGTGCTCAGAGAAGTTGTACTTCTGTCAAGGCCCAAGTCCAATTCTACCATTTTGAAGAAATGTGAAAAAAATAACCTTAATCCACGCCTTTGTCTGGAATGGCATCAAAATTCTTTTTTACCCATGTCCCCTTGTCCCATCCTTCCACCAAGTTTGGTTCATTTGTAAAAAGTTTCTGTGGTATCCATTTATACATAAATATATATTTACTGTACTTAAAGCAGGAAAACATGCCTATGTATCTGTGTGTATGAAATGTATCCGCACAGAGTAAAGAAAAGTATTAACGTTCACTAATCAGCCACAGCTTTAAAACCAGTTTAGCAGTGATGGCTCATCAGTGTTCCCAGTATGACTCTAATGGCATGTTCTTACATGCTCCCATACATTATCATCTCCACCCAGGGGAATGGCGCACATCAAACACACACACAAATGAAGAAATTTGGTAAACATAAAGTGCCTACAGCCTGGCAGACGAATAGGGGGCTGAAGACTCCTATCAGAAGCAATTTGTTATGCTCCTGCCATCGTCGTCTTCTTTCCTCTGTCTTCTCATGTTTCTATCCCTCCTTTTTTTTCTACACGTCTCCCGCTCTTCCTCCACCCATGTCTCACAGCATGAAGTCTCTACCTCAGCAATCTGCTATTGTGTGTGTGCGTGCGTGTGCGTGTGTGTGTGTGTAGCCGTGTGTGTGGGTGATAAGGCTGACTTGCAGCATCACTGTGTCTACAAGGCCCCCGTATGCTGTCCTCTGTTGCTTATCACAGCTCAACACAATGTCTCTGCACAATTAGCCATGCATAAGATTTTGTGTGTGTGTGTTTTTGCGTGTGAGGGCGAGAGAGAGAGAGAGAGAGAGAGAGACTCATGCACAGAAGACGTTGGGAGCAGACTGAGCTAAGAAATGAAAAGTGGAATTCCATCAGGAAGTCGATTTGTTTTTCTCTTATTGCAGTGGAACATCCATTTCCTATCAGAAGGTTTTTTTCTCTAACAGGGAGAGCAAGGTAATTGAATTCCCCTCACATCAGGGGGCAGCAGTCCTGGTTGTGATTACCAGTAATAACAGATTCATAGCATATTGCTTTCCTACCCCTTTGTATCGATTCAGCTCATCTGTAGGAACACAACTCTGCATGAACCCTGATTCAAAACTCAATACTGCTTTCGCACTTGCAGGTAGAATGCACAGCTGAAGGGTGTTTGCATCCATGTGCGCGATCACTCACAAATTGCGCGTGCGAACGTAGATTCGCGCACAAAATTCAAGAGTCAGTGCTCACAGACAGGGGCAGAGCCGGTGCGTCCTCCCTGAGCACAAAGAGCCATATGGATTTATCATAATTCAGGTTGTGACAGGGAGAGGTGGGAATCATATGAGCAGCAGCCAGATAATCACAGTGGGATTGGACACACTTCACAGACAACAACTCAGAACAAGTGCCATCGTTCTTCTAATGGATATTTCTATCTACTTTTAGGAGTCAGATGTAGAACCAGCCGAGCATTTACATTTCAATTCAATGTCTCTTTGTGAGCATGTTCACAATCTGCTGAATCAAACGTCCCCGCTCAGGTGTTTCTAGGATGAGTTACCCGAATGATGTTAAAATAACACAGTGTTTATTGTCGTATTAAAAAACGTGTTGCGATCGGCCCAGCTCTTCACACATCACTGCAGCCAGTGCATCAGCAATGACCTGTTTATAACAACCAAAGAAGGACTGTGCTCACACAGGGGTTGTTTGCATTAGTGGGAATGGCTAACAGACAGGAAGTGGATTAACGTCTGTAAATTCTCACACAAAGCTGCCCTTCAAATAATGCTGGTTTTAACAATAGTGGTTGTGCACAAACAAATAAAGGCTAGTGTCAAATAAAGTGGGGGGGGGGACAAGATGACTTGGACTGTGGCCTCACTTTGTAAATTCAGAATAATTTCCTCTGAACGTCTACAAATGTGTGTGACTTTGTGTTTGTGTGTTTACACCCACAGGACGTGGTGGTGGTGGGAGAGGAGAACTTCACCACCCCCTGCTACGTGCAGATGGACGCAGAGGCATGTCACATCTTAACAGAGACTCTGGGGACTTACTGCCTGGTGGGTCAATCAATCGGCAAGGCGGCCGCCAAGAGGCTGAAACTGGCTGTGTTTGGACCCGTCTCGTGCACAACGCTGGACTATCACATCAGGGTGTACTGTCTGGACGACACACAGGATGCACTCAAGGTAAAATATTGAAACTGAGTAACTCATGCTCATTCATTATGGCTTTAATCTGCAGAATGTGTCTATAGGGCGGTAATAGGTGTCGGTACTTTGTGTGTTCGTTGTTCTCTCCTGGAATAGCTATATAATCATTTCCATTTAAAATACAATGGTAAATCTGTGTCGGGTTGCATCAAACCTTCTGGAAATGATCAGGATCAGGAAACGTCACAACGGTGATGCTCCAGAATTTAAACAGATTCAAAGCTCTGGAGGGATCACCTGATAGGGAGAGATTAACTCTGGTAATTAATGCACATGATGATAAGTCAAGCCGCTCGCTCAAACATTTAATATTTCAAAGAAGCCATGGTGGCTTGAAAACAAAGTTAAGAGGTGGCGTTTTAATGATGGAGCCTTTGTGTTGCGTTATCGACCGGCTGCCGATTCAAAGGGGAAGTCTCTGCCGTATCTCCACGGTGGAGCTGTCGCTGCGTAGGACGATGATGGGAAGCAGGAATTGATTATTCTGAAAAGGTTGCGGGAGGCATCAGAACATGCACTGATGACTTATTCATCCATCAGAAAATCAGCGCGTGTGTATCGCTGCTTTAACTGTACGCACTTTGTGAGCCTATAAATATGTTGATATAATCACTATTCCTGTATCCATAGAGCACAGATAGTTCTTCCTTTAATTCACATAATAGGCAGAGACATCGAATGGACACCATCAATTATACAATGACTGATTTTTACTGAAGGTGACAACTAAAGCCCAATGTCTATGTTCTTTCAAAACGAGTTGACTAGAGCAGTAAGTGATTGTTGTTGTGACATCTCAGCGAGGGTAGAGGAGATAATTTGTATTATTTTCATACTAAGTAATAAGATGCATTGAGGCCGTCTTCCAAAGTAAGTCCAAGTTATTTAATTTTACTGTCTCCCATTAAAGTTATGCTTCATTTCCCCCTTTTCACGACAGCACCACTTTGATCTCTCCCCAGCTTAGTGTGCTGAGCAGAGCTAAGCTTTGCTTAAATCCAGGGAATACACCTACTGAGATGTGTGATGATATCTCAATGAAAACCTTTGTGCTTCAAGTGTTTCATGGTGCTGTGTACTTCAAAGCAACGTTCGAGAATTCGAGAGGACGGCCCTGTCTGCAGTAATTACGAGATAAATGAAAGGCTCTCCGCAGCCTCAGACGCTGAAGAACAAATGTTTCAGTGGGCAAGATTAAGGTGAAAGCAAACTTTTAGATTTGAAGGAGTTTTTCTGTTTTTTTTTTGTGTAGGAGGTTCTTCAGATGGAGACCCAGATGGGAGGGAAGCTCCTGGACGAGCCAAAGACTCTGAACTTTAAAGACAGCACACACAACCTGAGACTCTCCATCCACGACGTGCCGCACACACAGTGGAAGAGCAAACTCATCGCAAAGTATCAGGTGAGACGGATGGACACGCAGAGATGAAGATATAGTTGGTTGTGACTACATCACAAGATTAGATTCCTTCTTCCCGCGTTTGGCGGAAACATGCGAATCATTTGTGCATCTTCCAGGAGATCCCGTTCTACCAGGTGTGGAGCGGCAGTCAGAGAACTCTTCACTGCACCTTCACCCTGGAGAGACTGAGCCCGGCCACCACGGAGATCAGCTGCAAACTGTGCGTGCGGCAGGTGGAGGGGGAAGGACAGATCTTCCAGCTCAGCAACACTTTGGAGGAGGTGAGTTTTAACAAATTAACACGAGCGCGAAGCAAACAAGAATGAACTCAGACAGAAAGATTCCGTCTACATTCCCAGAACTAACTTCTACATTCCAGCTGTCAAGGTCCTCAAGTCACTAAGTTTCTCTCTGCCAGACACTCAGGGTTCCTGCTGTGGTTCTGTGACTGTGTTCAATCATTCATTCTGGGGCGGGAGGTCACACAACACGCGAGGAATAACTCTTCTCTGATTCTGCCAGGCCGTGTAACCGCTGAGTCACAAATGAATGTGTGTGTGTTTGTCTGTGTCCATGTGTGAACGGCGTTGGTCGAAGGTCAGACATTTCTTTTGGAATGTCACTGCTTTGAATTCTCCAGTGGTGTTCATGGGTGATCGTGCTGCACTTTAGAATTTGTTTTTTAACCCCTGGGTACCAGGTAAACTCACAAAGATCGACAGATTATTTGTACAGTGTCGGAGCAGCAAGGCATATTTTCTATTTTCAACCACTCAAAGACAGGCAGTTGAAGAAGTTGTTGGGATTTGCTCCTGTGACTTTTCACTGGAGCAAACGATCTAACTCCCTCCGAAAATTCAACGTCAACTATTTTGTAACGTGACCAACTGACATCATAGCATAGCCTAGGCCCTATCTTACAAAATAATTGGAAGGAGTTTCAAGACTGATTTGCAAATCTGTGAATCCTTTTGTGTAGCCAATAACATGTTAAACAATTACAGAAGATTTAGAGCATTCATTACTTCTGCTGAGAAACAGATGTCCCTTTGCGTCCGTCGTTCGCTCTTCCTGCAGCAGGGCTTTGGGCTGTAAATTGGGGCTAAGTAGATGCAGTAAATAGTAATCATTCACATCAGCGGTGGCGGTTGTTGTTTCCTTCTGCCAAGTCGCATTCATTAGAGCGATGCCTCCTTTCAGCCCAGGAGTGGCAGATTAATGGGATGAAGGTTTAGAAAGGGACAGAGATCGACGGCGGGTGGAGAGACAGAGAGAGCGGCGCAGAGCAGGTCTTTGTGTTTGTTTCACTCGTGTATTATTCAGGAGATTCGTGTGTAATTGGTCAAACATCGGCGATGCCTCATAGACGCCGGCAGAATATTTGAGAGGGAAGAAGAAGAGATGGAGCTGAAACAGAAACATGATGAATCCTTCTCGAATGATTACATTCCACGTTCAGCTTTTCTTACCCATCCCCATCCTCTTGGGTGTCTCCTGCAGGGGTTGGTTCAAAAAATCGGAGAATTCTGACAGGTTTCTCGCTCTGTCTTTCCAGGAACTCCAGTGCATAGACACGTCCCTGATGGACCCTGCCAGTAACATCACAACCTTAGTGGGGCCTAATGCCTTCCGCATTCCTTTATCCATCAGACAGAAGCTGTGCGGCAGCCTGGACGCTCCGCAGACTAGAGGCAATGACTGGAGGATGCTGGCCCACAAACTTAACCTTGCCAGGTGAGATACACACACACACACACACTACATCCACTCTGGTTCAACTCAAATGTGCCTTGGAACTCGAGAGTTTATATCAGATTGAAACGTGTTCCTTTCTTATTATCGTGAATTAAAAAACTGCACTGTCCTACTCCGGAGCGCCTATGTAGTAAAGATGCTATTCTCTATTTGCATCAGATGCATTACATCCTTAGTGTCATTATCTGCAGATGTGTGTGTGTGTGTGTGTCGATGAGTCAGAGCTTCATTTACCTGCAGCTCCTGAAGCAGAGGAAGACATGGAGAGGATAATTGGACACAAGTGCACCTAATTGTCCCGACTGGCAGCCGGCTCATGATGCCGTCTGTTAACGTGGGCGCCAAATATTCCAGATCAGCGAGTGAAAAATGGTCGGCGAGCCAAATTGTTGTTTACGTCCACGTTTCTGCTAAAAGCTGCTCGTTTCTTTTATGCTCTGCGCTCCCGTAGCTGCCACCGTGTCAGGGGGACTTGAGTGTGAGTCATGCTTTGTCGTCATCGCTGGTCACATAACTTTCACAAATGCCGGACGGGCACACACACACACACACACACTCACACAGAGAGAGAGAGAGAGAGAGAGAGAGAGAGAGAGAGCAGTGGATCTGAGCTACTGGGTTCACATAACAGCAGGATCCCCCTTAATCACACACAACAGACAGATGGAGTGTTAGACAGATAGGGAGGAAAAAACAACGGAAGTATTGAAAAAAATGTTCCATTCGATGTTTCGACTGAGACACAGTGAAATGGAGAAAAAGAGATGAATTTGCATGAGGAAAAACTGACACAGAAGCCGAGGAGGCTCATACATGTCTGTGTTTAAACAGCACCGCGGCGTGCCAACAGCACAATCACAGGGTTTACACAGGAACACACAGTTCTTTCTCTCCTTTATTCCGACGGGACTGAGATTTGATGGTTTTTCCACTTTAAAGCCGCGTGGAGATCGTTGCCACAGATGGCTCATCGTTCCACTCCTCTGCCACCATTGTGTACTTGACTCTCGAAGGCCGTAATTCAAACCAATGCTCTAAAACCAGTTCCCTCTGCAGAGCTCTTGGCACATTTTTAATCTCTACGGAGATTTCAAACCCCCTCCTTTTTCTTCCAGTTTGAAAGGAACGCGCATGATGGAAAGTTTTCAGAATAAAAGAAGTTGCCTGCCGCATTTTATAAAGTTCCTTACTCTTTTCATTTTCATTTTTAATCCTGTGGTGTTCAGGATATAAGCGACTTGGATTTTACTGCTTATGTTTGCATTTTTTCAAAAACATATTAGCATGTGCTAATATCCATTTCTCCTATTCTCTAGATGTCTTTGGAAATATAATGTCTGTCCTTTTTAGAGGAGTAAGCCTGTAGCTACTTGTTTAATACTGTGATTTGTATTTCAAAATTCTACAACTGAGACTTTTTGAATTTTTAAAGCTGCTCTCAGACATTCTCCATACGTAAGAACACAAATGTCTGAGTTGTGCTATCATTACTTCATTAACCATGTATTGTCTCACTTCCTCCTCTTGATTTTCTCCAGGTACCTGAACTACTTTGCCACCAAGTCCAGTCCGACAGGTGTGATCCTGGATCTGTGGGAGGCCCAGCACTTCCCAGACGGAGACCTAAACGAACTGGCCGCCGTGCTGGAGGAGATGGGTCGCCATGACGGCAGCCTTGCCTCCATGACAATGGAACACTGACAAAGCAAGGTGGTTGCCACGACAGTGACAGAACGCTGAAGACGATTTATTTGTGAATTCTCCCCGGTCGATGCTGCAGCATGGGCAACGAACGACTTTGATGCAAGCAAAAAGGAAAAAAGTTGTTGCCACGGCGACTGAGCACCAGTTAAATACCACGGCAATTATGCTGACATGGTAACGGACAGGATGAAGGCAGGGCTGGAACTAGGTGCAAATCTTAATGTGCAGCGTCATGTGTGACCAAGGGAGAGAGAGCCCGACCCACACACACTCACCCAGTCTATCAGGAACAAACAAAACACACTCACACGCCTAAAAAAGAGACCCCGTCTTGTGTAACACCAGTTGTTCTCTTGCTGTTATTTTATACTGAACAAAGACGAAAAGAAAAGAAAAAAAAAAACAAGCGACCTTGAAACACCCCTCTATAGGAAGGAACAGAATCATGAAGAGAGAACTGATTACAGAAGGTGGGGGGGTGGAGAGGGACGAGAGAGTGAGTAAGAGACTCTTTATTAAGAGGAGAGAAGCTAAACTGATTACAGAAGGACAGGAAGACGTAAACATGGAATGATGGAGGGAGCAGCAGGTGATCATCAGAGAGAACAGGAGAAGAGATAATGAGAGAGGAGATGAAGAAGTGATCCGTCTCCTCTCCTGTTGAGCCTTGGCTGTACGTGTTTGCCAGTACAGTTTGTTGTCTTTATATCGTTTCCTAGGGAACGCTCTATGTATTCTGCTGTCCATATGTGTGGATCATTACCTGCAAACAGAATCTGCTGCACGGTGACGCGACTCAATCAAAGCGGTCCTGACCAGAAACAAGCCAGAGACACCACACCATCAGTGGGGTTTCCATTGTTTGTTACTTTCTCCTAAAACATTTAAATATAAATGAAATATTCCAGGTCAGAGAGAAGCAGCACAGCTTGCTGCTCGCTGCCTTTTCACTTGAACTTATAACTTTCATGAAAAAAAAGAAGTCAGTCCAAAGATGAACGCAAGTAAAAGTTAGGATTTTAGTTTTGTCACATCGTCCTCCGTTTTGAGGTTTACTTTAGATCACATTTGTAAATGCAGCTATTTATTTTATTTATGAACACTATCCTGGAGCAGAGTATACAGCCTTTATTTCATTTTTATTGGATAGGTTCAATTTAAAGGGGTCAGCATTTTTGGAATATATATCTATATATTTTTTTATTTTTATTATTGAAGAAAACTAGTTCTCCTGAACAAAAGTCAGTGAATCTCTGCACTGCTTCTACTTCACCACAAGAAAGTGAAACAATGCTCTTCAGTCTAAAATGGTATTAACATGCACCCTGCAGCCACTCTGCCGATGTGGGTGAGTTTGCTAATGCCGATCGGGGGATTCCAGCCATCCACACCACGTTTGCTCTTTAACTTAAACTCCCAGAGTCTTTTTGATGAAGTGTTGGGGCTCGTTTCTGGTCGGGATCCAACTGAGAGGCAAAAGGAAGAAGAGGCAAAAAGGGACGAATCAGACGTGTGTTTCTCAAACAGTAATATAGCGTAGTATTGTGGGGTAGTGAATTAAATCATTCATGACCGCAGATGTACTGATTTTATCATTTTCATTCCCTTTAATATATATAGTCTACATACATATATATTTCCAGTGTCCTAATCACCACAGGATGTCAGTCTGCCATCAGCACCACCTTGACTTTGCTGGTCACTAGCACCTCCCAGTGGCCTTTGAGGAAAAACAAGCATTTACTTTTTTTTTTGATCGTCTGTGTAAATACATGAATATCACCTTCATCCTAACGACCGTGTATTACTCTAACGTGTTATTTTCTGTGATCATTATTATGTTATTTTCATTAACTTTCCTTTTGTCATTTTAATGTCATTTTTTTATAGATGTGAACTGTGTGAGGGTGAAATCTGTACCATGTCAGTTGCCCTTTTTCTGAAATGTTCTGTCAGCAATTAACATTCCAAGTCATTGTGTATTTGTTTTAAGTCAAAAAAAAAAAAAAAAAAAAAAAAATCAACGACAAAGGGGAGGCCCGTGTACAATGGAGTGTAATATATTTGTACTTTGCAGAACTACATTGTGAACCAAGGCGGCCACCGACCCTGGACAATACTGCCTGATGAAACGGTGTCGCTCCAGTAAAAAGGAAAACCAGCCTTATATCAGTGGCTTTTCAATCCTCGTGTGATGCCCCTGTGGACATGAACCCTACTCACCACGTTCAGGACGACGGGAACATTGGGTTCAAAGGGAATATGTGTGAAATGTTTCAGAAAAAGGGAGTTTAGATATTCTACGGAGAGACGCCATATGAAACTGAACATCAGGTATGTAGAGGAGATACTGAGGAGGATCTAGTGGAGAAAACCAGGCAGGCAGAGGCTCCATTAACACTGGTGCAAAAGGTCAGATCTTTACCTAGTTATGACACATTTCATCCATCCACGCCGGAGGAGGAAACCTTGAGACATTGATTTTTTTTTCTTTTCCGCATTGATTTTTCTTCTTTGTTTGGTTGCTAAGAAATGTGCTCGGAGGTAAGAATCGGACTACTCGTACCGGGCACAGTGTCGGGGTCGTGGACGGCCTCACGAACCAAATTAGGAAAAGGAGCGGTGTTAAATGATGAAGTGGATGATTTGTGTGTTTCAAATGTAACTGCTGATGTTGAGGAAATCAAAGGGAACAGCTGTGTGAGTTTTCTGAGGATAAAAAGCCTAAAAACATCAATCCATCAATTCAAGTTTGTTTAGCAGCGGAAGGGAAAAAAAAAAGGTTTTAACCCAAAGGTAATCGCGGCGTTGCTTTCATCATCAACATCCCCGACTGACTTCGAAAGGCAGAAGTCACAGTCGTGAGATCGAATTTTTTCGCTGAGGAAACATGTTCAAGGCAGCGGCGATGAAGAGGAGTCTGATCATTGTCGCGTGGGCCGCCTGACGGCGAGCCACCATGATGTGAAAACTGAGAAAGTAGTGTTAAGATATCAAACTATGTACAAATCTTTTCTATCCACAGTATGTACAGTTGTGTACTGTCCGCTATATTTGGCAAAGTTCAGAATATAAAAAAAGCAGTACGGTTAAAAACTAGTTTGTATGTTTTTATTTAAGTTTCTTTCCTTTTTTGTAAAAGCGTGTGTCTACTATGCAAACTTGGCATTGGTTATCATGATAGAAGTCTATAACTAGAGCTGTTCTTGTAAGTGCATCTTTATTTTACTATCAGGAGTGATTTCCTATTTGATTAGTTTGGGGTAGTGTTGGTCATTTCTAGCTAATTCTGGCACGCTTCATGAATCTTGCTCAATTTTGCCGAATGCTTGCCTCCCTATCTCCTCTAATTGTTTTCTGTACAAAGTGTAAGAAAGAATTTTTAAAACAATTAATAAATTATATTTATAAGCAATGCTGAAACTGGGTCGTGCCTTTGGTGTGAATCTTTCAACACATTTCAGGGACCTGCGGCGTCGCGTCCATCTGTCCATCCCACTCGTTCACCACGCCATCTCGAGAGGGAGGGAGCTTTGGGGGTTCAAGCTCACAGTGACCTCAAGTTCTTGTACGCTATCATGAGCACTTGTATGGGACATCTGCCTTGAATAAGGATGAGGTCATTCTAATTAAGTTCAAGGTCACTGTCTAAAACTTTTTTTTTGTTGGATCTTCAACACAGTATTTTGCAAACGCCTCAAAAGAATCATTTAAAATTTCCGGCTTGCTAAAATGTCCATATTAACTGATCAAAGATGAACTGAAGAGATTTCAAAGGTCAAAAGGTCATGGTGAACTGATATTGTCGTGAAGACAGAGTGAGAGGAATCCAGGTGTAGATCAGGAATATACAATCTCCATTTGGTTGCTGCTAACTTTGATTCATCCACTTGCTTCTGTGAAATCATATTTCCAGGCTCAGAACTCAATAAGTAGTTGGATGAAGGAGCCTGAAGGGAGGGAAATTGAAAGAGAAGATCCTTCTGGCGTCGCTGTTTAACATGCTGTGTGCTCAGCAGCGCTGGTGGACTGTAATGAGGCATGCCACTTCTATTTTTTTTTACCACAGGAAATATGGAGAGCACGCCTTAACTGTAAGAGACGCTGCCGAGCGGCTCGTTAGTATGCACCTCGTTCAGCCACCACAAACTGTGCATCAGCCGGGAGGATGAGTGAAACACTTTATTGTGGGAATGTTCAACCTTTTTTTTTTTTACTGAATAAAAACACCACCTACAGTAGGTACAGATTAAATAATGCACAACACCCAAGAGGGAAGAAAGGGCATTTATATCACAACAAATTTGTCACACACAATCCTCCAATGGTGACGAGCACAACATGATTTCAGTCAGGCCCAAAAAAAAAAAAAAAAAAAAAAAAAAAAAAAAAAAAAAGCATTGACGCCTCAAAAGTTTCCCGCGGGTTTTACAAATGGAGTGCAAACTGTGAGGTTTTAAGGGATGTTTGGAAAATAACAGTCTGGTAAGTAATGAAAGGTAATTTTTCTCTACAGCCGGTCAATATCGAGGCCGTGAGGCTGGTTAAACCTTCCTCCTGCTGCAAATATAAATGCTTTCAGGCTCACACTTCAATCCGAACATTTTCAGTTGTGACATCACAAATGTCCAAGTTGTCTGTTGCTCCAGAAATTTTCCCGCCAGCCCTCTGGTAAAATGTCTGAAAAATGACTGCGATCACAGTTGAAGAATCTATATTTTGTGTTCCCCCATCTGAAAGTTCTGGACTTTTCTTGTTGTTGTTGTGAATGTGTCTGACAAAGGTGGGAAAAGGTGGGAAAATCCAGACCTAATTTATGAATATTTTCATGAGTTTATGGCTTCAGTGAAAATTTGATTTGATTGATTGTTTTTAACTTTTTGGAGCAGTCAGTTTTATTATCAATAAACAATGATTTGTGCTTAACTGTTATATCTTCAGCAAAACTTCCCACTTGAAATCCACTCAGACTGGTTGTGAAATTGGGAATGACTTGATAAAGATAGAGATGTCCCGATCAAACAGATTGTTGTAGCCCAGACTAACACAGTCACAATTCCACACATTTCTAATTGATCACTACTACTACTGCACCAATAGGTGGCACTGTTCTGAAGGAAACACAGAGGCCAGCAGAGCCTCCATCCACAACTTATTTGGACATATACATTTTATTTATTTTCCACATAAAGTCTTCAAGAGTTTGAGTTTTTACATGAAAAATACACTTTTTAACAACTTTCATAGACCATCACAAAATACAGGTATAGCTTTTCTTCAGTGTCTACAAACGGTACCAGCGTTAACGAAACGTTTAAAGCCTCAAAATACCTTTTTGTCATTTGAACAAAAAGCTGTCAATTAAAGAGTGGCAAAATGTGTTGGACTCCAATTATAAATCCTGGAGCGGGGTGCGTGTTTTGAAAGGAGTCGTGGTGCTGCAGTAACAGGTTTGCCTTTAATTACATCCCTTCAGTTCTGTCAATCAGACCTTCATCTACAGGTAGGGTAGCTTTCACAGAAAGCAGTGATATATATTATTCCACTCGCTGGTCAGTAGCCTGGTATTTGCCTATCTCTGCAGCTACAGTGCCAAGTCAAACGTTTTCTCCGAGGCCTTCAGAGCATGTGAACAGCAGCCAAACAGCCGGAGGCCGCACTAGTGTCAAATGAGATCGTCTCCTCTGATGGACGGAGCAGGGCCGTGTGAGACCTCTCTGTCCTGTAATCTTTTTTATTTAATTATTTATTTATTTCCTTTAATGGGACTTGTGTTGCAGGGTTCTGGGCTTCTGGACTCAAAAGTCTGTGATCCTGCGATCTCCAAAGTGACCTTCTTGCTTCCTGTTCTGCCTCCGCTTCCCAGAAACCAAAAAAAAAAAAGAGAGTTTGTGCGGCCTGTGCCAGTGTGATTGTTAGTGCCCGTTCTATGTGTGTCAACACACACCTGGCGGCGGCTGCTCACAGCTTGATATCCTGTGACTCTGACATCTTGGCAAGTGTCTTTTTGACCCGCAGCGCTGTGAGGCGGGAGGCCGGGTTGTGGGCCCAGCTTTCTGTCATCAGCTTCCCCATCTGTCTCAAACACTGCAGAGACACAGATTCATGTTACCAAGGTTGTCCATGTGCACCTTAGTGCATGAATACATTGACATATTTACCCCCACCAAGGAAGTTATATTTGTTGGCTTGTTAATCAGCAGGACTGCGCAAAATTGACTCAACATATTTCCATGTTTACAAATGTATGAGACTGATATCTACCAGTGTGTGTGGTAGTGATTGAGATTATTTTACCTCGTCGCTGGACCATCGGTTGGGAAAGGATGGTCGTAATCTCTTGATGCAGACCACCTCCCTCATGTCTTCGTACGAAGGGTCGGTAGGAACTAACTCATGGTACGGCAACTGGTACTCCTCAAGGATCCCTGCAGTGAGAGAGTTCCAAAAGAAATCAGAAATGGTTTTAAAAGTCCAGACTGCACTCCAATCTGACATGGTTTTTTTTTTTATGTTTCTGTGAAAGAAGGAAAGCACATAAAAAGCACATTCACTGCACACTGACCTCCGGAGACACAGCGGCGAGCGATCTCCCAGAGAATGAGCCCAAAGCTGTACATGTCAGCCATGATGTACGACTGAAAATGACTTCTGTTCAAAGTCTCGTCCAGAACCTCTGGAGGCATGTAGCGCTTTGTGCCGACTCTGGTGTTGGGAGGGATGTCTACCTCATTGGTGTCACTGCAAAGTCAGAGAGGAAAGAAACCATTTTAAATTGCAGACCAATTAACTGTGGGCATAACTGTAGCCTTTGAAATAATATTTAAAGTTCTTCACAGCATTGTCATGGATGCAAAATAGCTGTACAGCACACACACCTGATGAACTTGACCGCCAGTCCCAGATCGGCTATACAGCAGGTCCCGTTTCTTTTCACCAGAATGTTCTTACTCTTCAGATCCCTGTGCGCGATGGCGGGTTTTCCCTTGGTGCCAAAGATCTCCGTGTGGAGGTGACACAGTCCCGATACCGATGAGTAGGCCAGCCGCAGCATGGCTTTGTTGTCGAGGGTGGTGGATTTGAGGTAGTCGTACAAAGAGCCGTTTTCGTGGTAGTCTGTGATGAGGTAGAGCTGGGTCCAGGAGCCGGTTCCTTTAATGTCTGCGGCTATAAAACCTGTGAATGGGATGGGAGAGCTAAAGCAAACTACTATAAAAAATACATATGCAGTATATTTATAAAAATATATAAACAAACTTTGTAATTGACAGTGCTAAACATGTGTTGTTCAAGTGTCATTATTTTTCCAAAGGATTCTATAATATTATGAAGATTTAAAGATGTTGATGTTCTTTGTAAAGTGCCTTGAGATAATTGTTATTATTATACAATGCAAAAAATAAAATAAAATTGAATTGAAATGTTAATGTTAACGCAGAACTCCAATGTTTCTCACCTGCTTAGCAAGGCTGTTAGCATTTAGCAAATGGTGCTTTACGCTTTGAGAGACATGTTTATGAATTTGTTTGTTAGTTTAATACAATTAGATTAGGAAGATTAATGTATTAGAAAACAACAAATGATTTTGCAGTGTAATCTTTTTAGGAAGCTGCAGCATGAACTCACAGTGAATATGAATACATTTAAAATACAACAGTGTGCACAGCAGCATCTAGTCCCATTTGTAGTTGACTTGCAGATGATCTTTGACCCAGTACATGATTATTATGCATCTCGTGGTGTTTAATTATTCAAGCGTCAGTTCACAGTTTGTTGTTGTGCACTTTATAATTTGCTTTGCTTCATAAATGAGGATAGTTAATGATTACTGCTCATATATCAGCACACAAACATCGAGCAAAGCAGTATAATTACAGGCAGAACAGTGAAAACAAAGAGAAGCGTACCCAGTATGTTCTCATGTCTCATTAAGACGGTCTGGTAGATTTCAGTCTCTCTGAACCAACTGGCCTCTTCAGTGGTGAAAAAAACTTTAACAGCCACTTTCTCTCCCCTCCACCTGCCCATCCACACCTCCCCGTACCTCCCCTTGCCGATCTGCTTCACCATCTGAATCTGTTTGGCTATTGTTCTCTGGACCTAAGGATGAGAAAAAGGTGGGGTGAGTAATAATATTGTACATGGCACTTTGTGAGAATGTAAAAGAGCAAAAAGGTTTTGGAGCTGTTTTTGTACGATACATTTTTCTAGAATTATTCATAGTTTTTAAAGTTTTGTAGAATTAAAAAAAGAGTTGTATCAAATATGTTGTATGAATATTTTATCCATGCGTAAAAAAGTTTTGTTGCTGCAAAAAAAATTGTACATGCCTTTCAACCTGTAAAAAAGCTTTGTAGCAGAGGATGTATTTTGTGTAAGTGTAAAAAAAATTTACCCTGTACAAAAAGGTTCTGTAATAGCACTAGAACTCTCTTGTGTACATGTAAATTGCACAAATTGGAAACTAATTTTCCTTGAAGTTCCAAGCTTAAAACTCACACATTTCTCATCAGGCCAAAAGAGGACCTGGGTATCCCAGTAAAAATTCAGATCTATAGTGACACCATGATGTGTACTGCGTATCCATGGAGCATCTTTTGGATTTAACAGGTGCTTAGCTGCATTGCAGAATTCTCACCAACAGAGGGAGGCCTGAGCCCGAGCCAGAGCTTTGAGACTGCTCGATCAGGTCCTTCAGAGACTCCCCAGGGGGAATGTAGGTCTCATCCTGCTCCAGACCGATGCTGTAGCGAGGACGAGACTCCTGACGCTTATACCTGCAAGACAGCATCATTCAGAATTAGAATTAGAATGAAGTGATTTAACTGGTCCCCACAGAAACATGCTGCAATAAACATGTATAATTACCTGAAGTAGCAGAACACGATAATGATGCCCAATATGATGCTGCAAACAGTGACTGAGATCAACAATGCCATGTGGTGGATCTTTCCGTCAACATAGACTGGAGAGAGGGGGATAAAGATAAAGAGATGGGAAAGAGAGGTGAGAAAATACACAGGGACTAGGGGAGAAGGGAAGACCTTACAAACTAAATGCTGCTTTCCATCGGTTTTCCAAAAGTATAATGCGATAAATGTGTGACAACTGGCTATTTTCAAGCTAAATGCATGGGATCAGTTTCTGTTAAAAAGACTTGAAAAGCAAAAAAAAAAAAAATTTAAATGTATTTTTACATCAAAACCTCCAACATCCCTGGATAGTGAGGTAATGGGGAATATTATAGAAAGAAATCAGTCATCCTCACAAGTTACCTAAAGAAGCAGCGTGCAGTAAATCAAGTACTAATCATATTTCACTCATCAATTTTTCATTTTCTTCTGGCACTCTTTCTTCTCCCTCAAGGCCCCAGTCGACGGTGAGAAGACGCCCACAGCCTAGTCGATGAATTCTCTTCCTGATCCCCGATGATAGGGTTTCAGATTGATGACTCTGCCCTCAGTGCCTGCTGGGGCTTGTGATTTCCCTGGGAATCTAGGCTTTCTATCTCTCTAATACACAGAAAAAGAACTCGCGCACATGGAGTATAGTGTTGTGCACAGCGGAGAGCTCAGTATTCTCTTGGCACAGAGTGGCCTGGGTCCAGTCACTGCCTGTCTCCTCCATGTCAGAGGTCTCTGAATCTGACATTGTCACCATATCGCCACGTCTGAATCCCGTGTGCCGTAACACCATCGGTCACAGTTCGTGGCCCCTGTCCATATCTCTGTCACTGTCACCTGCCAGCCAGAGGACGGGCTGCTCTTTAAAAAGCGCTCACTGGGTTTCACTGGGTCGCGAAGGGATGAGAGTAGATAAACTTACGAGGAGGCTTGAGCGGTGGCAGAGTAGGATGCAGGTTCCTGTTGCAGTAATCCTGGTCTGTGCAGCACTCCAGCGATCGCCTCTGACGTGAGTTCCACGTGTCCTGGAAGACAGAGAAGTCATTTTCAAAGAGAAGTTAAAGAGGCAGTGAAACGCAGATCTGAGGCTAAGATAACACCTAGACTTGTCCCCTGTGATTTGATCTAACTGCTGTCTTAATTAGGAAAATCTTTTACAAACATCCGAGCGAGAAGATGCAAAGGAAATGGTTATAAAACATGTCATCGCGAAACTTACCCGGCACTGAAACTCTGACCCAACGAGCCCCAGGCAGCCCGCAGTCTGGACGGGCACCCCTCCCTCCTCCTCCACCATGGTAAAACAGTAGCCATCGGTCCTGCAAAACAATGTCCAGCTACAGTAAGAACAGCTGCTTCTATCACCATGACGACTGTCTGTGGATGCAGAGCCAACTACTAAGCAATGCATGGATGGATTTACACCAGACTTGGTGGGAATATTTCTCAGATACGAGAAGTTCAACCAAAAAGGGGTTACATTTTCCAGCTACTTTTCAGTCTCGTTGTGCATGAGTCTGCTCTCCACACCTGCACGTGTTGTTGGTGGAGTCCTCTGGGCAGTGGTGATAGCAGTGACACCACAGCAGTCTTTGGGAGGACAAAGCAGGCGCTGTGCTGCCGCTCGTCTCTTTCCCGCCCTCCACCGCCTCCTTACTGGATGCTCTGAGCAGCATACTGTCCAATATGTTGCCTGCAAAACACGAAGGAGAAAACGGGGGGATTTAGCATCGGGTGGAGGGATTTCATCATTTGTGAAGCTCCGATAAAAGCTTGATTAAGAGAAGAGGTAGTGTAAACGACAGGCAGAAGATGATCCAGCACACTGAGCTTGTTGAGGCAGATGTTTTTGAGTTGCACTGATTGATCGACTCGACTTGAAACCAATATATCCACCACACCCAGTTCAACTATCAATAAAGTGACCCCACCCTGTGGACTCTCCACAGCGCCAACACAAGCAAGCTCAAACTCCTCTCATGTGAGTGAGTGTATTGGCTTTGTTCTGTCCGTTTGTCTGATTATCTACGCCCGCTAATTGTTGGATTATGAAGAAACGGGATAACACAAAAAAGACTGGACAGATTACTGTGACAGTTGACAGACAGAACCCAACACAAGGGTCTTGTTTTCACTTTTTTCAAAATTACAATTTGGGGTATTTAAAAAAAATGCCTTGATTCTCATCGATCTTGATGAAAATAATCAGGCATATTTAGGAAGCTGGTATTTATCTGTGGGTGATGATCCAAATACAAATCTGCTGTTCTGTTCGATCAGCATGCATCTGTAGGTCTGTGAGTTCCCCCGGGGAAGAAGTTTAATATCTTTACTTCCCAGTCTCTGCTGCACTAGCACACAATTGCAGGGAGTGACAAGGTTAGAGCCAAGATGGCAAATATCTACCGCCGTATTTACATCATAAATCCTTCCCACATGAGGTGGCTGACAGAGCAGAAACATAATCTAACTCAGCAAAACGGACTTTGACTGCATTGAATAATAATAAAACAAAAGTGTGTAAAACTATGTAAATAGTCACGGGAAAAACTTGAGACAATATGAAACATATAAAAAGAAAAAAGAAACTGTGCTCCACCACCTGATACAGTGGAATGAATTCCCTCACAGCAGATGTTTTTTTTTATGCTCACAACCGATACAGCTCCCAAGAACTAGAACGGAGCTCTTGTACTCCCGGTTATCCTATTTCAAAAGGGCACCTGTTTGTCACTTGAGGGAGAAAAAAAAAAAAAAGGATCACGGAAGTATATTTTCTTCATGGCTTTTGAGATTTTCATTCATTCCAGCGTGGTCATTGAGACCAGATGCTCGACAGCTGCGAGCAGAGATCGTCCAAAATAAGCACGAGTCCTTCCTCTCTGAAAAAAAAAAAAAAAAAACTACTAACAGATACAGATTCTGCTCTACTCCTCCTCTTTTAACATCTCACTCTCCAGTTCAGTGGATGCTTCTCATAAAGACTGAAAATGAATAAACACAAGAGACAATGTGAGTGAAGGGGCAAGCTGACAATGTCTGAAACAATTATACACTTTGATTTCGTTCTGCAAGCGTCGACTGTCCTTACACTGAAAGCATGAGTGACTGATATGAACACCTCAGGAATCTAAAGTATGATAACTGCATCTGGCTGTCATATTAGGAACTTTAGATCTTTGAGCTACGTACAACCTCTAATGTAAAAGATGTTTTGCTTTATCTCAGGATCTGACGTGAAGTGCATGGTCCCAATCATATCATGTGCACATGTGAACTTGAATCCCTCCTCTCATCCATTTAGCTACAGGCTACTGAATGGGGTCATTTTTATTTGGATAACCTTTAAGGAACGGAGGCTTTTCTGCATGTAGAGTTCTTCAAAAACGTGTAAAGAATGAAAGCCAAACAGCTTAATAATAACTAATGGGACCAACACCCAGGACTCAATGTTGACACAAGTCATAAGACTATGCTCTGTAACATGTTAACATGAATATTCTATCACCAGAATAAGGTCAATCATCAGAATACCGCTGTAAACAAGTCTATTATTTGTAATTTCTTTGTTAGATTATTTAGTTTTAGCATACAGGATAAAGGTTAAGGAGCCCATATAAGCAAAGAAAACATACAGCAGTTAGACTCAGTCACTCAGTGTTACCACTGAACTATCGGAGGCTCTGAACAGCACGCTGGGTAAGATGGAAACTTGGAAATGTGGTGTGTATTTTCAGGGTGGTTATAGGCTGTCAGTCAAATGTAAGATAATGGGTGGTATCTTCCCTTTCATCTGAGCTCAGCTGTCTTTCACAAAACATCAAAGCATTTCCTCTTGGGATGCATGCTTAGAGCTCACAGAAGTACACACACACACACACACACACACACACACACTCTCTCTGTACATTTCCCTGTTTCTAATCGATCCTGAGCTTTTTTGTTGAACTTTTTTTTTTATAATTATGAAACAAAGAGTTCTAGCTTCTAGTATGATTGAAATGCTGTTGCCTTCCAATTAGATTCTGATCTAAATCTTCAGCGTTCTCGTTTGTGTAAATAGGAGCAAATGCTGTCGAATGGATGACATGGTCAGACGAATGTATCTCACTCATGACAAGCACAGAACTGTGAGCAAAACGCTCGTCAGCGTGAGACAAAAGTCCCATTGTGTTTTTCATTTTCTCTAAGTTGAAGTAGTTTCCCATCCTCAGAACACAAACATTCACAACGACATCAATATGTACTTTTCGGGATATTCAGTTCTCTACGTTGCCGCACAGTTGTAGCTGCTTTCCATTGAGCGTTTCCCTTCCTAAATGTATCTCTAGTACACACTGATAATATGTTGACAATGCTGCGAGAGCAGGACGGTGGGGTTTAAAGGGGTCACATTAACAACTGACCGATTTGAGAGAAAGGGAGCGAGGAAGAGTAGGAGGGGGAGAAGAACAGGGGATTAACAAATGAGAAGTGACAAAGCTGCGGGGAACTGGTGGGCAGTTTAGCAGCACACAGAGGGGACGGGGCAGAGACCACTGGCCTTTTCCACCCTCACCCTCCACCCCTCCCTCTCTTCATCCCACTCCTTCACTTTGTTTCACTAGTTTCCTTCCTCTTCTTCATTCTTCTCTATCTCTTTACTGTGCCCCTTTCTTGTTCTGCATACGACCCTCACAACAACGCAAAGAACATGGCCTTTTGTTCAACTATTCAAACGCTACATTTGTTTCCTCTTTTTTTTTTTTTTTTTTGCGCACAAATGACCTCCCGATTTTTCCTTTCCCCCGCCCGCTGTCCCTCTCCTCAGCTTCCACTCTCCCTGCCTTGCCCTCCCGACGTGGGAGCAGAGGGCTGTCATGTGAGGTGCTGGTGTGCTGTTGACAAAACACGAAGCTTTTCACATCCGTCCTACACCTGGGAACCCTGGCTACTGCTGCGTGTGTGTGAGTGTGTGAGAGAGAGAGAGAGAGAGAGAGAGAGAAAGAGAGAGAGGAAAACATCAAGAAAATGTGATTCATTAATTCAGTACGTATTTCTGTGTATCTGTGTTCTGGAGTTAACATGTGGCTACATGGCAGCAGCTCTACTATTGAGAACTTTGTTGAGGATCCAGGTTATGAATCTAACGTTACAATTTTCAAAGCTGGCGTGATGACACAAGCTGCAAACTATTTCAAAGGTGTGATTCAAGATAAAATGTTTCTCCTGCGGTTTGGCTGATGTGAGCAATATGCTGCTGTGCTGCCGCTCAAACCCCCAAGTCCACTAACGTCAAAACAAGCCTCAAGGACGATTTGCTCTCTGAAAACAGTCGATTTCCGCCGCTCTCCACAGACACTTTAATTGTTTCAAGCTCTTTCCCTAAAATGACCTCTCAGACACCGGCCTGAGCTCTCGGGTCTCCCCTATAGGCTTTTGCCGACTTGATGGCAGGATATAGGGGCCACTGTCAACACGCAATTAACAACCCCTGCCCCACTAACCTAAGGCCTCTTTTCAACAGATGCAGCTTTGTACAAACTCAAAGTGTAAAAAAAGAAAGAGAAAGTAAGATATGCAGAGTCCGAGGGGACAGAAGTGAGGATGAGCCAGGTTGTGTGTGTGTGAGATGAAGAGGGGGATATTGAGAGGAAGACGGACGGACAGAGGGCAACAGAAAGAGAGCGACGGTGTTCATTAATTATCCCGACCATGTCAAACAAGGCCTACCAGAAAGCCCTTTCAGCGGGCCCATGTAAACACAGCCCGCCTCCCCTTTCCACTTAAGACGCACTCATTTGACAGCCCACCCCCCCTCCATCTCCCCCCCATCTTCCCTCTAAGTAGTAGTCCATCTTCCTGGTGTTTGACAGTGCTGTCTGTACAACCAAAGAAACATGAAAGGTGAAAGGTTTTTTTTTTTTTTTTCATACTCCCGCTCCCTCCCTCCCTCTCTCTCTCGCTCTCTGCGTCTCTCAAGTTTGTGGCTCTCTCGCTCCACTTCCACGTACTTTCGGTGCCTGGTCTTATCTCCGTGTTCTTCTTCCTGTCACTGCTGAGATGAGCCGAACCATCCCACATGTGCAGGAATGTCTTAATGAACCCCCAGTGCTGGATGTGGAGGCTGGATGCTGGGAAGCGGAGGCTGCCTCTCTTTGGCTCGACTTCAGACACTGTGACAAAGATCACTCTCCTGCCGTTTCCTCCTCGTAATTGCTTCTTCAAAGTATTTATTGAGCATTTTAAGATTTTTTAATTAGCTTCCACCACATTATTATTGTGCTGATAATATTTGAGGATCAGACAGATTCGCTTGCACTTTGAATCAAAGTCGGATGAAGTCGGTTCTATTTTGTCAGATTGGCATCAGAGGAGGAAAACGGTTCTTCTTCAGTCTCCGGCCCAAAAACACTCACTTGCAGTTCATGTTGTATACACTGGCGAAGTTGAGGGCTGAAAGAGGTCATGCCCAATTACTCTTTTTACTCGTCAAAAATAAACCTCACTCTGCTAAAACAATCTGTTTTTCTTTGCGTCTTAGGTGTGGGTCTAGTAGGTGGACTTTAAGCAAGCCCAGACTGTAGTGGGGGGATGTTAATTTAACTTCTGTTCAAAGTTAAATCAACATCAACCAATCACAAGTCCTGTGCTGGTACCACAGCTATCCAACGGACCACAGCCACAACTGAGATCCAAATACAAGTAGCCAATCACAGAGCACGGAAGTGATGTCATGTGGCTTTCATGAGGGTTTCTTTAACAGAAAAGAAGCACAGTAATTCGGAATGTTGGTGAGTGAAACTTTGCATTCAGCGTTTCTGTCCTCCAACACAACAGCATCATCAACAGCTCGCTACACTCCTCCATTATGTCACACTGATGAATGATGCAGTAATGAGCCAGAGCCACTCTCTCTGGTTATACAGCTGTCATCTGCCAGCTGTATGCTGCGACCTGTGTGTGTGTGTCCTTTCATGGGGGTGAGTGAAGGCCTTCAGTGTTCCCTTCAGGGTACAAGGAAATGATGAAATGGTCCTTGAAGGAGGTGTGAGAGAGGCAAGGCAAAGAAAAGGGAGAAAGGACACCAGCTGGTCTCATCATCAAAAGCTCCTTTGCTCCTTCTCACAGCCATCTGTGTCACAAACATCAACACATCATTCACACTCACCAGGCATCTGGCCAGTGCATCACTGGGGGATGTGCACTATTAAATCCAATGCTACTGGTTTAGCTCGTCAACTTTGTTCTGACCAGCAGGGAAAAAGTGGGAGCCACAGATGCCAGGTGTTAGTGAATGTGTGGCCTACAGCTCACCTGGTAGAGCTCCGGCCCCGTCCGTGCTAAGCCCCTGGAACAAAAGGACCTGTCCCTTTACCTCTTGGCTCTTTTCTAAAGGCCACAGTGTCCAAAAATATGACGGAACATTTTAGCTATATCATCTATCTTTAGAAAAATGCTATTAAAATCCACATGTATCACTTATCAGACTATCTAGCAGGATAGAAAATATTTACTTCAAAGTTCATGTATGAGAAGAAGATGAATATCCTTCTCCTTCATCCCATTTCAAATAGCTGCTCTGGAAGACAAATGAAGCAACACAAGAAGCGTCTCCTACAAATCCCTTGAAGCAGCTGCTCTTTTCTTCCATCAGACAAATGTGTATATCACAAAGGAATGCTGGACCATGTGCACGAGCTCACAGAGCAATACCGCATGTGCAGCGCCTGGACCGACACGGACGTGTCAGTGTAGTCCTGAGGAGACACCCTATACTGCAACAACACATGCTCAGAGGCCAGGCCAGCAGCCAAACAAATACGTTTTAGAGGAGAGTAAATAATAAGTGTGAGTCAGTAGAAGAGAAGAAAGAAAGTGTGTTTCAGAAACAGATTGGTTTTATAGGCAGCATTCTTGTTGGCCCAGTCAACAAGACAGATGTGGAGCAGATTTTAATAAGCAGTTTTTTTTTATTATTTTTATTTTTTATTTGTTTCTTCTCGCCTCTCTGGGCTCATTAAATTTGATGCTACGGCAAAATATCGAATACTCTCCAATATCTACACTCTCACAACATCTGTGACTGTGGCAGTTACTGATATCCACTGATGACTTGTTAAACTTTTACTTACAGTTTCTCGGAATTTATTCTTCCCTTGTCTAAACAATCTGGACCTAGCCACAAATCAGACGATAAATCAACAGCCTTCAACATGTGGATTTTTATGCAAACTGGCAAAGATGTGCTGTTATAGCTTAATGGTTTCCTTGTATTGTAAAATCCAGATTTCTAATCCAAGCTTAAATTCAACATCTCACAAACAAAACAATGTTAAATTCACAAATACTCCACTTGTCAGCAGCATGATACCACCGCAGCACTCTCACTGGATGGCCAACACGACACTAATAATACAAAAAACAAAATATATACATACAATCCATTCAAAGTTGGCAGCTATGTTGGACAAGCTGTTGCCATGATATCATCACGTGACTCATTGTTCCATCACAGTGGTGGTATGTAAAAATCATTCCTTTATACTGATAAACAATAGACACACAGTTTAGAGTTGGCCATGGAAAATTGAACAACTCAAGGTTAAGTGTCCACACGTGGAGCGAATCAGAACACAGACGTTAACAAGTTAACAGAGAATCACAGCATAGTGGAGACACTTTGCATTTTTGGGAGACGTAATCCTTTGCTGCTGGAGAAGGTGGGGGGGGGGGTTACACGTCTAGTCATGATGTCATGTTCTGTGTATATGTGTGTCATGTACAATGTGTCAGAGTGAGGCATGAACTGGAATCAATGCCAAAACGGTCAGGTCTCAGTTCCAAGTCTGTCAAATATAATAATATATACACAGAAGACTTGGAAGAATTTAATGAAAGGTATTCATTGAATTGACGTAGTGAAGAAGAGTGACCCTGAGCTGAGACCAAAAAGTCCAAGTGCTCAGGAACTACAGCAGGTGATGTGCAAACAGATGGTCGGGGGTTCGATCCCCTGCACCTCGGAATCCTTCTGCATTCCGAAGTGCAACATACTGACGGGTAGACAGAGAGTGTGATGAAATAGGCAAAGCATATCATAGCACTGAATGAATGTGTGTGTGAATGGGTGAACATGGCTTTAACTATGAAGCAATTGTAATGGTCCATATATATAGTCAGTAACAGTCCAATTATACAAACAGTTGCTTGTGTAAGATGTAAAGATATTCCATATAGCATTCTCCAGTGTGATATTCATAACAACTGTCAGTATGGACAGATGGATATCTGGCTTACTCTGTGTATTTTGTCATTGTTTTGTGTAGATTTATGGCCATAAGCAGAGTCTGGTGTGTTGACAGTGACCTTGACCAAAATCTAATCAGCTGTTTGAGTCCAAGTTAACATTTGTGTCAAATGTGAAGCCATTCCCTCAAGGCGTCCTTGAGATATTGCGTTCAAACATGAGACCAGAAAGATAAGTGTAACTATAACAACAAAATAACTTGGAGACTTGGAGTCTCATTACAAAGCAGTTGAAAGATTTTAATTTGCCATGTCTGTTTTAAGTTGGAAAATATAAAGATTCTGTTCGGTGCTAAAAAAAAACCCAGGTCAGCTCCTTTTTAGTTTTTAATTCTGTGATATTTCTCACATTTTACTGAGTGGTACATTCTAAAAAAAATCTACAGCTTCATGTCAAATACATTAAGTTTTTTTCTTGCGAGCAGGCTGAGAAATGTCTTCACTTAAAACACCCATTTCCTGCATGATTTCCTTAAATAAATACTTCAAGTGACTCTAAATATACAGCAAACCCCAGACCTAAAGAACAAGCACAGGGAGATGAGCAAAACAGGGACTGAAGAGACAGAGGAGGGGGTTTATTTCATCTTGACAAAAAGTTGGACGGCTCAATAAAAACATAAATACTTTAAAACAAGTATAGTTTAGGCAACAGCAGCTGGATGACAGTGAATGTCCCTGATGATTAAGATACCAGTTGGTACTGCTGGTTCACAGTAACCCAGGTCAAGCTGTTTTCAGGTTAAATCACAGGTTGATAAGAAGCAAGACGACATATTGAGAATGTGTTTTTGTTTTGTTTTTTTCTTAAAAAGAAAGAGAGAGAGAGAGAGAATGTTTTTGCTCATGAGTAAAGGAAGTCTCTGCCAAGATTTGTTGTGGAGCATCACACCTGCTACATGGTTTCGACCTTGACGTTTTGGACTGAATAAAATAACAATCACACAACCATAAGGAGTGTGTAGGAAGATACCAGAAACGATTTCCCCTTCAGGACACAGCCAAACATCAGTGATCAAAACACTCTCCGTCAGCTAGGAAACCCACAAACACACGCGCAAATTATCTAAGAGCGCCTGACAACGACTGCTTGGTCTAAATGATAAATAAACAAAATGTGAATCTGAGGCAAATGTGTTTGAGTGTGGGTGAGTGCCTCGCAGTGTATCTGTGGGAGTGGAGATTGTTGCTGTGTGTCCGTAGTATTTGTGTGTGTTTTATGTCGAGGGAGGGTTGATGGTGTTAACATTACAGCTGCCATGTGTTTATTTCCCAGAGTTCTGGTCTGTGGCGTCTCAGTCATCTCCCCGGGCTTAAACACTCACTTTCCATCCATTTACAGTCTGCGTGTGTGTGTCCCTGTGTGTACAATACTGTGTGAACGCACGCGTGTAGCAGAGATATTTATATATTTACTACTGATATGTGGATGATGTATAGAATGTGGACATAGCTGTGTGTTTGAGTAACGTCCATGACAGAAGCATGTATGTGTGTGTGTGTGTGTGTGTGTGTGTTTACAGTTCAATGCGTCCCACTGTCTCCTCTGTGTGATTAGCTTCCCATTAACTAAGTCACATATCACCCATCACTTGTTCCAGGCCTCCTTTATACTATCTCTGGACAAACAAGCTGTCAGATAGAACCTCTCTGCCCCCCCCCC
>JAFBJW010000137.1:4815551-5046239 GCA_016785235.1 Pseudorhombus dupliciocellatus | reverse complement strand
CCCCCCCCCCCCCCTCTCTCTCTCTCTCACACACACACACGCCAATCTGGGCCCAGGTACCTGTAATAGTGCACAGTCATTGTCTCTATTGCGAAGCCATTTAGTTACAAGTCGACAGCCTTTTGATATGTGGATGATGTATAGAATGTGGACATAGCTGTGTGTTTGAGTAACGTCCATGACAGAAGCATGTATGTGTGTGTGTGTGTGTGTGTGTGTTTACAGTTCAATGCGTCCCACTGTCTCCTCTGTGTGATTAGCTTCCCATTAACTAAGTCACATATCACCCATCACTTGTTCCAGGCCTCCTTTATACTATCTCTGGACAAACAAGCTGTCAGATAGAACCTCTCTGCCCCCCCCCCTCTCTCTCTCTCTCTCTCTCACACACACACACACGCCAATCTGGGCCCAGGTACCTGTAATAGTGCACAGTCATTGTCTCTATTGCGAAGCCATTTAGTTACAAGTCGACATCCTCACCGGCACAAATTACCTTAAATTACAGCCTTTCAATTTATTAAATTTTCATGTGTACAGTTGATGATTCTCACAAAAAATTGTAAATTATGACATTGAGCATGTGTGTGTGTGTGTGTGTGGAGGGGGGTGCATGGAAAACTCTAAGCTCTGCTAGTCCCAGAGCAGTTCGCCTTCCAACCAGCCAGCTCTGATCTGCTCTGTTCCACCTCACCTGTTATCTGTCCATCACTGCATTGTGTTGTACAGTGTTGTTATATGCCGAGCGCCCTCTCTCTCTCTCTCTCTCTCTCTCTCTCCCACCCACACACACACACACACACACACGGTGGCGTCAAGACTGTGCTTCACAACGACTTCTTCAGTTTAAGATGTTTAAGTTTTATGTGCAACGATAAAACCACTGACAATAAAGCAGTGTGGCTGCAGGATAAGTGAGCGTGTCTTCGACTCATTAATGTTAACTGAGTGGTGCTGCATTTCTGTTCGGGTAAATCATTCGGGTAAAAATGTTTCGCTGAGGCGCGCACTTCCCTGACCCATGGTGTGAAATACTGCTCTCTACACCCACAAATGTGCAGTTTGTGATGTAATGTTTCGTCAAGCGCAACGTGAAATACATTTCAGAGGATTAAAAATGGCTGCAAGAGCACTCAAAAAAAAATCACATACACACTCACACACGCACGCATGCAAGTTCCCCCCTGCTCCAGCTGTGTCTTAAGAAGTCAGGGCCAAACCGGTAATCTGACTGGGTTAGAAGTTACCGGATCTATATCCATTACAGGATGTAATACCCCTTGGTCCCAAACTCTCCTCACTTCCCTTGACCTTCAACCCTTCAGAGGTCATTTACGATTTCTTTTCCTCTGGTTTTTAACAATAGGAGCCAAAATTAGTGTAAAATATCCGGGACTCATATGTATGTCAGTAAAGCCCTATATCCACCACATTAGCCCCTCTGGTCTTGTTAGCCCTCACCTGTTTACACCGACACACCATGTCAGATGGGTTTTGTGGCGGTGACTGGCTTGTTTTCGGATGTAACAGAGAATATAAAAGATGTCTAAGTCTAAAGGTTTGTTTACTTCAGGAGACAAGTGATTTCTTTTTCTCTTCTTCCGGCAGCAACATCTCAGCTCTCTGGTTCATCTTTACAGCCAGCAGATCAGTGTAGTTCTAATGAGGTGTCAGTTTCCCAGAAAGGGAACTCAACACATCCTGTCAGGAAGCTTGGAGACTGACGAGGCACAACAAGCTGTTTGGTGGAGTGAGTTAGCTCCAGTGTCAGAAATGTCTCCATCGGCTTTTCAGGAGGATGATAGTTTATTCATCGACTTCCTGAGAGCAAAGTTCCCCCAGTGAACCCTCATGGTGTGAGACTGAATGAAGTAATGTGAATATGTCTGGGGTGATGCATCTGTTTTATTATGGCTGACATGAAATGCACTTGACAGATCATGACTCGCCTACGTTTGATATTCTCTTTTATACAGCAGGTGTTCAGGGTCACACGCGCAGATGAGAATACAACGCGTATTTTGCCTACAGGTTTTTATTGAAAAATATAAACAGATCAAATTTAAAAGCAAATAGTGCAACGCGTTCTCAGCACCGAGGAACATGCTGTCAAACAATGGCTGTGTGAGGGGATTAATTTGGCTGAAAACCGTGTAGGTGTTTTATTGTTAAAACTAAATTCTGCAGGGAGCAACAGAGTCTCATTAGCGGTCAGTGACAAAAGCAAAGCAACTGGCAGAGCTTTGACTGTGAAAACTGATACAGCCGTGCTTATTTCCACCAAGGACAATGAAATGTAAGCTATCACGCTCACTCCTCACTTCCCAGAACTCACTGTGAAGGCTGCAGCCTGGCGTAGGTGGAAGGTCAGAGAGGATCCGTGCATGCGTGTCTGTGTGTGTGTGATTTGAACCGCGTGCATAAGCGTGTGCATTCCCTACACTCGCATTTCACCTTGAAGAATAATGAACGCGTCGTCCTTCACTCGTATGCTGCAGAGACAATGGCCAAGACGTGCCGCAGGGCAAACTATGAGCATCATGCAGACACAACACTGTAGCTGCTAAAAACAGCTCAAATCAATAAGTCTAGTTCACCTGTGGCTGTTGGAGCACTCTCAGACTTTCATTCAGTGCATCAACAACCATGTGCAGTTCAAGAAATTTAGAGGCGGGGCCAACAATGAGTAAAATGCAGATAAAGCAAAGTGAGATAAAGATAAAGTCAGATAAATTATTACAGCTCACTCTCTGTCACTGCCTGCACCATCTTTTTTTTTTTTTTTTTTTTTTTTTCCAATCAGCTTTCTAGAAAACAAATATTTGCCTGTTGAGTCACTGCTGAATCTGATGCCAGGACAATCAATCATCTGTTTGTCAGCCAATGAATGACGCTGTTGCTGGTCCAATCAATCATCTATGTGTCAACCAATGAATGAAGATGTTGCTAAGAGGCCTCGGGCGAAGTTCTACTTGAAAACAGTTTACACAGTTTGGAAGTGCTCGCACTGAACACACCTTATCCAAATTGAAGATTAAAAAAAAAGAAATGTTTTTTTTTTTCAAATGCATCATGTGAGTATTTTGCTCATGCTATAGGCCTGTTAACTTTAATTCTGGAAATATTGTGGATGAACATTTATCCGGGGAAGTTCAACGAAAAGCAATTAAACTTTATCAAGCATTTTTATTCTTTAACCCATAAGGATTTACAGCAATGCTGGCAGGAATTTATTGAGGTGAAACCTAAGAAATATGTCTTCATATGTTTCCTGGGGGCATTCAATCCAGATCTGGCATATATAACCCACAGCTAGTGCACTAACATTACACTGGCATTAGTATTTCATGTAGAAAGATTACATTCATCATCCTATACATGTTATATAGATTTTATCTAGTCTTGAAAGCATCAGTTGGATAATGCCGTGATGTAGAGGATAACACTTAGGAAATAACTACAACATTAATTATTATATCAGCTCAACATTAAGCAAATGAAAGTGTGAACCACTCCCTGGGAAAATGAACGAGAGCACATTTTGGTCGAGATCCAACTTTATGTCCGATTTTACGCGTCTTCTTCACTGGCAGCTGCTGTGCGGCTTCACCGACAGAGCAGTCAGTGTTTCCATGAATTTGAAGCATTCGGGCAATTCTCATGTTTGCGTCCATGTGTACACATGTGTGCGATGCAAACGCTCTAATGTTCACGATTTTCAAAATGACTGATGGCTATTTCAAAATGTGGTTCTACTGATATAGCTCTGTCAGCCAAGAAATGTCCACACTAATGTGTTTTGAATTTAAAACGGTGTTTCAAAACAAAAACAAATCTATGTCCAGATGAGCTGCATAACGAACTTCATTATAACACGTGGAAAACGCTCATCACAGAGTCAATCAGGTGAAAAGAGGAAGCAGATGGTGGAATTCTGCAGTTGGTTTAAGAAAATATTACAATCAAGAAACATCAGTGGAGAAAAATGTCTTAGCTTAAACCAACAGTGAGTCAGAAGAACTAGTAAATACAGGTCTGGAACATTTTTTAATAAATTATTCAACCACTGGTGGATGAGGCCTGTACATTTCAGTTTCTTCAGGAAAAGGGTCAGGTGATAAGAGTCTGGTGGAAATGGGAAGGATAAATCAAGCAGCAAACAATGGTTGGTTACTAAAGTCCCTCTTTCCAGATCAAGACACTACCCCACTTTCCAAATTGAAACAGGACCAAGATGTAATTTGGACACCTAGTGAAACAAATAGCACAAGTGTTGCATAATAAAACTAAAAGGGGAAAACCTTTTACTTCGTGAATGCAGCCTGAGGCAAAAGGAGGGGGAAGCTCAGCATGGATTCCATAGGAAAGCCAACTCGACTGGTGACAATGACAGGAAAGATGGACGAGAAAGTGGGGGTGACAGGCCGCCAGAGTTCACAGGACGACCTCAGCACATAACACACTGAGTATGAGGTATGAGACTATGCTGGCTTAACTTCAGGGATCCCAGCTGAAACAATCTCCAATGACTTTAAATAGATCGACAATAAAGGGACAGAGGAGATGTGGGCAGACACCATCGCTCAGAGGAAGTATACAGTGGACAACTTCCCAGCTTACTCGCGATCATATAAAATATCTGCAGCTTCAACTTTTTTAAAAACTATAAAAAAAGACTATAAAAAAGACTATAATTATAGTTACATGCATGAGAAACATCAGAACAGCCGCTGAGTCGAACCTTAATGACACACATCACCACACCGAACACAACAGAGCAATAAATCTGACACGTTCTCTCTCTTAACACCTCACCAATCACACTCCAAACATGGTCACAGAAAAAGAGGCTGATGCTGCTGACGGTGTCGCTCCGTGACAATATGTCTGTTTGAAGCCGAGTGCACGGTGACTGAAGATATGCAGCTGAATGTCACAGCAGCCACAGCACTACAAAATGATTTAGCAAACAAATATTCCTCAGATACCGTCACTAGGAAAGCTTCTGGCAATCTGCTGGTAACTCGACTAATAAATGGAAAAAAATCTGAAAACAATTACAGATTCATATGACAAGAGAAAATATTATGATAATCACATCCACAGCTGCATCCACTAAAACATACATGTGTGTTTCCCCCATGGGGGAGGAATAAAAACGTTCTATTCTATTCTATACAAAGAGAATTTAAAATTCAAGATAAAAATGCTGCAGCCATGCAACAGAAAACACGAGTGATTCCCTGATGTTAAACAGCCGCATTCGTGTTTATATTTGGGACCAAGTCTACATCAGCGTTTTGGAGCCGATTCCTAAACCTGACCGTCATCACGAGTTGCTCACTACAGGCACTGCACTGCAGGGCACAGACAGAAGCTGCAACTTTAACATCAGACTGTAAATACACTGGAAGGGAGGAGGAGAAATCCCAGAGCTAAGGCTTTAAAGGCTAAAAAGAAAATGAAACGTTGAGGCAACTTCGCACCAGAGCGACATAAAAGGGCAGCAGCAGCAGCAGCGGAGTGGAGAAAGTTTGCAGTAACTCACCGTGCGCTTGTGCGTGGAGAGAGAACAGTCCCAGTAACAGCAGAGGACTCTGGCTCCAGAGACAGAGAGAGAGACAGCGCTCCAGCCTTTCTCCCTGCACTGGCATGGTAGAGACTGCTGCTTCGCTCCTCTCTTCTCCCCTCTTCAGTACACTCCACACCACAGGATCCGCCACTCACACACTGCCTCTCCCCCCTGAGAGTGTGTGTGTATGTATGTGCCAGAGAGGGAGGGGGAGAGAGTGTGTGTGTGTGTGTGAGATGGGGGGGGGGTGTACTGGGAGTGTAAGCTCCTGTATGTGTGTGTGTGTATCCGACCGCAACGTGAGAAAGTCCACACCACACAGAACACACCAGCAGCAGCAGCAGTTGCAGTTGATTGTCCTCAAACCCGTCTGACAGTAGCAGCACAGCTGAGGGAGAGAGAGAGAGAGGGAGAGAAAAGGGGAGTTTACTTCAATTGGCTAGTAGGGAGGGCTGACCCAATCCTTTACTCTCTCTCTCTCTCGCTCTCTCTCTCTCACACACACACACACACACACACGGGGCGGGAGGACACGGGTGGACAGAAAACAGGGGCAGAGAGCGGACAGGAGCAAGATGGGGTTTAGGAAAAAAGTAGGACGATGAGGAGGATATTGAAAACACGCAGCAGGTCCTCTGGGCTTCCGCACCTTCAGCAGCTCACAGGAAACTGTTTCCACTTTTCGTTTTTCAGTATGAAGTCTGCAGCGAAAGTGGAATAAGTTGTTTACTAAACCAAACGCAGCTGTGGTGCGGAACTAATTTGTTTGTAAATAATTCAGTGGCAGAACCAAAACTGACTGATCAAAATCAATGCATGGGGAGTTAATATATAAAACTGCTTTAACCCATAACCCAACATGAGGACCTTCAGTATATAGCCAGAAAATTGGTTTGTGATATTTGGATGTGCAGTTTTTTTTTGTCATATATGAAGAATACAGTGGGAGATTGAACAGGGATGAGGTGGCCTCTGGAGGCACAACATGAGGCGGAGGTCACATGTTTTTTTTACAGCACTTGAAAGCCCTAACACCAAAACCTCGGACTTCCACGCTCCAGTCTTCCTTGGTGTATTCTGGAGTTTGCATCGGCCACATTTGTTTACCCCTAAAACATCTAAAACATTCCTGCTGTATTCTCACAGGGACATTTTACATTTTACTAGTTCCATCATTTTAGTTCTCACAGTGTTCACTGAATATCTTCAGGAACACGTTACAGTTCTGGTCTGGTCTGAAAGCAGTTACAGAAAACTCCAGTCTGCCCTTCGTCTTGATTATTGCTTCACATAATTTGAAATTTGAGCAACCATTCTGCAGAACCTATGAAATCCTGCTCTACAGGGAGGTGCGCTCTTAACAAATCAGGTGGATGGCAGAGACACTTTGAAGGAGCTGTTAGAGATTACATCACCCCTCCCCGGAGTTTTTTCACTAATAAATAAATGGGCTGGGATGCTCTAATAGACCATTTCCTTTCCAGAGCTATATCATCTTACCTGTATACAAAACTCTATGTGTGTCTAAGGAACACTTTGCTTTTTGCATAACAAACCTGAGGGAGCACAAAACGAGCCATTATTTTTCCAACACATGATATGAGACGTTTGGAGGTTAAGTAGAAAGGGCAGACCGTTTTTGTTTCCATGTTAATCCGTCTCATTTGTAGCCGCCTCTGTTCTTTGCAGCTCTTTTCTTTCTCACACTCGTTCAAATTGTTAATTAGCGACAAACAATAGGCGCCCTGGCTCCCTCGCTCCTCGATGAGAGGAAAAATCACTTCATAAATAAACAGTCCTGTCCAGGTCATGGCCTATTCTCCTTCTGTCAACCATGCTCCCCTCTTCTCTGGAGCCTCTTTCCCACATCGGCCTTAATACACAGAAATAAACAAACCTGACTTGCTTGCTTTGTTATTTATTTTTGCCATTTCTCATTTGTCAATTAAGCTACAAACTGGGAGAACTCTATCTGCTTCCTGTTCATAACTGAGTCAGTTAACCTCTGATAAATGGACAACAATGGCTACACAATTCAAACACTGTTTATTTTATGAATGATCAACAGCCACATTCTTCATATTGTATTTTTTGTGTTCTGTTGTATTCTCTGTATGAGCACTATAATTCAGACCCAATTTTGGTATTTTTGTATATTTATTTATTTTAAAATTTTCACCTTTTCAATTTCATCTCCTCGATCACACACACACAAACTTTGCCATCCTTCTTACACTGTTTTTTTAATAACTCCCCCCACTCCTTTTCCCACTCCCCTCCTCCAGTGAACTAGAATGTCATTTCAAGCATGTCTAACCACGGGAAGCCTTTTAAAAACTGTGACAGCATTTGCCCCCAATCCCCACTTGCTGTGAAGAGGTGTGTGTGTGAAAGATTGTGTGTATGTGCGTGTGTGTAAGAGAGAGAGAGAGAGAGAGAGAGAGTAGTCAATGTATCTATTGATATGCAGGAAGACAGAATATCATATATAGATTAGGAGAACTACCCCTTTAAAAACACTTACACTTACACACGCACACATTCACACACACGCACACACACACACACACACACACGCTGGTCTTTCACACTGTCACCCTCATGCTGGGCTTTTGATGAATGGCTGAGACTGTCACGAGCGAAAGATGAGCAGTGAAACTGCAAGAGAAAGAAGAGGAAAGAAAAGGTTTCTGACAAGAAAGAAAAAAGGGAGTGATCACTGACAAATGATGGAAAGATGTGAGATAATTAATTCAAGACTGTGACCTTTTAGGGACCAGAAGTGGTGCCCAGAGATACGAGAGAAGAAGCGGATGTGAAGAGGACAGAGCGATGCAAAGAACATGCAAAACCTTTTCAGATCAGGTTAAAAATAAAATTAGTCAGACATTTGAATCAGGGAGAGTTGGCACCTTGAGAGACTGTTTTCCTGTTTTATTACAATAGTTGTATTTATCATTTTTGACATGCTGTCATAACACAAACATGTCTGCAGCTTTCACTGTCAACACTTGAAAGAAAGATGAGCTGCCTTTGAGTGGAAGGCTTAACGTGGTCGCTAAGAGTGTAGAAATGAAACAAATACTTTGAGAAAAAAGATGCCGGCGGGGGTGCATTTTAAGCACTTAAGTTCTAGTGGGAAAATGTTATTTTCCTTTGAGTAAATGTTGCCAAAATATTTCCAAGAACTAAATTAAAAACAAGTATGTGAATCTGAAAATACTTTGTGATGAGAGTAAGTCTGTTTTCTGAGTATAAACGTGTGGACTTTATGGCCGGCCAAATGGAGAAAGTCTGCAGCAGCTCTCACTCTGCCATTTGTTGCTAAACATTTAAACCTATCACACTTGTGGTTTAAGATTTTGACAAATGTCCTGTTTCCATACGTGTCTGCGGATTTAAACATGCCACCTCGCCTTTTTCCTGGTTCACTTTTAGATGCATGTATCCCTTCATGTGATGTGTGAACCAATTTAAGACAGGAGATTAAGTCTGTTTTAGAGAAACACCTCAGTGGCACAGCAGCATATCTGCTAATCCCCATCCATTCACTTCATCGCGTCTTTAAACTAACAAGCAGTTTAACATAATCTGCTTTAAATCTGTCCATTCACTACCATTCACTGCTTCGTTAACATAACAATCCCTCCTGCCTGCACGCTCTGCGGAGAGAGGAAGAGTGAGAGAACACGTGGGTGTATGGGAGCGGGGTTGTAGATGTGGGTGAGAGATAGAGGACGAGTTCCTCTTCCTATTACAATCCATTTGTACTATCCACTGCTCTGCCTTGTGACGACAGCTGAGGAAGCACTGGTTCATTTAATACTACTACGACAAAGCAACAAAGGATTCTAAGACCTACAGAAACATGTAGTCAATTGGAATTAAAAAACATAAACTGTGGAAAATTGATGGAGGGGCCTTGAAGCAGTCGGTGTAAAAGATTTATGGATGGAGGGAAGCTGGGAGTGCATGAAGAACTGTACCACGAGGAATGCGTGAGCGTGCAGAGTGCAGATGAAAAAGAGCACGATGGTGAAACATGGAGTCAAACGGCTGCATGTGCAGCGTTCAACCTTTTCAACCCCGAGCTGCAGACGACTTCAGCATCAAGGCCCACTGACGCGTTCAGCTACACCCCCACCATAAACACAACCAGCAAGCCATGTAACCGAAGAGAGAATGCGAGGGATAACGCAGAGTGAGGAGGGAACGATGATGAATCTGGGACAGAGGAGACGTCTGTCAGGGTCAGCTCTGACCTCCACTCCGATTTGTTCTTTGGTGACCTTTCCCCTTTGGAGAAAATCCCTCACCACCACTGCTTGCAAATCATTTCACACAAGGTGGGATGAAAGTGAAAAGAGCGTTTGTGTTAAACGGAATGTGTGCGAGTAAGAAGGAGATTATTATAAAATGAACTCTCGTGTTAACTAGCAGACAGACATAATGAAAAGCTGCTAGCCTTGGCTCCCTGTAGTTTCTCTCATACACTGCTAATGGATGTATACACATTCAAAGGCCTCAGCCAACACATTAACATAAACACACAGGTTAAAGAAAATTAATGCCATTTCTTTGTCCTTTGTTTTGTTCCTTCTCAATTGCTGCATATACACAAACATACAGTGGGGGCTGAACGCTTTAGTTTGCCAATGAAACGTGAGCAGACACACACACACACGTAGGTGTCGAGCCATTTAAATTTAATGAAGGCCTAATGATAGACTGCGAATGAATTTTACAGCTTGTTATTGTCATTGTGAAACCACTCACTGTATCACTTTACAACCACCATAAAAGCACTGACAGGGGTGGGTGTGGTTTGGGAAAGGTACAACAAAACTGGGAATAATCAGAAATCCACCTCTGTGATCATGATGTCATAAATATTTTTTGCTTACTGTTAATTGCTGTTCTGTATAACCGCATGGAATGACTGTTTCCCCCTGAGCCACCTGGCGCATACAAATGTTTTCTATAGTTCTATGCCACTGATATCCTGTTACTTTGCTCTCGGGCACACAGAGGGTAAAGCACAACCACAAATTACAGGCTCAGATTTACTATTTAAGAATTTGCAGTGTCATAAATAAGTTATGAGGTTGCATATATCACATCAAATGCAGAAGGTTTAAGGGATTTGTTGCTGAATGCCGGGAAATACATTTTACATATTTTTGAAAAGAGTGCACGCACGCACACACACACACACACACACACACTCACACACACTGACAGTCTTAAGTCGAGGAGAAGCCAAATCAATTTGGCCCCCTGTGAAGAACAGAGGTTAAGGCTGTTAAAGAGGCAAACGTTTGGCCAAAAGGGTGGAATGTTAAAAATGTCCCGTCAAGGAAACATGGACAGAAGACAGAAGAGCAGTGTAGCCACTTCTTCCTGCGTGGGAGCTGAAAGAGAGGGCGAGATGTCACCTGCTTCGTGAGATCTTTTGCCTGCCTACTTTTCGGTGGCATGTAAATGCGACGGCTCACCAAATAACTGAGGATCACGATCTGCAGCCACCCACCAACATTTGTTTTTGTCCTCCCAACGACGACTAGCCCCCGCCTGTCTTTCCATCTGTCACACAAAATAACTGAGGCAGCTTTGACTAGAGTTTACTGTAAGTTTGGAGGAGTATGTGTGTGTGTGTGTGTGAGTGTGTGAGTGTATGTGGCCGTGTGCCGAGCAGAGTTCTGAGTGTTACACTGCTGTTTGGATACTTGACCATATAACACAGCTGGCTGTTTTTTCAACAGCTAAGATGTTTTTTCAATCATCTGATTTACTCCTGATCTGAATGACTGAAGTAGTTTAAACATATAAAACACACATCCCTCCTGAGTGATCCGAATAAGTAGATATCTAAACCAAAATGTTTCTAATTCCAGATCCCGCAGACTCCCCCACCAAGTTGGGTCACAAATATTCCCAAGAACTGTGGTAACATGATGTTATAAAAGTTGAAACAATATCTTACTCCAACTGTCAACTTTAGATACTTAAAATTCAGGGTTTGAGATTAAGGTTAAAGAGGGGTTCAGCTGCAGAAGAGGCACATGCCTGTCATGAGATGAAATTATCCCCAGAGACCTGCAGTGTATTTTGTTGATGTGTTGCTGCTTTGCGTGGAGCTAAAGCCTCTCTGAGGTGTCCGACCAGCAGCTGCACACGGGCCATCAAACAACAGCGTGTGTACGGGTTAGAAATAATCTCAGTTCTACAAGCATTTGATATTTGTGATCCATCATGTCAAACTAATTTGGTTTCGATAATAATGAGGGGAGGACCACCAAAAGTGGGAGCTTACGCTAATAAAAGAGCTACACGTGTTTCCACGGCCAATGACAACTGTTCCTACAGCCAAGAATAGCGTGGCCCAATAAAACCTTTCAGTCCATTGCTGCATCTATACACTGTCATTTTCTCCTGCTCTCTCTCTACACACACACACACACACACACACACTCACGGTAAACCTAACACTTCTTCTAATTCCTGCACTTGCCTCCTGACAGCTGTGTACATTGCAGATTAGTAAAAACACCTCATGAAATTGTTACAGCTTTGAACAGACAATTAAAATACAAGATTCTTAATAAACAAAATGGTTTGTGACTGCCCAACTGGAAGAGATGGGAAAACGTGAAGACTGCTTATCTGATTCATTTAGCTGTGAGAGGAGAGGAGAGGAGAGGAGAGGATTAGAGAGCTGTTGCGATGGCTGTTTAGGGCCAAACAGTGCGAGGTGACACCAGGGGCAAGGAGCTGACCTACAAACCGCTTGTGACCCCCACACCTGCGTGAACACACATGGACACACGCTGATAAAAAGACTCACACCGACACAGACACACAAACACGCACTCACACACCGGCTTATTCACACACCATTGCCCATGACACCAGCTCCTCTCGACCTGCCAAAAGGCCACCATTTGACCAAGCGATAATACCATCTGTTAGGCAAAACACTGTTGCTTTGTTATTGTTCTGTTTCATAGACTTTACCAAACAATCACATACGTACTGCCAGCGCCTGAACAGAGCGCCGTGCTGAACACTTCAAACGAGGCCTATGTGAGAGAGGTTAGAGGTGAGGGCCCGAACCACGGCAGAGAATAAGTCTGTGATTTAATTAAAACAGGCACTACGGAGAAAAGCGGGGCAGAGGAGAGAAGAAAAGGCAGGAGAGAGCTACAGCGGATGGAGCGAGAGTCACCTACCTGAGAATAATGAATCTTAATAAAGAATATGGAATAAAAACAAGGTTCAATTCAAATCAACTGCCTCTAAATTAACTTGGTTATTCAATTGCCTTTTCATTTGTCTCCTTCTTACTTAATTAAAGTAATGCATATTAGAAACAGATGCTTTACTAATGAAGGTGTCACAGTAGTATGAGTATATGCTTTTAATACATTTAATGTATTTTGCCAATTTGGCTATTGTGTTAAATAACTTTTTGAATAGTGAGCATGAAAAACTTTCCGTTTGAATGGAGGAAATGAATGGAACTGGTTCGTTGCCATCCTAATTTCATTATGGCAGAACAAATAGCAAAATGAACATGCTGGTCATTCAAACATTACATCGTCTGAGGCAACGATTGAATGAACGTGACCACCTCCTTTGGTCAGACTAAGTTTTTGGGTCATTTGTCTGGACCAAGGTCTGAGGCACCTTTCACACGTGCTATTTCGGTTCGGATTAAACTAAAGAAGAGTCTGAAGGTCTGGACAAAACAAGGCAAGTGTGAAGGGGCCCAGAGAGATGCTAGAGGCTTAAACTTGTTCAGGTATGATGAATCTGGGCTGCATAATGAAAGTGGAGTCACAAAAACATTGCAACATGAAAACCCTTTTACTGTCTGCAATCACAAGTAGAATTTCAGATCCCAGCAGAAGCTCCGGGGACACGCTGTCCTCCGGGAATGGTGTGGTGCATCTTTGCTGACCTCTCACAGAATGTACAGCTTAGGTTTCTGATGTTAACAAAGTCAGACAGGAAGGAGAGACAACGGGCACACAGAGGGAGGACAGTGTTGGGCAGGGGCTGAATTGGATGGGGGAGGTGATGGGAGCAAAGCAGGGTGTCGGACTGGTGGTGGTGGTGGTGGTGGTGGGGGGGGACATGAGGGTCTACTAGGGGTGAGTGGCGCAGTGGGATAAGAGCGTGGGGAGTTCATGCCCCCGCCAGGCCCTTTTCGCACTGCATAAACAAAGAGATTACAGTGAGAAGGGGCTCCGCGCCTCTAACAAGCAGGGGCACCGCACACACACCCACACACAGTCACATGCAACGCAGGAATCACACACGCACATGCACGCACGCACACACAAGCGGATAGAAATATAAATACACACAAAACCTGCCCGTGGAAACAAACGCGCATTCACAAACACAACATGAACACAATAAACGGACACACACAACTAACGAGAAGCATCACAACATAGTGGCGCCACCTGTCTCCTCTTCACCAATTAATGAGCTCCGAGCTCCCGGGATGCTCCAACGAGGTGGCAATTAGCAGGGAAAAGAAAAGGGGGAGTCTGAAATGAGGGAGGAAAAACAGATGACAAGAGGGGGGTGAAGGGGCTGGGAGATAGGGAAAAATGGAGAGAGAAAGAAAGGGAATAAAGAGAGAGGAGTACAAAAGAGGACCCAGGATTGTGAATCTGGGAGGAGAAACTGAGAAGGCTAAAAACTGAACTGGGTGGAGCGGAGGGAAAAGCCTGAACTGACCCGCAACCAGCATACCAGGGTTTATCACTTCTTTTGTTTCATGTGTTTGTTCCAATGTGTTTACACTTTACATTTAATCCACATGATTATATTTAATCGATTCTGTGTCATCAGGAAGATAAAACAAGGAACAACAAAAGGTCACTACACACGTAATATTTGATGAAGTTATAGGATTGAGGCTTTAGTCATCCTTTTATCTCCGTTGTTAGTTTAATTAAAAGTTATCACTACCTTTATTTGTGTCATAAACCATTTTATTGATGGCTAAAATATTAAATATTTGATGTTATTTATCAGTATTTTATCTATTTTTTTTAATAATTCTGGAATTAGTTTACAACTAAAAGAGTTGTTACATCAGAGAGTAACTCTAAAAGCTTCTCAATAATGAGAGAAGAAAATGTGAAATATATGATAGAATGGAGGAAATTCCGTCTTTCAAATGTCTGCCAGCCCGTTCAATGATTCTTTCTCCGGTTTGTTTATATATCCACCTCTCACAATCCCTTGGCGACACTGGCTCTTCCCTTCTGTCAATCTCTGTTTCCTGTGTCTGTCTCTTAAATATGAGCGCCCACACACACACACACACACACACACACACACACACACACACACACACACACACACACACACATTATGCTTTTGTTTGCCACCTGATAACAGGACGTCATTCATACTGCCTCTCGACCCCCATGACCCCTGAACCCTGAGACCTAAATACGGAACAGGAACATAAAAACATGGCCATGCATTTGCTGATGGACATTGCTCACCCAGGCGCAGAGAAGGCTACAGAGGGTCCAACTTTATTTTATCACAGAAAATGAAATGCCCAAATGCTGACCCGTTAAAATAGAGGCATTGTCACTGTGGTGAATTTATTAATTATAAAATGACACAGGTGCTCATGAACACAGAAACATTCGAGGACAGGACAGAAGGGAAGAGTCTTACACAGTAAAAGGTAACTTTTGGGGACATTACGTAGCAGTGCGTTGATTTCTGCTCTTCACTGAATAATAAGTAAAGACACATTAAATGTTCTTTAGTTTTAAACCATTTTCTAAAGCCTTACAGATTCACACACAGACACACAAATGCACACACACACAGGGCAGGTGTGGGGTCACTGTTAGGGTCAGTAGCCTCGGTCCAGCTCCCAAATATAGAGCGTCCACTATTCGAGGATCCTTGAGTTCACTGCAGGTTCTCATATGACCACCATGGGCCCTTTATGTTCTGACAGAAACAGACATACCGAGCACACAAAACACGCATTCATTTAGACCCACAACGCTCCAACACTCATTCATCACATATTTACATGCATGTGGTGCACGCACGCACGCACACACGCACACACACACACACACACACACTCAGTTACCCTAACAAATCATTAAGATCCTTATCATCCTGTTATCTAGAAACATGAAAGCTCATTTCCTCTCTCACCCAACACACAACCCCTCACAATCTTCTGTTTTTTCTTTTTTCATGACTGCAACCATCTCCCGCTCCGTCTATCAGAAGACACTATTCACAGAGTCCATTCAGTGTGTAACAGAGGATCTCTTCTGCAGCTGAAACATAAGAATGATACTCTGACCCTGCAGGGTGACCTCTGCACTCCAAGCTAACGGCTCTGACACGTAGAAGCATGCTTATACGTGTGTGTGTGTGCACATTTGCTGTAGGTCGAAACTGCAAACTGGTTGTGTGGTCATTGTGAGTACATGTCTTCACGTCCTATGCAAGTGTCTGTGGGCGCACACGAGAAAGAGATTTGAAAACTTTACCACACTGAGAAGGGATAACACTTTTTAAACTGATGTATACATATATGTAAGTATGAACTATATTAAAGTTATAGCTACTTTACGAAGCAAGCATTTTAAAGTTTTCCCATGGCAGCAGCAGCCTCACGCTGTCACGTGTAGGTGTCCACTCCTCATCACGCTAATGTTGGTATATTTGAAGAGTTCATAATCTGAATCACACTCAGTTATGCGACGGACACAACTGCACAAAAGCGTCTGACATCAATCGCACATCTGTTTTACAAATGGCAGAGATGGCGTTTTCAGTCATGTGCTCCAGAGTCGCACAGCCTGAGATGAGCGGCTCTTGATTCACACAGCGTGCGATAAAGGGGCCCATTGTAATAATGGGAATCTCTTTGTGAACATGTGTTTCAGTCTGACTACACTATAAAAAAAACAAAAAACAGCAAAAGATATGATGCGTACCAAAACATCAAGGACCCCGCTGCTGTGCTGTTTGCAGCGATATAGTCGGTTATGATGGTAAAATGAGAAACAATGGAAATATGCAGGTGAGTGAACACGTACGCACACGACCAGCATTCAAGCCTCCCCACCTTAATTCAGTTTCCATCTGACTGGAAGTGTGTGTGTGTGTGTGTGTGTGTGTGTGTGTGAGTGTTTGACAGTCAGACATTTTCAGAGGATTTTCAGGACATTCCTCTACGTTCCACTATTAAATCACATCCTCTCATTGACTCCACATGATGCTAATACAGCATATGCTCACACTGAACACGTACCACTTCTCTCTCTGCATCACGGCGACACAATATTTTGCTGGGCCTTTTTTTAACTGCATCATTTTTGCAGCTGCAGCCTCAATGATGTTTTTGTCAAAAAAAAAAAAAACATTTACAATGCAATAAAAATAAATAGGATGGTGTGTGTATGTGTCAGATTAAAATTTGCTGAGCCGATGACACGTCTGTACAATAGCTAAGTAGAAACAGCGTAGCCAGTTTGAGGATTCAGCAACAAATATTGAATAGTAACAACAATGTTTTTAGTAAAAAGACAAATAATTAACTTCAAACCTGGTGTTCCTATTTTCTGTTACTGGCATAGACATACATAACACAGATCACGCATACAAAGGGCTTTTTTTCATTTCGTCAACGTAGGTTTCCCCACATGTCTGGAGCAGCAGGGTGAGGCTGGGTTGGTGGCGATATGCAACCTCACCGCTAGATGCCAATAAATCTTAAACACTGGACCTTTAAATGGGGCTCGAGGAGATCGAGGTCAAGGGTAGACGGGGGGAACATGCTGTTAAATTAGTTAAAGGTACCAACAACAGCACAAGTCATTTACTGTAACTCAATCTAGTGATTACTCCCTGAGGAGCACAAAGGACCCTTGATACGTATCTGTGTGTGTGTGTGTGTATAAACAGAGGATAAATTAATGCATCTGTACAGATTTACACTAATGAAGTGAGCCCTTCAGGTACAGCTGCAAGAATGTCGCTACTGAGCCACTAAATTACGGCATTTTAAAAGGCTGACCACAGCACGTAATTCACTGAAGTAACATGAAACAATCATATTTCCATGTTCTGATCAACCAACTCTTTGACTACAAGTGCTGGTTGAGCAGTGAAAGGCTGCTAATGCTCAGCAGTTAGTGTGTGTTAAAATGTTATTGGATATTCAAGAAGAACGGCCTCTGTCATTTCATTAAAAAAAACGCCTCCTCATCTTAGCTATCTGGTCCAGGTCAGAGCACAGACGAGGCTGTGAACCCATAAAGTGCTGCTTATACACAAGTAAATGTATGCACACATTGGTCTGACAGCAGATCTTTTATTAGAGCTAAGAGTTTATTAGAGAGACACACACACACACACACACACACACACACACACACACACACACACTGTCATGACTTCAGAGACTACAGATCAGTGATTGTATTTAAATATAAGCTCCTTTAGTTATTTCTTAGAAAAGTGGAGTGAATAAATCAAATATGTAAATGTAACCCTTTCCAGACTCAAACTCTGTTTTCAAATTTGTGGCACAGACAGAAGCGCTTTTCATGACACACACACACACACACACACACAGAGCTCCGCCTGCCTTAAGCAGACAAAACCCGACCCCCGCCGCCCCCTCCCCATTGGCTTAGAAAAATTACTGCCACCTGAAGCGGAACCACGTCCATCACGCGGAGGCCCCCCTAAAGCCCCACAGGTGTCCTTTAACATGTCCAAAGGTCCCCTCCTCCCCACTGGCTCTCCATGTGGCCATTCATCTGGCTGCAGTGGAGGACATCAAAACAAAACACATCCCCGGGGGGAGAGCTCACAGCTAACCAGGCACATAAATTACTCCACAGTGAGACACAACTTAGTGCTTCCAAGCTCTGACAAGACAATCGCACTATTAAAATGTTGCTCCCACATTATGGGTTTTCAGCTGGTTTGTCAGGAGAGCACAACAAAGCTCCTCACAAAACACACAATTTATTCATAGTGCTGAACCCTTAATGTCATCACATGTTTTTTTTACTACATGTGCACGAAGCCAGGTCTGTTACTGTAGCTCACATGCACCATTGTTCTGCTTCTCATCACCCCTCGTGAGTTTTTTAAACAAGTTGATCTGCAGCCTGGAACTAAAGAACAAATCACTTCATCCTCACCAGAGTCTTTGTGTGACTGTGAAGACGCACACAGTGAGTTATAAGACAGGTGGAAATCCCTCCAAGCCACAAAGACCGACGACGTGTTTCTGAACAGCCTGAGCTGGCCGTGGTTTAAAGGAGCGCTGCTTAAGAAAACAGCATTTGTTTAAAACGGAGAGAAACCGAGCGGTGGCCAATCTACGCTAAATGGCATTGGAGTGAAAAGCACAGGAGAACGGGGCCAAACCGGAGTCACTCCACATTAACAGGCAGTGGGCTGACGACATACTATGCATGGCAACAAATAAACAGTCCACAACTCATCCCTCCCTACAGCGAGTGCTTCTTGTCGTGCAAGGGTCAGGAGCAGGAAATGCAGGTATGGACGCAGACAGGGAGACAGACGGATGCGAAGACAGCCATCGACACAGACAGCGAGACAGTGGGACTTTTAGAATAAACACCGGAGCTCTCAGTGTCGCCCAGGAAGAAATTCTTTTCTTTGATGTCAAGCCATGTGACCTTGCAGCAGTCTGAGGAATTGAAGCACCGTCCAAACAAACGTCAACACCACTAACACCCTGAAGGTCAATGTGTGTGTGTGTGTGTGCTGATGGTTGGCATGTGCACATGTATGTGTGTATGTGCATGTAGTAGATGGGGAGGAATGTGGGATTGAGTCTGATTTTTCAGTTACCAGGGCTATTACTGTTTCATTTTGTAAAAATCAAAACACAGTGAGCCCTGTGTTGCTGGACTGAGCCTGAAATCAGACTGGGTTTAATTAGAGGATATTGTTGTGACATTGAAAGAAAAAAAATCTGCTGCTGTAAATATTTGAATAAGTGAGCAATTTCTCCCTCAACATTCCAACAATGTTGTTCGAGCAAAGTTGAATTGGTGAGTTTTTTTATGATTCAAGATCTTTAAAAACAAAATAAAAAAAAAAAAAGATTCCTCTTAAATGTTCAGCTTGTAGAAAGTGTTGACATCTAGTGGTAAGGTAACACCACCCCCCTCACCTCCCCCTCCCCCTTGCATCATGCCTGATGCCATGAAGTATTTTCTGAATAATCAATGAATATTTTTGCCAAACACCCTAAATCACAACGTTAAAAAGAGAGGCATTCTTTTTGCGCCCGAGCCCACAGATCTCTCCTGCACCGACATCTTGTGGCAGCAGAGCTGGTTTTGCCAGTAGCTGTTGCCCTGTCAGGCTTTATTTAAGATGATCACAAGTTTGTTTACAGTGCTGAGGACAGACTATTATCTTACACAAGCAAGTTCCAAAGAGCAACTCAAAGCCTCATCAATGTTTCAGTGAAAATGCCACTTCACATTGTTTACCCGCTTACTTTCATCAGTGCAGCACACACATGCCAGGGCTCTTTTTTTCAGATTTGGCTCATCGCTACTGAGCGACCGCAGAGACAACACCGCTACACTTTGAATACGCTCCCCTCACCGCCGGTAAACAGTGGTGTCCCGTTGCAGTAGTTTATTTAGGAGTCTGTTCGAGCCCAAACAGGACTTATGACAAAGCCAACTGCTCCCTCTTTTAGACCGTTAAGTACTTTCTACTGCCGAATGCTGGTAGGCTGCTGAGGCACGAGGACAGCTGTTTGTGTGCATGGGGCAGAGAAGAGGGGAGGACGACGAAGAACATGGGACGCGGCGAGAACAACAGCACCGAGAGAGAAAAAAAACCTTCATCCTGGCGGCTCACACACGCAGTGACGAGTGAGCAGCACTTCAGATCTGTCGGATAAAACCTTGGCTTGAGCCGCTGAGTGAAACATTATAACGTATTTGCAGCTTGGAACTCACAACCAGTTTGACAACAGCACACAGTTGCTTTAACAATTACACAAATAAGTGTAGAAGAGGAAAGCGAACACAGCTACTGGATAGGCATGCCTTGAAAATGTATGTGTAGGAGATAAAAAAATAAATTCTACACTTTTAACTTTTGCTTATTGATGTTCATGAGGCAGGTGGAAGAAAACTGTAAGTATGGTGCCCCCTTGGGGACAAATAACCAACACTTCCCACCCATTACTGTCCATCCACAAAGAGCAGATGTTTTCATATCATCTGTGCTGCTGTATTATAATTGCAATCTTGCTTCCAAATACGACTGTCATGAGCTGAGATGTCATATATCCTTTACTCTTCCAATGATCTTTACTCCTCGTGCATAGGAAACCTTTAGGCCTCACTGTGTAATGTTCCTTGAAGCTAAGTATTCTCCAAACTGCTAATCTGCTTTAACTACTGGAAACCTCCATCATGACAAAGCCAAAAGCTGCAATGGAAACCCACCTATTACATGACGTCTCTTATGAGAAATAAAAGCAACAAAAGCATTTAACCACTGAGGAGAATATTCATGAACAAGTGGTTGGTATCTACAACAAATGCACAACAGAAGTCCTCAGAGTGCGATGTAATGGAAAAGCAGGAAGCTTCCTTCTTTTTATTCACGAGTTCATGACCTCGTCAATACTTCCCTGTTCACACACTCATGCACGGCCTCTCAGCTCCGCAGTGTGTACCTCCGGGCATCATGTTGAAAGATGCTGTTGCCACCACACCTGTGTGTGCACATGGGTTCACATGAGTATTTCCTGATGTGTGTGTGTGTGTGTGTGTGTGTGTGTGTGTGCGTGAGTGTTTGTTGGTTTGCCTGGCTGTATGCGTGTACGTGAAAACACCCTCTCATGTTACAGCAGTAATGGCCCTGCTGAAACACTCGTCTCCTCCCACTCAAATGTTCCAGACTGCTATTAAGCACACACACACACACACACACACACACTAATACATAGTTTAAATTATTCCAATTATACTTTTTAACAAAATTTGAGGAATTAGAGCTCCCTCCGAAAATGAGTAATACATCACAAACATCTGATTTAAAAGTGAAAGTATGATGCAGAATAACAATAATCCTATCATCAAATTACAGTAATAAAAAAAAAACACAGAAATTCAATGCTGCTGAGAACCCTCACATCACTCTGCTCACCAAGAACCATCTGCTCAACATATTCCAAACTGCTGGCTGATGTGTGGTCCTCATTAGAAACATCCGTATGCAAATGTGCATCTAACAGCACCTGCCTCCCCTGGCTGAATGGCCCAGTGTCCTCTGAGGAACACACACGCACTGGTGGTGAGCGTGCTCATGCAGATGTCAGCTGTGCCGTGAACAGCTTTCCTGATGATCTCTCTCTCTCTCTCTCACTCTCTCTCTCTCTCTCTTCTACTCAGTCCTCTGGCCCCACTCTAGGAGAGAACCGAGTTTGGGACTTTGTGTCCCAGTCACAAAGATGCTAATGGAAAACAACAGTTATTAGTTATCATCAGCGGTGGGACGGGACATATAGGTTCAGCAAAGTATTGGTGTGTTCGTACATGTCTGTGCGGTGAGAGGACAGACTGTAGTATGTTGCTTACAAAGCACATCACTATGCATCACAGATTAGCTGAAATGCTGAATAGCCCTGGTTGAGCTCACGGTGCTTTTATATGTCACATACCTTTTTAGTTGTTGTAGTTGTCTAGCCAGCTGGCTATAAAATGCTCCCAGATACTAATAAATTTCCTCTTGGAGGTTAAATCACTTGAGCTGGAGCAGGCTTAGGTTACAGATTGCTGCCCCCAGGAAACATTTATATTTGCAAGCAGGCACTGCTCACAGTTCACTGCTTCTATTGCAAGATTGTTATAAGATGTAAACAGATGGAATGATTGTGAATATTTGCTTTCTTTTAGGAGACACTCTTGTTTTTGTGCAGAGCCACCACTCAAAGACACTAAATTAAGATCATGGTCAACCATGACACTGATTGGAGATTTTTAATTTGACACACATAGACACGTAAGTATATAAATTTATAATTTTTTAAAAAGTTATCAAAAAATAAGGTACTTAAGTGACATTGTAGGAATTATATTTGCTATTTGATAAGCAAGACAATCCAAAATATCTTGTAACATTGGTGGTTCATTCTGAGCGATAAATATTAGCCTGCCAATAAAAGTTGTGATAAAAGAAGAAAACAGCATCTTTGATTGGACTGAATGTTCTTACCTGTTAATTTGAGTCTTAGAAGTATATGGAGTTTTGGTCACACAGCTCTACAATACCTACAGGCAAACACAAACACAAGAAATGGGTTAAGTAAATACAGATAATCAGAATATTTTTCATGTAAAAGAATAAATAAAATAAAAAATCTGTACAAACATGAACCAGCTGTTCCCCTGAAGGGAGGCTTTTATTGCCTTGTACATTTGTAATATTTTTTAAATTACCAAAGAAAGGAAAACATTACCATGGTACCCAGGAGCATCAAATGCTGCAGGTTTCTTAAAAACATAAAACAAATATTTTATATTTTTAATTGGCATGTTTTTTTTGTATTATATTTGAGACACCTAATTACATCAAGCCATACAAAAGGTTATGCTGCTAAAAATGAGACCTGTGTTTGCTGTGCTGCAGACAGGGACTGCACAGTCTATTAGATCTTGTCATTTGAGGGTCAGGCTGTACAGATCTCCACCTGTAGAGCTGGAAAATTAAACTCAAATAAAAATTCTCTGTATAAACATGACACTCTGGGCGGGTCCATTTCTTCATCTCTAAGAAAACACCAACCTCCAAAACACTGTAACTCACACTGGATTCATTTCACACAGCGTTTCTTTTTATTGCCAGCCTATAAACCACTCCAGCCTTATGCATGTGTTAGTGTGTGTGTGTGTGTGTGTGTGTGTCTGTCTGTGGTCTTTTCTACATGTATTATCCCCCATAGTCAGCGCCACCAATAGACAAAGAGGTCAGTTCATATCGGGTGTTAAGAAGGCCAGATTTACCATAAATCAAAGCTCTACAAACTTATATAGATCTTTCAAACCACAACCAGTGGAAAAAGGAATTAAAATTATTGCATTTACTCAAATAAAGGTGCCATTCAGCTCCTGACAAAGAAAATGACATGCAATTTGGTAATTGCTGGATAATGCTCCATTTAGCTCACACACACTCCAGTGAAACACAGCCCTCAGGACCAAAGCTCTCTCCATGCTTTTATAGTCATGACAGCACATGAGCCTGATCCATTCTATAATGAAATGTACACTGAGGCATGCCTTTTAAAATATCATACTCTGATAAATACAAAACAGGTTTGTTTAGTTAGAGGCAAATGAATGAGAGTCATTGTTGTGGCACAGAAGTATACCCACAAGGCCTGGGCTTCATTCAAGAGGAAAGGCAGATACACAGAATAAGAATAATTACACAAGCTCATCTCATCTGCAACTTCTCTCCAGAGATTATTTGAAACAGGCTGACCTGCACTAAGTCTCGTTGTTATCTTAGGGCAAAAGTTACAATCAGTTTGAAGATGATAAACACTGCAGCTGATGTGTGAGGATGCTCGACAGCTGAAACTGATGGTCTCATGGGCAAATGCGTGTCAGTGTTTATGCCAAACGCTCACAAACAAAATAATCCTATTGGACCTAACCTCAGATGTGATGGGGCAAATTAACACACAGTAAGTAAATAGTAACAGAAAACAGCATTTGACAAACACGTTCAATAAAAGGATTTAGGAGAAAAACTCTTTTCAAAGTTTACTATTAGTAACTACAATTACTGCCAACTGTGTGGGCCGGTGGTGACATTTCTTATGGGTTTTCCAAAAGTATCACATCCATGAACCTGAATCCATTGTCACCTCGATATTAGACTTTCGAAGACTGGGAGGCGTTTAAAAAAACCATGGTTACGGTCTGCAGCACTTATGCCAACTCATAACCAGTTGTTTTACCAAATGAGATGGCTTCAGTCTACCTCAGACTGGACTGGATGTAAACATGAAGCAGAAAATGCCACTGAGAGTGTCAGTTTACAGTCCGGCCATCAGGTATCAAAAGCAGGCGTGTTGTGGCGAGAGCTAGGCGGTGTGCCAGACAGTTGGTTGTTCCTACAAAGGATCAGTGAGGCGGATTACTGTGTAAATCCCTTCTTTCACCGGGTTCCTGCAGACTGTCATTTTGCTCCCTGCCGCACAATAGCCAGTGAAAACAGTGACAGGTAGGATGACTGGAGAAACGAAGCAGCCTGAGGAATTAACAAGCATGCATCCTTTACTTGCGCGTGTTTATTCTTATCTACGTGGAACCTTACACAGATGAGTGTTTAGAGAGCACAGATGTGAAAGCGGTGGATTTTGATGACTGATTGTATCGTCAGCTCGTTCTCTTTGGCAGTCGCACAAATCCACAAGACAAACACATATGTTCATGGTCACAAAAACACATCCAGACACCACATCAATGCTCAAACAGGCACGTTCATTTTGTTTGAGTTTGCATTATGAGACAAGCAGCATAATCCAAATCTCAGTATTGTCTTACTTGCTTAGTGAAACTCATAATGTGACTACTCTGAGGACTACATGTTTAGAGTCCATTACTTATCCATTACTTAAGATGGGACCCATTATCATCAGACATTACTGTAGCAACCATGTTTGTGTCAGCTAAAGATCTAAAGGTCTAAAAAAGACAATTCTTAGGTAAGACATAAAGAAAAGATCACTTTTTTTTAATATATAGATGAACCTATATATTGATGTCACAAATATAGGACTCATTCACCCAAAACAAACTGATACACACACGCTCACAGGTAAAAATCTGAAAATCGTCTGTATACACCTATTTTCAGTGGTTCAGGTTTTTGTGGTAATGTATGTTTTCTGGTTAACAGCACCACACCCACTGTACATAATTCTTCAGCTCCAGAGTTCCAAAAACTCTCTGCTCATGTTTGGCTGGAGATTAATCTGATTCTCCAACTGAAATAAATTTTCTATTCGTTGAAAAAAAAAAAACCCTCTGCAGAATTAACAGTTTCACAAGCTCTCCCGTTCTGAGTGGCTGCATCTACAACACTGTGATCACAACTGTCCAACACTCAATTTGTCATGCAGTACATTCTGATCTCAGGCCCGTCTATGAGCCGACATACCACCCACCCTCCACCATCTGCAGAGCTGTCCTATAAAACAGTGGTTCCATAGACATTTCAGCAAATCCTAGAAAACCATTAAAAAGAAAACACATGATCAAATTCATGTGAGTCCGTAAATAGCCGAATGTCTGAACAGAAGATTTATTCATACTTATGGGTAATGTGGCAATCACTCAGCAAGCCTGGCCTTTTACCCTGCACTAACACATTACTGCTCTGAGGCACTTCTGTTAGCTGCTCCCTCTTCTCTCTCTCTCACACACACACACAGACTAGAAAATATATTAAAACCTGTATGTCTGCCTGGCACGGTGCCTGATGCCCAGCGTCCAGGTATTCTAATGCGAAACCCGTGTAGACTCAATTCGTGACAAAAACAGCGTTGATTCAGACCTCAATAAGCGTAGACTCACGCAAAGTAAAGATCCTACAGCACAATGTGCACGAACCGGCGCCATGTCAGTATCTCTTGACCTCTACCCAGGAGGATATATATATATATATTTATATCCCAGTTTATTTTTCTATTTCGTTTAGTAGAATCATGTCAAACCTACATGATGGATTGACATACAACTTGTGATATGGGCCAGGAAAGTACCCCTGAAATTTTGGTGTGGATTGTGATCAGATCTCACTTTTTATTTAATAATGAAGAGATTAGGTGTTTTTTTAAATTATTTTTCTTTTGAGTCTCCAGGAATAATTCATGGATCTTGATGGAAAAAAAAAATATGGCATGTTTAGTGGACTGATTATGGCACAATTTGGAACTACTGCAAATCAAAATCCGAATGTGGGCCTGGGCAGTTTCTCTTCATCTTCCTCTTTCCCTGTGTCTCTACAGCTCAAATTCACATTCAGGAATTCAATCTAATAGATGGCTGCTTTGGATTTACACAACACCATAAATCGTTGTTCTTGTTGAAAGAGGAATTAGTTGAAGAAGACCCTGAGAGGGAAGGAAGGGGGAGCACAGTGAGGCAGAAACTGACACTATAATCACCTGTAACAAGGAGTGCAGCATGTTTTCTCCAGCAAGAAAACACACCTCACACTCAGACACGCTTCACTTAACTTGCATGTCAAATTAAAATTTCACACACACAGACTCATTTCCAGGGTTAGGCAAAGTGACTTATTATTTTTATTGTACAATGAGAACTATTCTTTGGGTCTTTGTACCGGACAATGACACTGTCAATGCTAGCACAACAAGACAGGGAGCTTTAATTCCCTGAGGTGAACTCCTGCCAGCTCCAGTGAAATCCAGACAAACACACTGTATCTTGCAAGTAGCCTGACCTCAGCCGAACCTTTCCCCTGACAGTCAGTGTTCCCAGAACAAACCAAGGATGACATCTCCAAACAAGAAAGTTTTTAGAATGCAACTTTTTGATTTAATGCCTGTCTTAACATCTGGTCCAACGCCTCTCATACATCCTGCCTGGCCAGATGTTTGCTCTGAAAATGTCCAAATGTATTTTGCTACCCGATGACAGTGAGCAGAGGGACTCACAGAAAGTGCATCCCCTCAGTCCAACTGCAGGCGTCCGCAGACCACCCCTGCCGGCTGCACCTGTCACACAACATCCCCTGTGTTTGACTGACGCACTGACGTCGGTGACTGACGTGATGTGTTTCCTTGAAAAACAGCCCCCCTAGGTGTGAAGTACAGTATGGAGTCAGGGACAGGTTAGAGTTGTGTGTCTGCGTGTGCGCACACTGTTTGTGTGTGCGACACTAACGGCAGTGTGAATTTTAGGAGGTGTCTGGGACGACGAGCAGCAGTCTGAAGGATGTGACTCATTACTGGCTCCACAGACCTCTCACTTTGTGCCCCCTCTACCTGCAGGCTTACAACAAGGAACAAATCTATTTTACCTACCAGATCTCTAAAACTTTTTTCACCTGTGCACCGTGGAACCTCTTTTCACCTCAACGCAGCGAGGTTGAAATGTGATGTGTGTACGAATTTCTTGGAATCAAAGGCGACATCAATATTAGCGCAGAAAAAAACAAAAAGGATTTCTGTCCACACAAGCACTGTAGATTAGTATTAGATTTAGTCCCTGTTCATCCTAACATGCCTGGAAACCCATATCACGTGACCACTAACATATAGTGGGCAGATAAAAGCCCTGTGAGTGGAAGTGTTCAGGGGAATTGTCTCAGATCTACTCCTAAGCATCAACCAGGCAGCTGTTTCAGAGTACGATGTAGAATTGAAGCGGCTATGCGGGATTAGGTCACAGTTAAATATCCCAGTTTCTGCGCATCCAGACTAAAACACAGGCTCTGAGTTTTCAAATTAAGACAGGGTCAGCTATGTTCCAAACTTCTCTGCAGCAGAGTCGATGTGTTCTGAAACAAAAAAGGAGCCTTTGTGTGTGTTGTTGTGTTGTTCCTTAATGAGCTGTGACACAGAGTCTTCAGTTGCACAAAGGCAGGCTGATGGATGGACCTACACGTTTGAACGATCAAAACAGCTGAAACCTGAAGCACAGTGATTCACCCAAGATCTCTCCTCCTGCCTCTCTCACTCTCTTCTTCTATTACACAAAAATAACAAGCACACAGGGACTCAACACCCGAGCAAAGCAGAGCCACTGTGAAATCACATGCTCCACCTGAGTAGATCTGGGGAATTATGCTCTCGTGTCTCAAATCAATGAGAAACTCAAAATGTTTTCCAGGCCGAAAATCGAATCCGCTGGTGAACTTCAATCGAGGAAGTTCAGCCTGTCCTCTCTGAATCACAAGCAGACGTTTCCAGATCATGAGGAGGATTCAAAGCACGTAAGTCTGACCTTAGCTGACATCAAATTTCAACACTGATTTCTAGACGAATAATTGTAAACACTTGCTTCTTGACATAGCTGCGGGTAAACCCACTCACTGCTCTTTATAACCTCATATATGTATGTGGAGCGTACCCTCTCCCAGTCAGACTATATCCCTCAGAATGAGGAGGCGAAGAGCACATTTAAGACAAAGAAAATTATATAATACACAATTCCACTACAAAATACATTGTAAATTACAAATGTGTGATTATTGTAGGAAGGAAGTCTGGAGTGTTTTTGTTAGTATTTAGCTAAAGACAGACCTATTCTCTATGAAAATAAACCACAAATATAACAAAATGCAAAACATTATTTAGAAAACATTTAAAAAAAATACAACTTAAAGTCACTGCAACTGTGTTCCTTCTGAAAATATCAGGGGGAGTGAATCTGATGAAGGGGGCCGATGCAGGATTCAAGGTTTGCTTTATGGATTAAGGACATTTCCTATTTATTCCCCTGCTAATTGAAAAATCCAGGGATCTACCAGAGCTTTGATTCCAATCAAAGCAAAACAAACAAAAAAATGTAATTTATACCGAATCAGGAAAAGACCACATTGACAAGTATGGTAACCAACCAGTTCATTTTGTGTTTAGCAGCTGACTTACAGACAAACAAAGATTAAAACATAACCTCCTTGGACAAAGGTAATAACTACAGTCAAGCAGAAGCATGTAACACCGTTTCTTTGTGGGTAGACAATTTATGAGTAGAGGGCTGGACACATAAAAAAGGTAGACGGCAGAAACAGACACTGAGAGGTAACGAGGAGGGCACAGCAAGGGCAGAAACACGCAAAACTAATTCATATGGGATGAAAACCAATCTTGAAGCAGAGCCACTTCACCTTGAGAACGCCTTGTGGCAACAAAGAGCGTCCACAGGCTCCAGATTATCCTTAATTTCCTGCAGCAGATGGCCTGGCTATGGCACAGCTTAAACAAGTTTTCATTGCTTAATTACATACGTTTTCAAAGGGTCAGGAAGCGGTTTGGAATCAGCTACTGAGATCAGCATGGCACAGAGGAATCCCTGCCAATGGAGATGTGAACAGTGGAAAACAACTTAACCAATACAGGGCTTGGTGGATTTCAGACTGCTCAAGGAAGAGGTGGAAATGAATTATACTTTTTTATTTTCCCCGTGGGAGTAGAGCTCAGAATGGTGATGGATTCCTGAGGTGTACAAGGAAAAAAAAAACAGAAAAAAGAACATAGTGCAAATAACTGTAAAATATGTAACTTTTTGCTTCATGGAAAGATGATGAAAATGCCTCAATAACTCTCCACCATGTGTGTTTTGGTTTTTTTTTTGACACAGACTATTTTAGTCTGTCTTTAGCAGCATTCATTGTTTTACCAGCTGCACGCTGAATATTCCATCTAGATTTTATTTGACATCCTTCACCTACCTCTGCTGAGTTTGAAGCTCACCCATCAGGGGACCTCACATTTGTCTGAGCTAGTTAAATCTTAAAAAAACAATAAAATGTTTAGTCAAAAGGATTGTTTCACTTTTTGTGATCTGGTGCCCTGTTTCATAAACATTTTTTCTTTCCATTTTGAGAACTGACAAGTTGTCAAACAACACATGTAGCCGAGTCAAGTTCCTGGCACCAAAACTTTTAGAATTTTGGAGCACTAGCATCACTGGCAAAGCAAAAAATAATCCCCAAACTTCAGGAGCCAAGTTGGAACTCGAGTTGATAGAGGAAACCAAAATCTACTTTTGTTTTTAAACACAGAACCACGTTCAAACCAGATTTCTGACTTTTAACTTCCAACGACGAGTGCTGAGTCAAGCTGTTTGCACTTGGAAACAGGTCAGTTTTCATTACTAATGAGTCATCGCTGGTTGTTGGACAAGACAACCATTATAAACTAAACCACAAACCACATCTGATTCCGCTCAAGTGTAGAAGAGCGTCTCCCTCAGTGTGAACCATTTCAAACCAAGATGAGCACATCCAGCACAAACATTTTAAGGTGCAAGTAGAGCGCAAACAGTTTCTAGGGTTTCCAGGAGGAAAGGAAGCGAGCTCTGAAGAAAAACAAGGTAGTGAAAATGATTCTTCCCATTGAAAGTACAAAAAAGGATGGAAACGTCACAATAACTCAGCAAATATGGACAATCACTGTTTCACCAACTTCATCAGAGCTCCATCAATATGTTAACACAGTCATTTCAAACATAACAATCTTCTGTTGCTATTGTTTGGGCAGTGAGTCATTGCTGGTTGACGCAGAAGAAAAACCTTTCACACCAAACTGCAACCCACATATGATGCAGCTCAGGCACTGGAATAAAATGTGAATAACAACATTTGACCAGTAACAGGCACTTCTCCCAAAGTAGAAGTGCGCAGGGGTGGGCAATTCTCAATTCTTCGAATTATTCTGCTTCCATTCTGGCCTTAAACAATTCAGTGATCCGGGCCTGCACTCAACCATTTAATACTCTTGATTTTTCAAGGAATAGTAATCGAGCACAAACAGTCTCATGATTGCTTTGTTTTTGAGTAAAACGTGCCGGTGGGCCACTGATTCTCCATATGCTCCCTACTTTCCATCTCACACGTTCTCAGACAACAAAGGACAGCCTCGTTGGACGGATTCACCCCCACCCCATCCCACCTCACCCTGTCCCGCCACAAGCGGCCTCAGGCCTCGTAAATGGCTCCAGACGCAAGAGCTGTGTCCACCATCTGACAATGATTAGGACGTGGCCTCGGAGAAATAGTAGTAGGGCCGTGCACACTCAATTGCTGAAACACCTTTATAAACAGAAAAACTAAATATGCCACCCACAGGTTTGGAGATTCGGGCAGGAGATGCCAATCAGGAGTGGAGTTATGAAGAGTGTTCAGCTTCTTTTCAGTGTGGGGACGCACAGTGAAGGGGCCACTGAGAAGGAGGCTGCACAACGAAAGACCGCACACCAGCTTGGCTTGGAAATAATGCATGTTCCTTTTTCGTCACTCTCTGTTCTTGTTTGGGAGGAACCGACACGTCACCGTCAAATAGATCTTTTCAAATTCAGGAATGAGAATCTGTCAAAGTGGAGCGGTGCGCCCAAATAATCCCACATAGGTTTGACTGATGAAGCATGTGAAGCAGCCGGATCTCTCTTTGTCCTCTTCTTCCCCATCTTTCTTTGTCAGTCTGTCTTCTTCCTATTCTTGCTTTCTTCCTTCTCACTCACTCTCTTACACACACACATGCACCCACCCCCATCCCTCTCCTCCTCCACCCAGACATCTGATAGTGATTATAGCTCTGAAAAACACGACTCACTTAACTCTCCATTATTAAGTAACTTGGTACCACTGACACCATTCGTTCATCTCCATGTAGAATAGCATGTAAACATACATACACAGGCTTTTCAAAGGCAGAAATACAGTTCAGGCAAATGAACACACACACACACACACACCTCAAATCACACAACTGCATGCTCTCACTCCCTCCTTCCACTCCTTATGCCCTGATTCCAGGCAGGACCCTCATCCTGTCGACCCCCCCCCACCCCCTCCATCTCCAGTCCCCTGGAACAGAACAGTCACGGCTGTGTGCACCGTTGATTAGCTAGAACCTGAACCCAGGGGCAATGCTGGAAAACTCAGTGTTTCCTTTCCAGAGAAAAAGAGTCTCTGACAACTTGGCTTCCCCTGACCTATTACTATGAGATTATGTTACAGTTATCTTTACTATATCTTTTTATTAACCAGTTTATGCAGATGATCAGAGTTACACAGAGAAGAAGAAGGAATTAGCTGAAGATTTGAATGCTGGACAAACGCGTCTGGATATGTAGAGTTGTAGCGGTTGCTTTTTATGTTGTGTATGCACAGCAGTGTGTGTGCGTGAGATTATTTGCTATGGCTAATTTCTTAATCTTAGAACATGCGCCTGAAACCTGCAACAGATGCGTCGTCGGAGAATTTGCACCCACAAGCAGGAGAATACACACAGCACTGCTATCATGACTATTAATCCCCACACAACAGCCAGCGACATTTGAAGAGGGGATCTAAAGGGTTAGGGAACAAACAGAATTATTTGTCCTTTATAGTCAGTACACCTAAAAAAAAACGTGTGTTTTACAATGTTGTGACAAATGTGGATGTTTTGAGAAATCTTAAATATGACGGACGAACATAATCCAAAGAATGAATTAAACAACCTGCTACTGTTTCTGTATCTAGCGCAGTTATAACTAAAGTCACTGGCAGCTGTGCAGTGTTTTTCAAAGCGATGCTAGGCTGTAATAGTGGGGAGTGTTTATGATCCGTGAGGTGGATAGACTGTTGAACTGTTTGATCAAATACACAGTGTTTGTACATTTAGGAAACGGAGATCAATGTCCACCGTCTCCCCGTGCAGCTGGTTGGTTGGATCATGGATCGATGGTGACATGACCTCAGGAGTGTGTGTTCAGAGCTTAATGTATAAAAGCCGGTTCATCAGAAGAGAGATTTGTCAGATTCTTGAGCCTGCAGTGGCTTTGAGAACTCACTCCCTCTTTGGCTAAACAGTAATGTGGACCTTTGTTAAACTCCAGCCTAATTCAACCACGTCTTACGCTGCGGAGAAAAGTCACAAAACAGCTTGTAAAAAGAAGAGTCAAGTTTCCATACATGTTATATTACTGCTAAATAAGACACAGGGTGGGTGCTTGGATTATTTTTCCCCCCATGCAGGAAGCTGAGAGGACATGGTTCAGAGGTTTTGGCTTGTAAAAACACAGCCCCCAGCATTTCACATTGAATATAAAACTGGGGACCATGCGGTGGAGGTTTGTGTGGACGCACGCACACCTGTTTGGGATGCAGGTAGCTCATGTTGCATGACAAACATGAATGGCGGGAGTGTGTTTGCAGCAAGAATGTCAGACGAGACCAGGACATTACTAGAAACAAAGAAAATATAGTTCAGATAAAAGCGCATATAGAGGAATAGATCCTATTTTCCATTAATGACCTCTTGATGAGTGATGCTTCCTCTGCAGGGTCATAACAAAACTGGCAGTGTTTCTAATCACAGTGTGTGTGTGAGGCTGATATAGATATATATATACACACACACACACCTGATATATGGTCATTCGCCTGACGGCATGTTGGCTCGGATCCTGCGGTGGTCTGTTCAGGACATCCGGTCTCTCTCGGACTCCAAATGACTATAAATTTCTTTGTCATGTTGAATCTTGCTGCCGAACTGATCTGGCCCAGCTGATTCAGCGGCAGGCATCTGGTCAGCACTCTTTCTTTTTTTATACCACATAATTAAATCTACAAACAACAGCCCTCTTGCTGCTACAGTGTCTGGCATAATGTGATCTGTAACAGCAACTTTCACCTCTCCCTATCCTCCCCCTACTTCCTGTTACTGCCCGCCTCATCGCTTGCTTCTAAAGACACTGGATGCAAAATATAATGGTCGTCGTCTCACTAGCAGATGTCAGCGATCAACATAGTCCATGCTGCACCTATCAATAAGGCGATTCAATTAGCATTACTCTGTTGCACGGCACACAACACAAAGACTCCCAGAGGCCTGCTTCACATTGTAACCTCCCCATGAGATGGATGGTGTATAAATCCACTGGATACATAAGTGAAGAAACAGGCCCCCATCGAGATTTGATTTCACATGCACCAGATTCAGTATCTCAGGGGAGAAAATTTAATTTTGTATCAATCTGATTTAATCACGCCAGAATAATGACTTTGGAAAACACACTGACGGGCCCATCATGAATTTATGTCTCATGAGGAGGTGGCGTCTGCACTGCCAATGTGGACGCAGCCTCGGCCAAGAGGAGCATCAACGATGTCACACAAAGCAGCGCATCAGCGGCGGCACATTTGTCGTCCGTGAACGGGGAGTGGAGAGCTGGAGAGAAGGAACGAGTGGTGGACAGAAAGACTGACAAAGAGACAGAAAGAAAGAAAGTAATAACCAGGACCAACTTCTGTGTTTGATTAGACCCTGTCCTTTGCCAAAGACAGATTGGAACAAATAGTAAAAGAGTCATTTATCACTCACTTGCATGTGAGTGGAGGACGATGGAGAAAGGAAAGACTCCCTGGCTACAAAAAAGACAGACGGACAAGGAATAAGAGCTTTAGTGGAAAAAAAGCAAATAGATGCCACAGCAATGTGCAAATAACTCTTTGAATATTCACAATTTCATTTTCCACTTAACATTTTTTCCTGGCCATGGCTCTCACTTCATATGACCGGCTGTGAGTCACCAGCTTCTCTGTGAGTCTCTTCACCTCGTTTACGTCTTCAAACTAGATGCCCGGACACAAAGATCAAAGTCAAAGTTGTCTCGGCCTGACCTTTCACCTGTTAGGCATCATTTGAAAATGAATAACTGGAGAAGCTGCAACAGGAAGCAATTCCTCTCTGTCTGTCGCCCTCTCTCTTTCTGTGTATAATCAAATGGGAAACTGAGAAGTGACAGTCAACGTCGCTGTCTATCAAGAAGGTTTTCATTAAAAGTAAATAAAATGGAGATCCAGGCCAAGTGAGGGGTTGTCTAGACCAGGAGACCAAAAGGTGGAGGAACTTCCTGAAACTTAACAATGACACTTGCTCTTAGGCAAATATTTCTCCTGTCGCTGACGGGACGGCACCTCAAAAGGAGGCACCGTGAAAATTGGGGGTCTTGGGTTTGAGTGGTGGGAGGGATGAAATTGTCTCAAAGTGGATCCAGATGGTTATCTTTCTCTCCTCTGACCTTTTTCTTTTTCCTCTCCCCTCAGTCCCCCACTCATCACTCACTGAGCTACAGGCCTGGTGATTACTATGGTTTGGACCGAGCCAAACCAAACACAAGAAGAGTAGTCTAAGAAAATAAAGCACAGCCTCACGGTTCAAAGCATTATGTTGCGTTCGAGCAACCTCGGGAAATAACCCGCGCATGTTTGTGATCAGGGCCGTTCATACCAACAATACACCCGAGTTTAAATGTCAATGGAGAAATTGACTAAACACAAAAACAAAGAGGTGAGCGCTCAACGGGCACGGTTGGCAAAAACGCAAAGAAAAGAAACTGAAGAGGAGTGGCTGAGCTGTACGACCTGTGTGAATTACAGAGCCGTGACAGAAAACAGCCAAATTATGAGATCAGAAGATGGCTGGTAGGACGTTTCAACATCCACCCAGTGTAGACACAGGCCCAAACTGAGTCTTTGAGCCATTAGCCAGTCTAATAAATCATAATTTAAACATGTTCTATAACCTCACTCAATGCTGGTTGTCGGTGCAGCGCTACATAGCCAGCAGCTTTACTGTAGTCACCGTCATCTGCTGATTACTGTGATCGCCTTCTGGGCTCCTGGTGACTTCAGAAAAAGGATGGCTGGAACATTTCAAGTATTGTTCCTGCAAAAAGGTGCTGATGTCACATCATTCACCGGAAAGAAGCAGGAAGGAGTGGCTGAACTGGGCGCCCTGCGAGAATTACAGAGTACGGCGACAGAATAACTCTGTCATGAGATCAGGACTGTTGTGTGTTTAAAAGTCCACCCTGAGACGGGGGGGGGGGCAAGAGTGTAATGAAGATGCAGATGCAGATCTGGACCTGGATGGTCTAGTTCTGAAGCGATAAGGGGAGACACAACTATAAATACACCCTAGATATGATAACAGACAGTAGCTGCACATTCATTCACATTCTTCACCTGCACCTTCTTCCAAAGGAAGATACACTGGCTACGTGTTTACAGAACAAAAACAAACTGTGTCATGTAGGCATGTTACAGCTACCATGAGCCTTCAGGACTGACTGTGCTCGCCTCTATCATCATCATTCATCTCCAGCAGCATTTAACCCACTAGGCAAATTTCCTCTCAGATGTTATCTGCTCTCTTCAGCTCGTGGCCTGCACCAAGTCTAACTTTTAACTGCAGGACTATGTATAATTCGGTGGCTGCTCCCATTACGAGCATCACCCCAAAGATTCAACCAGGTCTGACTCCGAACTATAATGTGGATCAGAGTCACATTTAAAGATGGTGCTGAGAGGACGATGCGCATGATGCTGCCCACAAAGGTGATGATGACTCCAAATTGAAACTTGACCCTCCTTATTCGAGTATCACACGATATCAGCATCTTTACATGAAATAAATAACCTGATCGCATTACAGTATGTTATGTACGGTGAAAGGAATGTGTGCTAGAGGCTTGTGTTTGTATGTGGGTGTGTGTGCACATTTCTCAGCGTGCCCTTTTTTTTTGAGGCAATACATCAATATCCATCTGAGTCCAGTTTTAAAAGTCATCCCAGCATCAACAACAGACCTGATGGGAGCCATGTGTGTCAAAGCGCAGATCACACACACAAACACAATCCTGACCTTGCTTGTGCAATCGCTTTTTTAATACAGCATGTTTCCAGTAAAGACGCCTGTGTAAGGAATTTATTGGAAGTGGCCATAATCACATTAGGATGTGCTCGCTTTGGGCTCTTTACCTTTGTCTTTTGTCAAGATAAAGGATACAAAAGTGTGTTTACCCCGCACCCCTGAGAGGAAGAGCACCAGCCTGAGGGCAATGTGAGTAAAGAAAATAATCATTCAGCTGTCCACAGCTACACTTGACAAATCTGAACTCTTCCAACACAACATCTGAAGTTAGACACGTAAGAGACACTCGTCAACATACTGATGGTGACCCGGAGTGTCACTGACGGATTTTGATTTGTTTCCAAACTGTGTGTTAATTTATCTGGATTCACCAAGTGTTAGCAACCGACAGTTTACCATGAAGCACTTGAATAAGCTCTGAATCAAGCAGAACTGTCTGAAAACTGTTTAAGAAGTATATCTGACATCAATCACTCCGGGTATACAAGCACTTCAGAGAAGAAAACAAGCATGGCAACATGAAACAACACTGTCACTTCAAACAGAAAATATTTCTTCAAGAAAATGCGAGTTTGTAGTTGCATGACATCTCAGGGAAACGTAACTGACCACTGCTCTGCAAAGATGCTTTGTAATTTTTGCATGTCGAACTGATTTTGTGAAAAGCTACAGGAAAAGAAGCGTCAGTGAATCTCACACAAGGTAAGCGACTCCTTTTGCTTGATTTTCCCTGTTGTTCATTTCCTTCAGGTGGGCAGACTCAGGGCTTTGTGGCAGGTGATAAACATGACAGATTTATTTTGCACAAGCTACGTGCTCATTTAAAAAAAAAAAAGCCTTCAAGGCTGTTTAATATCTCGACTCAAAGTTTCGGACTTCTAAGGCATGTGCAAACACTGCTCAAGCTATCAGAATATCTGTTTCAGAATTCAGGTAAAGATAAATACTGGAAGGTGTCAATAAATCACATTGACACTATAATTAAAAAAGTTCGACCTCTGAGGCGGAGGAGGAGGCCTCAGGCTTGGGCCCTTATCTCTGTTTGGTTATTTAAATCTCTAAGCACAAGTTGAACGCTTGCAAACAAACCTCAGGTGCACATGAGCCATTGTTTTTATTAATTATGAGCCTCTGTCCTGATGTCTTACATATTGTTGGGGAGAAACTTCACACATACAGTAAAGTGATTGTTTCCAATTCACGTCTAACCATTTCGATATTTTTGAGTGAGAGCGACAGGGTGAGTTGTTTTTGGCAGATTTGCTGTAGAGCTGGGACCAATCTGATCCAGTGACATACTGTGAAATCTACTTAACCCACAGTTCAAATAAATTGCTTTGAAATACATTGGAATTTCAAGCTCTCTTTATATTTTTGCTGTTAAAGAGAACGCGTTGGCCGACAACCTTGGGTAACCTCATAACGCCAACAGCAACATCAGAGTATGAACCAAAGTAACACAGTTACGATTCACTGTGTGAGAACACGGCCACTGCAGTGGAGGAGATGCTGCTGACTAAATGCACCACCCAGTCATTGACAACAATAAAAGCTTCTATTAATGATAAATAAAACATTGGAGAGGATATACAGAGTGAAAATACACTGTTTTTTTATTGTTCCTTCTGAGGAGAACTTGCCGTGTTTTAAATTTCCTCCTCCAGGACAACATTTCTTTTCTGCCTAACTTTAAAATAACTAATGTGACACGTATGATGATTCTTAGAAACATCACACTTGCATCTTGATATATGTTTTTTGCTCATAAACCAAAGCCTGAGCTGCTGTTAAATGTATGGATCTCTGTGGCTTCATCTTGCTGTTGATTCTATAAGGTGTGCTGGACTATGTGATTTATGAAGCTTCATAAAGCTACACAGAGTCTCTGGTGGTGTCTGTGAACTTGTAATGACTTGTGATCAGTGATCAGTTATGCAGAGGCTTCAAAGTGCCTGTCTGGAATTTATTTATTGTGGTTCTCATCGAGGAGCACAGTACACCGGGTAGTTAAAGATGTGCTTTGACTCAAACTATTCATCACATATGACTCTCATCACCCTCCTCTTCACCCTCTAATAAAGCTCACAGAGACATTAAGTCACATTCAGTACAACTGTTATTCATTTTCCTTTGTTTTCCTTCTGCTTACTTTCTAGTTTCTTTTACAACAGATCTTTAACTTGAGCACAATTTTCCACTACACACGAACATAATAATAATAATACAATAATGACAATACAGACAAAAACAGCTCTGGTATCTGTTTCTGTGCCTGCACATATCCAAATTCAAGTATCAGAATCTGATCAGATGTGAGAGAAGGTGAATTGGTGCATCTCTAATTGTTATTCATAGCGTGTAGATTAAGCTCCAGCAATGTGAGGTGAATTTCCACCATTCACTATCAGACACCTCGTCTCACATCACGAGGTATGAAGCTGTTAAGTGTCTCAGCTGATCTCTCTCTCTCTCTCTCTCCCTCACACACTCACACACACACACACACACACACACACACACACACGCACACACACTTAAGAAAACAAAATGAGGGAGATGTTCTGTTTCCAGCTGCTATGTGAAACTCAATTATACAGCCAATTGAGAATGTGGCTGCTTCTCAGATTTGTGAGATGCGTTCCTGACCTAAATAAGACTGCTGTTCCCAGTGAAGCCCCAACGACTGCATGCACTTAGCAGATTGACAGACAAGGAAACCAGCGCGCGCGCGCACGCACACGCACACGCACACACACACACACACACACACACACACTGACGCACATCTGGTCTCTCATTCGTATGTGTTTTTCTAATGCACGGTCCCCTGGTGTTACTGCCCCCAGACCCCTAAGATGAGGTGAGGTAAGATTTGGAGCCACAGTTTTATGCCATCTGGATATACATTCACGCATGCTCGCTCGAGTGCACGCATGCACACACGTACAGATATACTTGTGTCATAACCCAGACTGACAAACACCTGGACCTGGTTACTGGACTATAAGGGAGAGCTGAGAACTGCATGCATACCTGCATGTGTGCATACGTGGGGCATATGGGGAATACTGGGCTGTAGGTTATCCAGCGCTCGAGGCAGCGTGGACGTTCATGTTAACTTTTTCAGCCCTTGAAGAAAGGGGCTCACTTCAGCAAGTCTCAAAACTTAAAGGTAGGTCATTGCTACTAGAATATGTAGACCCCCGTCTCCCAAAAACAAAGAGTCCCCACATAGAGGGACTTTCTTTATTTATCTGGCAGTAACTAGAGGAAGGTATTTTACCACAATCATATATGATAAATAAGAAAAAAAGTGATGTAAAGCTCTGAAAGAATATGAAGTAACTGTTAAGTTTCCATGTTAAGCTGCTGGTGCTAACCACTAAAATCTATGTTTGGAGAAACATCTACGTCACATTTTGTACGTTGTATGCTTCCAGAATTACACAAACTGCACAACCTTGATCTCTATGTCTGCACTGAACCACTGAACTGAACTATGTTTTTGTAATAACATTTCCTGCTTGCATTGTCTCTTATAAATCATCAATAAAGGTGCATCCAATCCGCTCCTATCAGATCTTAAATCATAGTTGGGGGGGAAACCCTCTATTAGGGATTGTCTGTAAATGAGAAACGCTCCAGTTATCATTGAACTATAAGAGGCTAATTTAAAGTGCTCATCAAATGCTTCCTGATTTAGAATCAGCAATGATAAAGTCCATTACAGCTGCTGTGTCTTTTTTAAAACTTTGTGTTGTTGCTTAGTCACCTGATTGTGATCCAGTTCAATCTGCGTGATTCACGATGCACATCTTTAGCAACACCTTGGAACAAACACCTTAAGACCAACCACACAAACTCTTAACTCGAACGAGAAACTTCGTCTCACGTCACGTGAAAAGTTGTAGTGGCTAAATAATGGCACGTGCATGATTGCTGTCAACACACAAACAGTAAGAGGGACAGAGCAGTGGGTCAAACATGCGGCGTTTCACAAACACACTTTGGAGCCGCACAGTCACGCAAAGAAAAATAAAAACCCGTGCGTGTTCAAATGTCACGCTCGGTCACGCCGGCTTCACTCACCTCCGGCTGCGGTCTCGGGTTCTCCGGGTTCGTCCGTCTCGGTGTGACTCCGGCTTCAGATGCGACGTGACTCCAGTTTGTTCGGATTCTGGAGTTTCAACCGCGTTCTCGCGCCTCAGCCGCGCACGCGCACACGGCGTCACAAACGCACGTGAAAGGCTGTGACTCACTCCGGGGTATGAGGGGCGATTAATGCCACCCACAGGCCGCGGCGTGAGCAGCAGCAGAGCGAGCTTGAAGGACTTTACTACTAGAATCCTTTTCATCTACGATTTAATACACGACCAGAACTGTCTGCCACTGAGAGACAAAGAAAGATCCTGGAGTCAGTGCATGAAGCATAAAGCTGCCATTTTTTTTTAAATGACTTGAAGGAACAAACACAGCAGACAGCAGTTTTCATTTCAAAAAAGCTGTTCTTCAAGAAAAAAGTACCTTCTCTTCAACGTCCATCCGCTCCAACTCCAACACATTCCGTGACCATCGCTGTTTATATTCATTACATGTATATAAAGCCTCTTTTATATATCAAGTCTTTACTGAAGTTATCTGAGGGCATTTTATTATAGAACAGGGTAATGGAGGGCAACTGATCCAACAGATAAGCTTTAAGTTGTCTGCTGTTTCCAATTCACTGAGCTTTGGCTTTATCATGGCAAATAAATAGGATTCATTACATGTACTATCATCACTAAATGGAGACAGGGGGTAGCAGATTCCTCATGCACTGATGTGTGTGTGCAGGTGGGTCCCTTTGAACTAAAGATATATCAAGTTATATCCATATTCAATTTGTCTAAAGAACACATCCACAGTCAAAGATTATTTCCACTCGCGCCCTCATTCTACATCCTGTCAGTAGTTTCAGTATCATTAACGCCACCTTGTCCTTTTTTTCTTCCCCTTTTGACCTTTCTTAGATGAAATCTGCACTTCACTTTACTTATATCAGAGTCTTCGCCATCATCAACATTGGAGAGGGTTTACATGTGGATCATTTATTTGACCAACACAGATCTGATTCAGGCAAGACTGAACTTTTATTCTTTCTTTAAAACCACACTTAGACAACACGTTGCCTTGTTCTAACTCCCCTCCTGACAGTTTCTTAAAATGAGGATTATATGAAATGAAGATGACAGAGTTCTGCCACAATTTGCTCTGCTGTGTAGAATGACAAAACCAAAATACTGTATAGTATTTACCCCAAAGCCAGAATGAAAATTAAAAATTGTCAAATCAGCACATTGTGTGCAGTTTAATGAGAATCAAATGAGAATTTAAAAATGTCTCAACAAAGTCACAAAGTAACTAACTAATTGGCATCCACACCCTTTACCCAATTAAATACATATTGTCTGAGAAGACATCTATAAACAAAATAAAATATACGTAGGTCATAAAATCCATGTCTGACAACCCATTCTCCTGCAGGACACAAAAGAGCTTATTTCTTTTGTGAGGCACATAGACAATTAAATGAACCACAAATGAATGCAATTTTGAAAATGGATATATAGGATAAAATAAGGTAAATTATTTTAAACTCATGAAACAATATGGCACTCAGAATAGAAAACACATTACTGCCTCTACTATGACGTTCGAAGAGATACATAAATATATAAATAAACTTTATATTTACTTATTTTGTATGTATTCTTATTTATTCTATTTATGTCCTCAATGAAATCAAGAGCAATTTTCTTATTTTTAAGTGCCTCACAGTCCCATATATTACTAAATGTTAACCTTTGCTTTGAAACAGGTGATAGTTGTGCCAGTGTTAACAGTTTCACAAAAACAAATTGAAAATAAAAATGATTTCATTTCATTCATTTAAAAAAAGAAGATGAAAAAGGTTTAAATAATTCTAAGCATTTATCAAAGGCTACAGCTTTAATCATCCGTCAGCCCAAACTATATAAAAACACCTTTAACTATTCATAGCCGCTGCTCAGCCTGTGATTTGATTACAGCTACACAGACATGAACAGTGAAAATAAAAAGCCTGCTTTGAATAAAGTTGTGTATATACTTTGCTCTCATTGTTTCCATATAATACGGGTATGAATATATAGATTCACAAATCTCTGGTGCAGGCTATTGACAATGAGTGACACGTTAGAAGGAATCGTGATGATGTCACCACTGCCATGTCTCAAGATGAAACTAAATTACCAATAAAAAAAAAAGAACTGGATGAATCTCAGGGTGATCATTATCAACTGTGAGGACTATTGTTGCATCAGAAAGGGACTAAGAAGGTAAATGTAAATCATTTTCTTTACACTGAATTAGCTCCCCAGAAGACAACACTGTGCATGAATGAGTATTGCTTGAGTTCTGTTGTTATATGGACGAACTAATCAATATAGTCAAAGATGATCTCAACCTATCAAATTTTCCAAACAAATGTGTGAGAAGAGTCTGAGATTCTTGGAAATCTTCTATCTTAATCTTAAATCTTGATGGTGTGAGCATGTTTCTTGCAAAGAGGTTTGTCTTTCTTGGAGTAGAAGGTCTGGCCCTCCAGTGTGGTGCAGCACACCTGCAGTGAACCACATGAACACACAAACACACAGGTTTCATTAGCTGAGCTGTCTGGAACCTGACTGTGATCCTGACACAGCATAATGCAAAACATTAGGAAAATGAACCATATTTATCGATTAATGTATTAGATTCATCCCAGAGAGAAGATAAATCAGACATCTTAAGGCAAGGTAATTAAGAAGAAACAAAATGCATCTGAGTCAACCCTGACATACATTCCGGTTTTGGTGTCTGAAACCAAAGTGTAGTGTATTTTAACATTTTTGTCCAAGCTCAGCCTTAAACGTGCTGCTGGATATATCCATGATATACAGGCACACTGTGTGATTCACACTTACAGCACAAACAAAGCAGGTGTCGTGCCAGGTATAACCCAGGGCTTCCAAGAACTTGTCTCCGGCCTCGATGGGGAACTCACAGCCATGACATCCAGTCCCAAACAAATTGTAGAAATCTTTAAAGCAACAAGAGTAAAAAACAGTGACTGATCTACATACGCAGAGATCATAAAGGAGAGTTGACAACCAAAACTTTAGACCAACTCCAACAACTCACCTTGCTCACAGTATGGTTCTCCATCCTCCAGATGGAAAGTGTTGTTTCTGATTGGCTGCTGACAGCCAGCGCACTGAAAGCAGTACACGTGCCACGACTGTTTGAGGGCGTTGATCACTTCCTGAGCACAAACACAAACAGGTTGGAGTCATCGTAGAGGCTGTTAGCAGCTGCGTGTGTGTGCATTCATGCATTAGTGTGTGGGCCTGTTGTAGTCGCAGTAGCTGCAAAGTTAGATCCAGGTCTGATGAAAGCAGCTGGATACAGTGAAAGCCTTGTTTCTTTGCTTATTCCATCAACCACCTTTTGCTTTTATGAAATATTCCCTTTCTGATCATGTTGGATAAATCCATTTGTTTAATAGGTGTCAGGAATGTCTAACCTTTCGTACGACCTGACCTTTTAAATATGACTCTTTTTTTCATGTGGGGCCTCATGACGCAGCTTAAAATAGACGTTCTGCTTTCTTTCCCACCCAAACTGTGAGAACAAGAAAGGACAGGGGATCAATGGAGGGTTGGTGGGTCGCAGTGAAACGGAGGATTAGGGGAGAGGGAGTGAGAAAACAAGTTAATAAGAAGCTGTAAGCTGGTTGAAGATGTGTGAGAAATAGAGGGTTGAAAGGGATCGGGGCTAAAGAGGTTAGAACATGTGAGGGATGAATGTCAGAGCTGCAACAAGAGCACCGATCTCAGCTTCCTGGCACGGTGGGTTCAAGTGACACCTGCCGCCTCTGGGCCTCTAAGCCTTATTCTCCTAACACCTGAACTTTTACTGCATTCCTGACTTGGGCAAGTGGCAAGTGTTCGACTTTTCACCCGGGCTGTCCCTCGTTCAAAATGGTTTGATCTGCAAACAGCGACGATGACATCATCTGGAGCACAGCCTTGTGTTTGTTAGCTGCTCCGACGCTCTCAGCTCAGATGCTGGCCAAGTTGTGCTCACCTGCAGCTCAGTGCTGCATGCTGCAGGAACACGCAGCTCAAGTGGAAAGCGCCGGTGTTATGCTGAATCAGCAATGTGACGACAGCGGCAGCCGCGCGGCAGCAGACACACTCCGCCCTGAGCTGCCACCAAGGCATAAGGAGTCAACTATTCACAGTTCCTGAGTTAACCCAGTAAACACCTGATGTTTCCCTGAACTGTGATGTAAGTATATCTGTCGTCTTCATATCGTTTTGCTTATAATTACAGCTCTGCTGTGATTTAATAGCTGTTGAATAACCATCACAGCAAGAGCAGCAGCATGACAATACGATGAGAGCAAAGTTAATGAGCCGTCACCTTCACACACACACACATACATTCACCTCACACTAACTCACCCCCAGTATCTTGGCCTGGCAGCGGCTGCATGTTGGAGCGAAGAAGTCTTCATAGCAGTGTTCACAGTAGACACATCCCTGCTCCTCCACAAAGCCGATGTCTGCCAGGGACGTGCGGCAGTGGGCGCAGTTAAACTCCTCCTTGTGCCACGATTTACCCATTGCTACCAAAAAGGGACCTCTGGGAAAGAAAAGACAGACATGATGAGATGAGGGGAACACTTATTTCATTTGAAAATAACTCATAGCTGAACCTTTACCCAGAGAACGTTATTATTAAATTGATTCTTACTTATTCTAATAAATAAAGTACCTAATATCCTCAACAGTTCTTAGTCTTATTAGCAAGTAGCCGGCAAGCTGCATATGAATAAAGTGACTCTTGTGCCAAAAGAATAGATAATGAAAATTGGTGGATGATAAATGTGTGTCAGCTTATCAATCACCAGTATTCTGGATATTTCTCATGTGTCACTTAAATCCAGTGTGTTGTGTAAAGACTGCGTCCACCATCACCTCAGCCCCGTCCACTCAGATGAAGCAGCAGAGACTGATCTAATCCATTGAACAGTTCACTCTGATATTGACCCTGTAGCCCGACAGCGGCCAGAACTCGAGCAACCCAATCCTCCCAATAATGGTTTCAGGTTAATTAGTTGTAACCGTGCGTAACCGTGTCGCTAAGTAATTAAGGAGTGGAGGTTAATTCATTTGCTGGAGTATAGGATGATGCATCTACAGCCACCGACCAAGCAGTGAAACGGTGGAGAAGGACACATATGCATTGTCTTCTTTAAACTTTAATGGCTGTGATATGAACAATGAGGTGTCAGTGAGGTTTCATGACTCAATTTGTTTCTCAGCTTTTCTCAGCTCACCTGATGACCTGGTTGCAGTGGGCACACATGGGCGTACGAGTCCCAGCAGGGATGTGCTCGGCCCTCTGGACCAGGGTGTCTTCATCTTTAGGGTGTGGCTGAGGTACAGGTCGGGCTGGGACGGGACCCCTCGGGACGCTGGCACTGCCGTTACCCTTCATACTAAAAGATGGGATGATCAGCCCGGTCTGTGGGTGTTGACCTGTTCACGATGGGAATAGACAGCGACAAAATATGAAATGAGACTAGAGATTATAGTAGAGATTATAACAGGAAAAAGAAAGTGAGCAGCTTCATCTTCACGCAAGATGGACGTCTGCAGTTTCTTCCCAGGTGTGTAAGTTATTTGACCTCTGGCCTTTTTGTCTATAGACCCAGCAGGTGTTATGGCGGCGCACGCAGCTGGGTGTCTGCCACTGTCACAACCGAGGATTCAACACATACATTTTCAGCAACACAGAAAAATGTTCATTCTACCTCCGACATTGGTAGAGGTACATGCGCACACATGACCAAACACACACAAACGGACCACCAAGACATTCCCTGGGTTCAAACCCAGGCACCTGGCTAAACACAGTAGTTTTGGCATTTGACGTCTGCACTGTGGACGGAAAAGTGTGTTTGAATGTGTGTGCCTGGTGCAGGGAACGGCTACTTTTGAAGCTTGGCTTTACTGTTAGTTAAACATCAAGTTGAAGTTTACATTTAATGTCGGCGCTCGCACGGTAACTTCTTAAACCCTCATAAAAACCATGGCTTCAGTTAGAACATGTCTGCCTGGCGGACCTGATCGATTCGGGACCGGCTCTGTATTGGGACGGGCTCATAGCCCTTCTTCTGTCCTTGAGGGAGGCTAAAACTTTAAGATACAGGGGACATGAATGCTTCATCACTGCTACACAACTTGACCAAAGTTCATTATTATTTGACACTGTCTGATGTTCCAAGCTGGCAAATTATTAATCACGCTGTGAAGCATGAAGCTGAAGCTGCTGGAGGACCATGGGAAGCAGGTAAACGAAGGGCGTAGAAGACTGCATTAGTGCGTGCCTGTGTTTTCACATTTCAACAGTGCTGAGATTGTTTTACAGCGGGCATTAGCAACAGGCCAGCTGCTGGAGACCTGGTTTCCACAGCGGCTGCTCGAGATTTAAAATGGGTCAGCGGCCTGCTGCTGCTGGGGCACCACACGGGTAGTAGTATATTTTCACGATCCCGAGCCCCTTGGTAAGTATGACTGCATTTACGATTTGTGCTGAGCAGCACTAACACCGGCAAGAGAAGGCGAGGAGAAGACATCAGCTCAGGGCTCATGCACTTAACTGACGAATAACGCATGTAAGTGACATTCAGGCTCCGCATCTATAAAGGTGGAACAGACATTGTGCTGCAGCTCTGTGGGCTTTAAAACTTTATTTACAACTATTGACGGGTCCCTTCGGTAAATATTATCCTTCTGAAGGAGTGGAACTCCTGCATGTGCGGCAGAGCGAGGCGCCACGGGCAGTGTGGGGCCTTCTCGTCTGCTTAATGGGCTTCCACAGAGGAACCAGAAGAGAAAAGAAAGTCTGCTATGACCTATTTCACAACATATGTCACGCTTCAACCATGGAAAATAAGCCTCTTTCCCCTTGCTAACTGGCTGCAACAACATTCAATCCAGCAGCAGTAAATCAGTTTCACACGATGCCAGGATTGGGAACCAAACACTTTTTGTGTGTGTGTGTGAGAAGAAAAAACACTTTTTCTAACTGCAGGAGGGAATTTATTAATCAATCACAAAACATACTTAAAAGAAGGTTTAGCTCAGTTCCAAATGGGGGCTATTTTTAGGATTCTGTTTGAGGGAGTCTACATTTTAGTCATGTGTATTCCCCAACTTATGCTAAGAAAACAAGTCCTGGCACCTCAGTCTGATTGTACTGCTGTGGTTAATTTCGTTTCACGTAAGTCTCGTGTAAAAACAACTCACACATAGCCGTACAGATATACTTCTGTTGGATTTGGCAGCAAATTTAATTCAGTGTCCCACAGATTTCATGTAGCTATTGGCTCAGTGAATAAACACTGTATTTTAATCACTCAAAACCATGTATTATAAACATAAAGTGTTTGACAGATAGGCTATTTTTGGTGGGTTCAGTCATATGAGACAGGCCAAATGTGGACTAGTCCAAAGTGCATAAATCACATTTTATACAGGGTGTAAAAAAAAAAAAGACACCTGGCAATGGTGGAAAGCAGTGCTCATGTGACTGTGTGAAGGAAAAACTCTTTGAGATACTCGGTGATGCACTGTGACCTGACAAGAGACCGGTGTCACCGGGGATTGGCTCCGGCTCCCACACAAGCCTCAAAAGGACAATTGATAGAGAAAATGGTTGGACACACACACGCACAAACACACACAAACAGATGTAGGTCTCAATAAGAGGACACTGCATTGACTTCCATTCATTATGGACATAATAACCTTTACCTTGACCAAGACATTTTGCCTCATTAGGACTGAGCTTTGGTCCTCGTGACGTCTATAGGTCCTGACAAGGTCAGTTTTTTATGCAAGAAAATGGACCCATGGACACACACACACACACACACACACACACACACACTTTACCGTGGCTTGCCGCAGGACCTTTAATCATGGTTTTGACAACTGCAGACTCGTGGCTGTTGAGTTGAGCCTCACCACCGTTGTCACTGTGCAGAAACACATGATATGGAAATCACTTCATATGTTTTGTAATTTAATTCATAATTAAAAGCATTTACACCAGAAACAACTGCCACTGTTCATCCACAGATACATATGTATATTGTGACTTGCATTTCTTGGATAACAAAATATTTTGCACAGATTTAATCCCAAATGAAACATTTTTGAAAACATGAGAAAAACCTAAAAAACACTTCAGCAGAGTTTGACTACACGTTCCTGTTACGGTAAGACAGACCCCACACCACCTACCTGCTGACGCTTACAGTACCAACCAGAACAGCACAGTACCTGGGGCCCTTCCTGAATGTGAGTACAACATGTACACAAACATGTCCACACCACATCAGGTCAGATGAGGGAAAAGACATGGTCTCATTTGTGCAGGCAGGGTATCAATTTATATGGTTCAACAGAGAGTCATTGACCAGGGTGGAGTGAGACTGGTGTCAGAAAGAAACATGCCCGATCCAGATATACAGACAGATGCCACACTGACAGGAGTAAATATGTATAGACAAAGACTCTGTCTGACCACAGTCGGTTCTATAGATCTGTTTATAGACCAAACAGAGAACAACACTACAGGACCAGCAGTTAAAAACAATGAGGCAACGTGATTATATTGAGTGAATCTAAACTCATTTGCACTTCACATATATTGTGTCTCTCAACACAGAGTATAATTAATATCTGTGATCTCAATGTTCTGATGCAGCACATATTTTCTGAGGGCAACAAGAGTCACACATTCCGTCTCAGGTCAAACTGTTCTCTTGTAAGGAAAACATGTGGCTCTGGGCAAAACACTCCCTCGTGATGCAAACATTTCTCTACCCGGTGAGGAGGCTGTTTTCTATTTTTCAAAGTAAAATACTCTGATAGAAAATATATAAATGAATCTCTAGTGATCTATGTAGAGCAACATTTTTCTCCTGATAAAATGACTTTCTTTGACAACATCTCTCTAATTTATTTATATTTATTGATCAATTACCTGTTTACTATCTGGCTTTGAATACCTTTTCTTAGACCAGAACATTTGTCAAGGAATGAAGCAAAATGTCTTCAATCAAATATTCCCCTTGGGTGTCAGACTCTCTGCCTCCTTTAAAGTGAGGCAAATGAATAACTTCACTATGAGTGGGATCAAGAGTGCGCATGTCCTTCTGTGCGTGTGCGTATGTTCGTCAACGCCAGCCGAGGAACTTGGGTGGGCCAAGAATCTCTCCCCTGATGCATTACATCCATCAGGCGTAGCTGTGTGATGCCAACAGTTGGATCGCTGCTGTCTTCTCCTTGTGCCTGACTATTAGTGGACTCATGGGAGGCAAGTGTTGTGGCAACTGGAGTCACAGATACAATGAGCGGTGCCTGTTGGTTTTGTAGTCGTGTGAAAGAAAAAGAAAAAGAAGAATAGAGAGTGTGATAATGTCTGAGCGATGGAGACTGTTAGACATAAATAGAAAGATGAGGAGGAGGAGTGCCTCTGTGGATTCTCTGAGCTTCAGCTGCTCACAATTCATTTGACCGCACAGGACATAACATGAAATGCTCCCCACAGAGCAGGGGTCAACCTGAGCCCCTTCCACTGGTCAAACAACCCTCTAACACATCTGGCCTTGTCTTTAATAGGAATGGATTTAATCGGCATTCAGTCCTGGGTCAAATGACTCTGTGGTAGACGCAGGTTTTTAATTGGCTCTGGCTTCCATCCGCAGTGATGGAAACATGAAACCAGGGAGAATGCGTTCATTTGGTAAGACGAGGTGAGGTGAGAGAGCGCCTCAGTCGTTGGTGTCCTTGTGACGGGGAACTGGATGCGCCAGGTGGAAAAAACAAAAGCAACTCATCTACTGGTAATGGGAAATGATTGATTTTTCTTTTTTAGAGGGTTTACCTGTTTTAAAAAAAAAATGGATACCTACTACCTTTGGTGTAAAGGTGGTATTGATGCTCTAAAATCAAACTAATTACACCTGTCTTTCAGTGCAGCTGAGTAATTCTCATTAGATTTGATTTGTGGAACACATAAAAGTCTCAAGCAGAGTGGTTTACCTAAAGACACTGGGGAGGAGACAAGAGGGTCTCCAAGACACCTGCTGGTGTAAGAAGGAAAATATTAAAGAAATAATAACTACGAAGACTTGAACACAAAGCTGGTTCAATGGCTGCCACGCTCTTCACACGCACATATAACAGTTACATTTAGTAGTTGTTGTTGCTGTTAAAAACAAGTGTGACTCTCATCTGTCGTCTGAATGAACACAGTGTGACACAGTGGAGACACAAACCACAGTGCAATGACAAGCACTGAGATAAATACACCACTGTGGCCTGTTGATTAATTCTAACTAATCAGACTGTCTCCCGGGGACAGGACTGTCAGACTGCGGGACATCTGTCTTCATTCGTCAGATAATGAATTATACAGGAACAGGAAGTGCTTGCTGCGATTCCGCGACTATTTCCTTCACAAGCCATTTGCATATAATTTAATTTACTGCAATCTTTCATTATTTATGTATTTATAGAAAATAAAGATAACTAAAATGCTCAAACGAGCATGTGAGGCCAGTAGGTGGTGATAAAGTCATCGATGAGCCGCTGACACCATAGATCGTACATATCAACTTCACCAGAGAGGAATAAAGTTGGGACTGCACTCGCACAAAATATCTGTCCACACAGTTTGTGTTTGGAAGTAAGAACATCTGCTGTGGTGAGGACAGGGCGTGAGACTGGGAGCTACAGCACCATCCGTTCCAATTATCTCCGCGAACACGCTAGCCCCATTCATTTAACATTAGCTGCAGTAACTGGCTAACCACAGGTGACAAATAGGGCAGGAAACAAGACATATGCAGCCATTCATCCAATTAGGGAGAATGGCAGAACAGCTCGTTAATATTCTCCACCAATCAGGCCAATTACATAGGAACTTAATTGTATCCTGCAAGACTGTGATTGGTTGATTAATGGACAGTCCCACTGTTTCTAGAGCACTGACCATCTGGATGGGCCACGTAGGAACCTGGTTAACTGACGAGATAATTAAAGAGGGCCAGAGCAAGAAGTGAGAGAGACACGTTTATTTTCTTTGCCTCTGTTCTTCCCTCCTGCACTGTCCTTGTATTCTTTCTTGTCTTTATACCAAGTGCAACCTTGGTTTTTCCACTAATGCCCTTCATCACGATCCAGTCAGTGGCCTTGGTTCACATCCCTGTTATTGTCTCTGTTTATCTTTTCTAGTCTATTTTCAGCTGTTTGCTGCCTGATAATGAGACGGCTTGTTTGCTGGTATTAAGCGATAATTAGGAACAAAATAAAAAAATAAAAAAAGAATTCAGCCCCCTAACTGTTTACATATGTAAAGTAACCTCATGTGTACTGAAACTCCAAAGAGAACTTATTAAGCTTCTCATGACTGTGTTGGTTTTGTTTGAACATTGAACAAATGGTCCATTACCATAGCTGAGTGCTGTCCGGCAGCTCCCTCCAACACATAACAGATGGTCTATAATTTAGCAGTGTGATATTCTTTGGATCAAGTTCAATCCTGACACGCTACACAACCCATGCATATGCATTCACACACACGCAATGACAAAGACACCAATCAGCCCACTCACGCGCTCTCTCTCACACACACACACACTCACACACACTTCATACATCAAGGTTTAAATGTGTACAGTTGTGTCCACCAGCCAATGACTGATCTCTGTGTGATACTGCCAAGTAGTTTCTCAGTGACCACAGAATGTCAGAGTTGGTATGAGTTGTCTCAGCAGAAACACATGGACCGTGTCTGTTGGAGCTGGCATGGTTTGAGCAAACACGGCTTTTCCCCGGCCATGACGGCCATGTTCGATTATAGACTGCATATAAAGATGGACGACAAGCCTCCGCTTCATCCTACTGTGCAAAATATACCAGATGCTGCCATCCTATGCATTGAAAAAACATTACTTGATATTGAAATATTCCAAATGAAGACTGTTAGAAAACAACTTGATCACAAAAACCTAAATATGCAACCCAATATGGCCAGTAACTGCATACACACACGAATGATAACTCCAAATCGAACATCTGAAGGAGGGCTTGGGTAACACAGTGAAGTTGTTGAGTCTCTCTCTTTTCCACAACATCCCTTTGTACTTCTGCAGCTTCTCTCTGACCTCTCTTCAGTCTTCACTGAGCCACATTAACTCTCATGGGCCTAAAACCTTTGCGAGCAGTCTCCTAAAGAGATTTTGTCCGACAGCTGACCCTCATTTTCTAAAGCTGTCGTATGTTTACTTCTGTTGTTGGACTTCACAAACTCGCAGGATTGAGACCTCAAGATTCCACCCCTGTCTGCCAAGAACAGAAATCGGAGGATTCAGTGGGCACAGCGTCACCAGAACTGGACAGTCGAGGAGAGGAAATATGCAAATGTGGCCCGGTCTGAGGAATCTTCAGGATTTCTGCTGAGGCAAACACATGGTTGGGCCAGAATTGAACTGCATGAAACCTTGAACCTGCTCTGGGCCAGTCGTCCAGGTGGCCAGCGCAGTAGTGAGGGGAACGTTTTTATTGTTGATGGCCATGTGTATCCCTGAACCACCATATTTTCATCTCCTACTGGCAGCTTCCAGTGGGATAGAGCATGATTGCAGCAATATCTAGAGGAATCAATGCTAGAAAGAGAAAAAATAAATGCATTCACACAGATATGGATTCATCTATTTGCAAAACAGCAGAAGAGCAGAAAGCAGAAGAAAGAGAAAGTTAGCTCTATCTGACAGGTTGATGGACCATAGACTTGCGCTGGGGGACAGAGGAGTATTAAAAGCTGCACGGACTGGAGAGAGAGTTACAGTCATGCACCTGCGTTGAGTTGAACGGTCAAACAGAGGTTGAATCGCCCTCAGAGACCCAGTAGCCAGATTGTGTAACTTCGTCGGTTGACATCATTGCGGCCATTCAAACCATTAATGGACTCAAACTTCAGAATCTGTGCTGCCCTCTAGTGTTTTTTCAGAGGAACTGCTGGATCCCCCAAACATGACAGGGTTGTGCTCATTACCGTCCCAGCCTTAGGTAAACTTTACAAACAAAATTTTACCTCTCAGTAATGTGATCTGTTGGCAGAGGATAAATCCTGTTGAGTCAAGTAGTGTGAATAATATCAGAAAAGGCATGCTTGTGAATTTAATGTGTGTCCCTTCTGGATTACACCACAAATTAATTTTGTTGTTCATCTACTAGCTAAAAATGGTGTATTTAATTCAGTGATTTTAGTGTAAAGGACCAATTAACACTTTGGAAGAGGTGAAAAAGCGCCACAGGTTAAAAATGAATTACACCTGAATGTCCCAGTGTCTCAGAGCCAGAGAGACGACTAGAAGAGGAAAGAGTGAAGAAACCAAGGAAGCATTGGGAGAGAGAAGGAAGGAAGGAAGGGACACCAAGGAAACAAGAAAAACTCAACCACTTTATTAGCTACAATATAATAAGGATAGGACTTCAAAACACAGAAAATAAATTCCACACATGTATAATCCAAACATGGGAATCTACTGGAAAAACCAACACCGTGAGCAGGAAGTAATGATGGGATGCAATCAATGGAAAGGCACTGCAGAAATATTTTACACAGTAAAATAGCTTTTATACAGTCACTTTGCGAACCATCAAATCACAACAACTAGATTTCTGAAAACCACAAGCAACCAACAAGCCTCCCTTACTTGCACTTACGTGATGCTGTAGAAATAGTTTAAAGTGTCTATCTGGATTGTCACACCCCAGCAGCATAACATTAGAGCCTTTGGTTCAGATATACTGTACATACATGCAGCACTTTTTCCACATGTTGTCATATTTCAAGGTACCTGTAAACAAGCCGTCCAAGCTTTTAAATAGTTGTAAAGCGAGAGTGTCTGACACAGTTATTGAACAGTCCGAATGAAGTCAAGGACAGTCTCTCAACTCTACTGATATTTAAAATAATCTCAGGAGAACTGTATCATATAAAACATTTGTAAAAATCTGTATAGAAGATGGAAGGGGCGAATATGTGGACTGGAAGCTTCAGATCAAACACATTAGAAACCTCAGAAATGATTTTCCCACTCTCTTTCCCATGGTTTACTCTGATGTTTATCCATGTGAAGATACCAAAATAAAATCTCTGACATGATTTCAAATGCACAACAAAAGCACTTCAGTCAAACTCAAAATGCCTGTATATTGGAGTAAAGCAGACACACCCACAGCTAAAAGTGCATAGGAAGACATCCATACCATTGGGCTACTAATCCGTGAGGCACATAAAGTAACACACACATGCGCACACTCACATACACGCACACACGTACGGAGAGTTCCTTTGAAAACTGCAGTAATTTTCTTTGACTTCCTATTTTTCCATGAGTCCACAAGCTAGTGTACCGGCAACAGTCTATTTCATGAACAACTATCTTACAGCAGTCAAACTGAGAGGAGGGTACACAGACATACATAGACACACACACACACACAACCACACAATCTACTGGACATTGAGGGTGCGAGCAGACACTCCATGGTGCCAGTCTCTCAGCTCGTGGTATTTAGGGCCGATCAACAACCGAGTGGTGATCTTGTTCTCTCTGTGGTGGCGGCGGAGGAGAGAGGAAGAAGGAAAGCACAGCAAAAGAGAGAGAGAAAAGAGAGATTTAGGAAACAAGGGGCGCATGTAGCCATGATTCTGTGATGAGACAGTGCAAGCCAAACCACAAGGACAGCTTGATGTTACAGACGCAGCCACAAACAAAAAGCTGGGGACACCCGTATGGGGAGGACATGAGCAGTGCAGATGTTCTCTGCGAGCGGTTTCCAGAAAACAGCTCATTCGTCCATTTTCATTCTGTCAAAATGCAACTTATGAGTCATGGTCAGTGCAGACTGATGTCATTTAATTATGAGGTCACACATCAACAGCCACACAGACGTGGACAATGTCCACACGTTAACATCAATGATCACACGTGTCACCACAAAGCACCAGGAGCCATGGACAGCCAGTGGATCACGTCACAACGAGAACACCACACTCGAGGCACCGTCGCCCGGATCCCGAACACAGGCTCAACATGCAGCACTGCGACGCCGCCACGGCCAACAAGCAAACACACAAACAACCACGAGGAGCACGCGAACCATCACACAGCCACACTGGGACTGGTGTTAGCACAGATGGAGCAGCTTTCAGCGGCTGGTGCGACAAGCCACATTTCTCTCTGATGTTTCGGCCGTAATGAGAATTGCCATCACGTAAAGAGCACACAGGTCTGGCTTTTGGCTTAATGGATCAAATGTGAGCCTTCCTCCAGCGTCTAGACAGGAAGAGCCCACACATCATTACTACTGCCAGACTTGTGTCACAGAGATTTACGGTCACATTCTCTGTGGCTGTGTGAATGTAGACTTCTACAGTCTACATTACAGGCACCCAGCGGAGAGGTTCAATGATAGAACAGCGTGGAAATGAACAGGAAAAGATGAGATTTCCCTGTAATGAGTTGAATTTTGGCAATAATGGAAGCATTCATTCGAACGGGACCAACGGATGAAATCCTGATCTTCAATGTCAGTGTTTTCATTCCATGCACTTACTTTGTCTTCTTCGCTTTATCCGCTTCCTCATCTTGAGCTACAGGGGAGACAACGGAAACATGAATGAATGTTCAGTGTCATGCAGCTCAGAGCACATTCACTCAGACTTTCTCATCCCCTCTGCCTCTTCTACCCAAATGACTTCTGGGGATCGTAATCCAATCAGGTTCTGTCAATATCTCACTCAGCCAATCATGTTGTTGCTACCAAACCTTAAACTTGTCTGTGTCTCACTGTCAGCTGTCAGTGTCCACTCGTTGACACCAGCGGTGCGACGACTCTACAAAGATAACGCAGTAGTGTTGTCGGTGATGTACCGTGCTCGGTGCCAGTGATCTGAGCCAGAATCTTGAAGGATCTGGACTGGGTGGTGCCGGTGCGCGGGCGCCAGTCCTCGGTGTCCTCCGTTATGCGCTTCCTGCTGGCATCGGCGTGCGTGGGCACGTGGTAAAAATGGATGTCCGTGTCCACAATATGTTTCCTTGGAACTCTGGAGCAACAAGACGATGACATCAGCAAATATGTTTTTCATTTTGCTGCCTCTCGTACAGCGCACAAAGTAACAAGAGATGAAGACAGTGATGTCATTTCCTCGGAGGTATTATACGCTATTAAAATATGATGTTTGGGTTTTTTTTACTCAACAGAAACCTATAAAACCTTTCATATTTCCTGAATGACTAAGTCATGAGATGCTATGTCCACCAAAGGGTAGAAAGAGGAAAAGACATGTCATGCTTATTAACAGTAAGGCAGTTTAACCATAAATTCAGTTAGAGGAATTGTTAGATTATTAGAGGTTACGAGGGATGAAAAGAAGTGATAATCCAGGAGTAATGGTGATTAGAGAAGAACAGGGTTACACTGTCAAATGACTTCACTTCTAGACTGATACCTTGGGGCCTGAGGTTTTCTTGAAAACAAACGACAGAGAAAAACAGATCAAATAAGGACGAGGGAAAATAAAACTGAAAAGAGTCACTGGACACAACAGAATCGTGACTTACTTCAAAATACTTTGAGGTCCACTGAACGGAAGAGAAAGAAGAAAGAGAAGAGAAGAGACAGAACAGTGAAGATTTGATAAAGGCATAAAGAATGAATCAAGTGAAGGAAATTAGAAAACATATAGAGCCACAGCCTCCAATGCATGCACAACACAGAGCCAGACAATGGATCACATACTGGGGACCTAGGGAGTCAGTTCTGTTTTGATCCACCTGATGGTGCTGTGGACTTATCTTGAATTCGGTGGAGGTAAAGTCATTCATCATTCAGACAGCTGGAGGAAGTGTCGAGACGAATGGTACGAAAAACATGCTCTTTGGTTGGGATGGGTAATGAGTTTGATTACAGTTCAAGCTGTGTGGTTTGCGTTAGCGTGATTGCATGACTCGTACAAACTCTCTTGGCGACAGCGTGTTGACAGGGACGATACTAATTGGCTGTAAATAGCTCGACTCTGGGACAAATACACACACGAGTGCCATGAGGACATTTCTGAAACCACCGTCAATAAATCACCTATAAATACAAACACACACGCACGCACGCACTCGTGTACCTAGCGCATAGAATTGAGTGATTTACGAGTGTCTCTCAACACGCTCTCGTCACAGCAGCTGTGGGTGTGTGAGTGTTGACAGCTCCATGTGAGCCCGGTCACACACTTACAGTTGCCCTGGAAGTGTCTCACAATTTACTGTAGTCTGTGTCACCTCCAGAGGTTTTAATAATCTAAATGCACGTGTGCCATGAACTGCTGCTCTTGCATGATGAAAATAATGGTGTTAATTTATGATAAGAAATGGGGCACTGAGAACAGATGACGAGTTTCATGCAACAATATCTTCCTGCCTGGACTAATAACCAAATGCATGCAGGTGCACTGGTGTCGTATTCACACAAAGATATACAGTATAGAGAGAGAGGCCCAGGTTAGAAGGTAAAATGGCATAAGTGGTCATGCTGCAGGGACTAACTTTGTGACTTGAGGACCTGCTGCAGTCTGCAAAGCAGAAAAACAAAAAGAGGAAGAAGAGAAGGTTGAAAGAGGAAGAAGAGAAAGATAAGAGTCGACTGACACAACAAATTCTTTATGTGTTCTTTTCTGAATTCACTATTCCCCTCTGAAACGAACCACACAGCACATTTATATCATGCAAACAAGCGAGCAGGACACAAGGCTGAACACACATGCCGTCTCATATCAGCAGAAATAAAGAGAACCTGCTGTGTTTCCTCAAAACGAATTGAACTATACACAATTAACAAAAACAAAAGTGAAAGCATGGCAAGGGCTTTTTTATATTAAAGATATGCCATTAGATCACATTACACACCGAACCCTTAAATTGACCTCTGCTGTGGATGAACAAAATATTTGTTGAGGCTGAACAGTGAAAAAACGGCACAGAACATTCAAATGAAAAGGGAGACAGAGTGAGGGAGAGGAGACCAAGCTTTAATAAAGCAGAGATGCTATTAAATGTCATCTGTGATGCATGAAGGAGGCAAAGTTCCCATCTGAAATTCATCTGTGTGTGTGTGTGTGTGTGTGTGCGATTACACTGTGTAGATCATTGTTGAGTCTCAGAGAAAGAGAAAAAAAAAGATCACTTTGTCAGTGCTCCTTGAGAACAGCAAAGAGAGTGTGCACATGTATTCACATTAAACAAGTCAGAAAACAAAAAAAAATCAAAGAACTGTGTGAAATAATCCTGAACTTTTAGGATAAAACAACAGGGGAATTAATTGGAAAAGGTAGAAAAATGGCTTGACGAAGGTGTGTTTACATTCTCACAGGTTTGGTGCTTAATCTTTTAACGACTTGCCGATTTTCTAGAAGAGCAAACAGAATGCCACAGAGCTCGCGTTACCAACGCAGGCTATATATACCAAAGTCAGTCATGGCATCACAGCATAGTTATACTCACTATGCCTCTGAAGAGGAGAGGTGAAGTGGTGTGTGTGTGTGTGCGTGTGTGTGTGTGTGAGGGGGGGTGCCTGTGAAGGATGGCAGGGGAAAACTAAAACCTGATGAATCAATGCATTAAAATAAAAGTTAGAAATGTGTCCTCACCCAACCTTCAAAATAAAGGTCCTGTGAAGAACGTCCACTTTAATTTACGGTAAAATAAAGAAAAGAAAGCGCAGCGTGAAGTGAGAGCCCTGGGTCATTCATATTGCATAACCACCATGCCAGGGATTGTTTGCATTTCTCATGATTTCTAGTCTTGTATTTTTAAGTGTGCGCTGCGGTCTTAAATTTTAAGATTTTAACCAATGACAACTCAAGGTTGTGTTTTACAGCATGTTCCATTAGTTTAAGAGCTGATTTAATTGAAATTCCATCACCAGTTTTCCATCCATCACAAATACGCTGCTATTAAATATCAGCACAGTTTCCCTCGCCAGGCTGCTACGCTGACGTGTTTCCAGAGTGGTAGCTTAAAGTTGTTATTTTCTAAATGTCAACCAAACCAGCTGCAAAGAGCCGAGAGGAGACTGTCGCGCTTCATACCATAATAAACAAGACTAAAGGCTTAAAGCTGGAGCCATGACGAGAATGGCTGATAAAGCCAAGAGAGTGAAGGTCAGATTCGTTTGATTGGCTGGAGAGGCCGCCACTCACCCGTTAAACTGCAGCGGCAATGCTCCGCCCTGACTCTCCAACAGGCCCCGCCTCTGACCCATGGCCACCTCGCACGCGTTCTCAGTGGAGTACAGGTTGATGGGTGTGTTATACACCGACGGCTGAGGCGGAACGAGGACAGGGGGCGAGGAGGAGGCAGAGGACGGGTAAGAGACAGGAGGCGGGGGAGGAGGAAGGGGAGGAGATGGAGGACTGGCGTAGGAGGATGCGGGAGTGAAGGCGGAGGATGGGGACGGGATGAAGGCTGCGAAAGGTGACTGCGGCGGAGTGAAGTCACTCTTCGTGCCGCAGCCCCCGTAAGATCTGGGGGTTTTGCTGTAGGGGCTGGAGGGGTGAGGGTGCGGGTGGGATGGTGGAGGCGGGTGGGTGAGGGCCACTGGTTTTATGATGTCTGATCTGTTGTCCTACCGGCACGAGGGAGGAGCATGCAAATACACACACACACAAATAAATCACAACACAGCACACGCTATGCTGACGCCTCCCATGTCATGATTCAAATAATAATAATAAGAAGAATGTTTATATAACATCTATTTATCCACTATTTGTTTGAACAGGGAGGCATCAGCATAATTAACAGCTACAATCATTAATGTGGCATTGAAGAGAAAACATAACAAAGGTTGTTCCCATGCAACAAACAGTTTGTATGGCACCGTTTCAGAAGGGTGTGAGAACTTCATTAAAGTATTCAGAGAACCAGGTAGCCCAGATGACTTCCTTTTTTAAAAACTACAGTATATCTACAAAGTAAAACCACATCCAATTAAACAAATTATGAACACTGAAAACATTCTCTATTGTCATAAATATGATAAATAGTAAATAAGTAAAACTGTCATACGTCTAGGCTCCCCTGGTGTACCCTGCCTTCAATAAACAGCTGTAGTCTGTGACTGTATAAATGGACTTGCTGTTTGAGTTTCTGTTTTTCCAGTGGCATGCTGTGTTACAGTACCTTAGGAGCCACAGGCGGAGGCTTGGGAACGCTGGAGGCTCTGGAAAGAAAGCGAGAGGGAGTTTAGTTGAATGTTCAGGACAATTATGGATTTAAATGACCGTTAGTTCAACACCATTAGCAAAAGTTAATGTTTCGTTAATCTTCATACAGCTATTCAAAGCTGCTACGACCCTGCAGTATGCATGTCGGAGGTTGAGAGATGCTGCGGTTCCGGTGAATTACAGCTGAACCCGAGCTGTCAGCATCAGGACCGAGCGCTGAGAGGTTTCTGTCGTCGGCTGTGACACAATCCAAGAGTCTTATTGTGTCTGCAGGTCAAACTGTGAAATCTGAGTTGCCGGAGATCAAAGTTGTGGTTTCCTTTAGCATACTGTGCGTTTGACTCCAGCTGCTTTTACTATAAGACGCCTGTATCGATGTGATACGCTCGGTGATTTTATACACTTCACGCCAGCTGCTGTAAAAGGTCAACTGTGGACCAACGATCTGAGGTGATATCAGCTTGGGAGTTTAACCAAATAGACATTTTCCTAATTTTGCACAATATTTGTACAGCCAATAAGGTTCCTCTTATTGGCTGTACACCTGCACATCCCTTTGATGGAAAGCCTGCCCCCAAATCCAAATCAATGGCAGAAAAAAAACCTGCAGGGAAAATTCCTGTGTTGGCAACACATTGCAAAGGAAAGCTCTAGTTTGACATCGCCAAAAAAAAAAAAAAGGATTGTCAAAGAAAGCGTGTCAATATCGGCAGAGTGTTTCAAAGATGGAGAGAACTCTGGGAATTGCATCAGCTTCAGGTTGGACTCAGAGCTCACTCTCCATCTACTGGACTCAATTATTCCTATTGTTGCAGTTTCCTGTGGTGGTTAGGTTGGTTAAAATTAATCTCCTAAAGTAAAATGTTACAAACACAGGACGAATGATGGTTGCCAGATGTGCTATGTGAGTCAACTGAGTGTGATATAAAGGGAAAAATACACTGTATAATACAATTGAAAGGTCAAATACACTTTGCAGTAACCAAAGACGTTTAAATGTCAGCAGCCCCACATTCCTGTCAGAGCAGCGCTTTCAGGAACTTCCTCAGGGAGGTTCATGTCCTTCATCTCTGAAAATCTGAACCGACAGCCTTGTAGTAGCTAAAAACACATCAGTCTGCGGGTACAGCTACTCAGACGCTCGTCCTCTGGATCTTCAATGACTATAACACCTGTTGCAAAGACTGGTCATGAAATGAAGACAGAAAAATATGCAACATTGGCCATAATATCGCCCTTGTTGTTAACAAGTGCTTCCAAATGCCAGGCTGAATTAAACTGATTCAAACAGCCTGGGTTCGTGATGTCACAAACCTCAGTAACCAATCTGTCAACTTGTGGGCGGAGCTTAGTTGATGGAAAAGTCGAGGGAGCAGGGGCGGGGCCATATTAGTATAGCCAAAGACCTCAGTCACCTCACCTTTCTATCTTAAATATGACTGTCATCAGAATGTCCACCCTGAGCGCTTCCATGGACACACAACTGTAAATAGACCAACAAGTCAAAAAGTCCAGTAACAGCAAAGTGCATTAAAGCCGATATGAGCACAGCGATCATCTCAGTTACGCAACCACTGGCACTGGACTGAGGCATGTGGAATAGATGAGGAAGACCAGAGAATGGGTATTTCAGATATGAAATGGTCATCCCTGTTGCTATAACTGGAAACCACCAACATGGAAACGTGTTGGAGTCACATGACAGGACGGAGAAAAAAAAACATCCACGATGGAAAGAGAACACGGAACAGGGGCTAATTTAATTCTGGGTTCAATTCTCCAGGGATTTGAATATTCAGAGCTAATTTTAGGCTCTAAACAAGCAGCCCCATGTTACTGGAAACCAGTAACTAAGGGAACTATCCAGGTGGATCCCTGAATTCTAACTCCAGAACACATTAACGCAGCAATAACCAAATATCACTGAGTGGAAAGAGAAGCTGTTATCACACTACAGCTCAATAAAGGTACGACAAGGAAACCTGACAGTGCATCAGAGACTTTGCCACAGGAATGTTTCCCCATAGCTCAGATGTGTGAGGGTCAGAGAGTAAGTGGATACAATAAAGACACTGACAGCGTGACGGTGACAAACACAACAATCTTACGTCCACTCCTGCACTGCACGTGGAGAGGTTCACATGGATGCGTGTACTTCTTCCTCACTGATTTTTAGTTTAAGAGCAGGTTCTCCGTATCACGTTGCTGCGACCCTGTCGCGTTCGTGAGTCCGGTTCATCAACACAAGCTAGTTTCTCTCCTTAATATTGCTGTTGTTAATTTGTCCCATGTATTACCGTTCACTACATCTGGACATTATTTACATGTACGTGTTTTGTGTAGCTGACTGAACATGATTAATAAAAACAAGCTGTTCCAGGTCTCTGCAGGTCCTCCTTCACTGATGCCGTAAGCCAACCCGCCATAAAGGGGAGGACCCCCATCTCTTGTTCATCTCCTCTCAGATCACACGTACCCTGGCGGCTGTTCTCAGTCCTCAGTTGTGCATTTGTGTTTAATCTCACTGGTCTATTCTTACTCGGGTGAGATCACTGACCGATGTTTCCAGGGCTGCACCCTGACATGCCATCCGCTTCCCCAGCAAGCCACACTGAATCAATAAGAGATTGTTTCTGTGTGTGTGTGGAGGGGGGGCACAGAGCAGCAGTGATTTAAACCAAGGTAACACTGACAGGGATCTGTTAGTAACACCAGTAGACAGGTATTTTACAAGTGGAACTGATTCTGTCACACGATGCCTTCAGGTGACTTGTGTGTTTACTGAATAAACAGAACAGAAAAAAAAACTACCCACATGGGTGCACTCTGACACACACACCCAGCTTACACAAAACTCTTTACAAACAATCGTCTCTGTCCGTCTTGTTTGAAAGGTCACACACTTAATTATAATTCAGCAAAAAGCAGCTCTTAAATGAAGTGTGCTGCCATCTGACTGACAGGCTTCTTGAAACCAGTCAATGGACAAAGGCTGTTTAACAACACCGGTCGCTTGTGAGCGCTGGAAATATTAACGGGGCACAGGCTACAGGCGAACAGCATCAGTTTTGTGCACTCAAATACATCTGCAGCTGGGTTTAAAAGAGCACACCCATTTTTCATCTTCGAGCTGCACCTCGTTTGTCTTTACTCTCTCTCTACTTTTGGCATCTCTAAGATATTTTCGGAATTATCTTCTCCAACTCTTCAAAAAAAGAAAAAAAAAAAAAAGAATTCAGACTAAAAAAACCTTTGCAAACATGGCAACACAAATACAAGTAACGGTTGTGTTTGCTTATATGTGTTTGTGTGAAAAGTCAAAGTGAAGAAAACCTTGTGAAGAAGAGACAGGTGATTTTGTGATTTGACACTTTATTTCTTAGTGTGTCTGAGCGCCAAGGTGCAACTCTGATAAGATCAAACCTCTTTCCCATGGGATCGAGCTGCAGAGAGTCAGACACCAGCAGTCTAAACTGGTAATTTATGTAAAGGCACAACTGGGACCCAGGGCTGTTCACTGGAAGCTCTGATTTAGATTTTTTCAGTCGTGATTAAAATCTTTTTCCTGCTCAGATCTCTTTATATTCCATCTCTGCACCCTTCTATTTCTCTCTGTTCTTTTAATCACTTATCTCTAATGATGTCACTCTTTTAAAAAAAAAGAAGTGATAATGATTATTTAAACAAAGCCTCCCAAAATGTATACAGTCGTCATCCCTGAAGGAAACACACACACACACACACACACACACACACACACACACACGGAGCACTCACTGAGCACTTCTGTATTTCTTTCTTCTTCTGTACCTTATTAGGAAAAAGGGAACAGTGTGCTGGTTTGGTTTCAGGCCTTTTTCTCTCAATTTTACCTTAAACTGAAGCAGACAGACCAACGTGACCAAGAGAAAATGCACCACTAAGAAAAGGGTGACTGGCGGAATCATTGCCACGTGTGCTTCAGCTTTTGAGCGTGTGTGTGTGTGTGTGTGTGTGTGTGAGCGTGTGTGTCTACCTTTGGTCGTCGGATTTAAATGATGCACCAACACAATCACAGAGACGATGAGTGAACGAGGCTTAAACCCTTGATTTGACTGCTGTAACATTCTTGGTCCTAAAATATATCTGTGTTCTCTCTCTGTAAGTTTCAAGACCACAGTGTGAGTTTATGTGGGCCTTTAAATAGATCCGCAGGCTGCCACACTTTATCAGTCCTCACATTAACAAGACCATCTGAGACAGGGTTCACCCACAGATCACAAATACTGCAGCCCTGTGCTCTGTGTGTGTGAGCTCTGTGGCCTCGTCTATTTCTGTGTGTGTGTGTGTGTGTGTGTGTGTGTGATCCTCCCTGTTTGTTATCCACTGCCTCCCACCACTATCTCCAGTGAGGCCTGGACAAGCCTTTCAGCTGGTGATGACGTCACATGAGACCCTGAAAGAGACGTTGACACTGACCAGACCTGAGGAACCGAATATGTTAAACCTGCAGCGGTTTTCACTGTAAAAACATTACTCGGATAAATTAACTGGGGAAATTAGCTATACAACACTTAAACGGTCACGGTCGGCAGAAGAAACCTTTATTTCCATTGCGCTGACTTTCTTTGACTGTGTTGCAGTTGTGCAATCCACAGTGGTTCCCATGGACATTTAACACACACCTCAAGCCCAAAGTCATTATTTCTCTCTGTTTCTCATTGACATTCAAAATCGCCGCGACTCACTTACATTCGTGTCGCTCTCTGTGGCGTGGCTCGCCCCAGAAGGACTTATCACCACTGTGTTTCCCGTGGTAACTTAGCAACAAACAAGCACGTTTAACAGCTCACTTTCTAACAAAAACACGCAGCAGTAGACCGGGACTCTGAGGAGCCTTAAATGCAAACCGTGAGGGGAAACAGACACATTAAGTTAAACCCCACCACGGTAGGCGAGAGGAAGCAACGTCTCTAACAGCCTGCAGGTCACCAGCCCTGCATCAGAACCCCAACAGAGCAGGAGCAGGGGGAGCAGAGCGTCCACGACCGATATTAACGTAGCTTAATTCTTCCGATATTTGGGTTACACAGTACAAATAAACAGTCTGATCAATCCAAGTGACGATCAGACAAAGAAGCAATGATGAAAACCTGTGTGGCAGATCAAGCTGTATATACTGCTAATACTTAATGAAATTAATTATTCTAGGTTAAAACATCAGTTATGATTAATTATTATAATTTATCATTTCCAAGTATGGAGAGATTAATAGCAGAGGAGTTACTGCTCTGACGTCATAAAACAGAAGGACAGTGGAGGTACAGTTACAGCGCGTAACTCTTCTTCCCAAGATCATAAAACAATTCCTTTTTCTGTGAAGTTACATTCATGCAGATATATATCTTTTAATGGCCTGAAGACAGATGTTTTCTTTTACATGAACCTGTAATGCAACTGCTCGGCCTTAACTGCGGCGTCTACAGGAGCGGGTTAGACTTACAGTCTGCCCCGGCTCTGGAGTCACAGGGCAGTAAAACCATAGATGGGATGTGTTGTCTTTTGAAATCTAATTTAAAGTTTTACAGCTTTAACGAGAGGGAAACCACGTACATGTGCGCAGAGGAACTCACATGGAGACGTTGAGACAGAGACTGGCAAACAGCACTTTTCGGATTGTTGAAGATTCTCTGTCCCTGAAGATATTTGACAAATACATTTGGACAACCTCGATGAAAACCATACGATGGGATGAGCTGAGAAACACCAGTGTGGAAGTCTCATCAGGGCCATCGAACATGTAAATGCAGTTAGAAGCCCTGGTCAGACTCAGATGAAGATCACATTGTTTCAAGGAATTTAGGAATCCCTGCCTTGAAGGCAAAAGTCAGTACATGCTGGGGCTCCATAATGGAAACTAATAGTAGTTAGGGGCCCCAAAGTGGATGTGGGTCCCCGATGGGCTGAATTAAAGTAAGATTCAGGATTAATAGGCCTTCAGTGCCGCGGTTTTGTCAGATCTATCCAACACCCAACTATGCTCTCAAATTATGTGCTTAAGTAAAAGAGAACAAAGAGTTTTATTTTCTTATAATTTCAGTGCTGTCAACTTTACGACGTCTTTTTTCTCTCTGGCGGCTCACTTATTTTTCTGAAGGCAGCAAAAGCAGAATTAAGACAGTACATCAAGCAAGAAGAAAAGAGAGACGGAGCTGCAGTGGGGTCCAGCACCCAACGTCAAAATGATCCACAGCTGGACCAGGAAGTGTTTTCCATCATCCACATCTGGCTTTCACTCTGCTCAGGGGGTTATGGGAATTGACGTGTGTCAGTATCACGCACACAGATTCACTCACAGGTGAAAGATTTACTGTCTCATATTTGTTGCCCATGTTTTCCACCGCCCCATCTTATTTTTCATTATCTGTTTAATGTTGAAGTTCCTGATTTTGGTGAGCTGGCCCGCTACTCTCTCTGTTCTCTACTATCCGACTCTCGAAGTCAGCCAGTCACTGTGCAGGCCACAAGTTTCGACTTGACTGGTAGCTACTTTGAAAATGAACATGATTACAAAAGGTCACGTCAGGCTGCAGGTGGACATCCCAGTTGTAAAGAATAAAGTAGGTGTTGGGCTGCATTCTTGTCAGAACCAGACTGAGAGAATTCTATCCAAGCCCGGTACAAACCCAGCAGGCATTCAGTACAGTAACATTCAGGGAAGTGCTTTGTTAGAGTTAGCCAGAGATCTTGCAAACGATTGGCCGCAGGTTTGAAATCTGATCGGAGGCTGCAACTCGTCGAGGACCAGTCGGCGAGCCTGAAGAGTTCACACTTAGCATTCACAACTTCTGGGCCCCTTTCATGGGCTTATGTGAGCCACTGGCAAATCAGGCTTACAATGATGTTTAACGCAGCATGTTTGCATTATATTGTGCAGTATCCTAAAAAGAGTCACAGTCGTGTTACATTACTCAACCTTTACTCCCTCGGCCTGAGCTGAACATGGTGTCATCTGATTATGTAATCCCACACCGGGGTGAAAATAAATCCACCGTGAGTCGTTTGGCTGAATTCAGCATGTCCCAGACAATGTGAACTGATAACAAAGTGCATGGGAGTCAAGTGTAATGAGACAAAAAGAATGAAAGATTAAAACATAGCGGTGCGTGGGCGTGTGAAAACATGTTGATTACTGTATATTACCGAGTCATTTGTACCTATAATTAGACGCTATTTTATTCTGAGAAAAGCTGTGCTGAGTCTGCAGGTTGTATCCTGTGACTTCCCCCCTCGAGGCTTATGAAATGTAGCTCCTTATTTTGCTCTATTAATCACCCCAGATGATTCCTCACAAGGTTCCAGCTGTTTGCTCAGCTACCATTCAACGCTGCTGGCCGGGGCTAAAGATGAGTGCGCTTGGCGCACGGCAAGATATGTTTGGCGAACGGCGGGAGAGGAATTAAAACGCAGAGACAGATGAGCTAAACAAAGTGTTCTTGGCCCCAGAAATATCTGTGGGCTACCTTCACAGACCCCTGATGTTCTCGGGATTTGTGTTTTCCTTGGCGAGGACAACAGACTAGCAGAAGACAGGCAGAGACAGGTGGGGCTGTAGCTGTAGCTGCATTCTGATGGTATTAGGATATTACTGGCGAATGCTGCATGCCTCTCTGCAGAGGATGGCCATCAGTTTTAGATGATCTTTGGCAAATACTGCAGGCCAGTGAGAGACAGAGACAGGTGAGCCCGGTTTAGCGCCCTTGGCTTCGGGACGTCTTTGGCAAATATCGCCGCTGATTAAGTGGCAATGGCAGCTGCACCGCGAGTGTCTATTAGTGTTGGTCAGGACTTACAAAGACCTGTGACGTCTGCCGTTACAGAACAAGTCCTCCGTGTTAGAACTGAGCAGGCAATTTGTATACTTGTTATATAAGTATGAGACACATTGTTATTCGCGTCTCAGCTGCGGAGGACATGTTTTCCGTGTCTGTGAGTTAGCAGCATCGCACAAAATCTACTGGACAAGTGACCATGAAAGTTTGGATTGTGCTAATCCAAATAATAATAAGAAGAAGAAGAAGAAGATATATATATATAATCAAATTATTAGTGATATGAGTAGAAATGGAAAAAATAATCCAGGTGGAGTTTAAATACCTTCTTCATCATGGTCTCTTGCATAAGTCATTCTATCCATATTATTATATTATCATTATACTGCTAAACCAGTGCAGATACATAGAAAAGACAAGTCAGTCATATGCCATATATTATTCATGTGATCTCCATTTGCCTCCACTACAAACAAATCAAATATACATGATCTACTACAGTGTTTATAGTCATTTTCCCTGGAGGCCTCTGGGATGTGGCAGAGACCAGGCATCATCTGCAGGGTTGCTTCCTGCGAGTCACAGCCGTGTTAACGCTGTGACGAATATTACCCCTTCATAGCAGATGCCTTGCTTGACTTTAAAGCGCTTTAACATTTGCCAATATAGTTGCACTAGCAGGTATTTGTGTAAAAGTGTGGTCTCTCTCTCTCTCTCTCTCCTGTTTTTGTTAAAAAGGGAATCCAATTATCTCTCTCCCTCCAAGCCAGGCTCATATAAACATGCTGTTCTTGTTGCTCTCAGGTCAGCGGAGAGCAGGCTGCTCAGACTGGGTATCATTTCAAAGGCTGAGCTAAAAACAGGCAGTAGATCATTCGATTCAAGTAGCAGCCTTGCGTACACACAGGTAACTGACCCACACCTCCAATACATCAAATTACCTATTACGTGTGTAAGCGATACTTTCTCATATTTCTGACGTGAGGCTGAGGTAAACATGGTGGGTTAGGGTGAACTTAATCTACTATAACTCTTCGCCTGTTTGTTTGAATGTTGATCTAGGTCCCCTCTAGGTTTTTTTTCTACCAATGAGTGGGCAGCATCCAGAGTTGTGTGGTGAACTTAACTCTCTTGGTAACGGGTTTGTGGATGTGTGCATGCGGTTCACACACCAGTGCCGCCACCACTAACAACAGCATTACTGCGATCCACAGTCACCGCACACGCACAAAAGACCAAATTATGGCCCGCACTTGTAAGTTGATGTGTTGTGATGTGAGGGCTACGCCACGGAGACAGTCACAAAGAAAGGACTTGTCAGACGCTGTAATTATCCAGCTTGAGGTCCTTTCAACAGAGTGAGATCTCCACTGCTGATAAAACAAGAAGTGGATCCATTAAACTCAGCTCAACACAAAAGCTGCTTGGGAAACCTGCGTGCGTTTGCTCTGCACCATGATGTGCCCCGCGTGCATGTGGGCGAGCACATCGAGTCCACCGTGATTCATTTTGTACCCTCCAACTCCCTCAAACCTGAGGGGACCTTGAGACTGTTCCATTATTAGTGAATAACACCCACATGCACTGGGGCCCATTAAATAGTCAAACAGGCTTCAAAAAGGCTGTGGGGAATAAGCATTTAGCCAGACACTGGCAGTGGAAGTCAGCGAAACACAAGGGTGGTTTTGTTGAGGCCTGGGATGATTGGTTGAAGTGAACAGTTTAATACTTGAGTGAACCACGACAGAGAATAATTATCATTAAAGAGCCTCATTTCAGTGTTGAAACGTGGCGATGGCACGATCCCAGCGGGACAGCTTCAGGAAAATGTCATCAGCTAGGAAGAAATGTCCTTCAGCTTTTACAACTCTCCTGGAACATCCAAATGTTACTCCATTTGCTAAAGCCACTTTCTGATATGAACCCCAGACAATTTTTTAAGTGCACTGTCCCAGTCATGTGTTCAGCAAAAGAAGAAAATGTCCGATGCATTCAGGGACGGTTGGGCCTGGGTAGAAGTCATCAGTCCATATCACGAATGATTCTCAAATCTCATCGTGTTTCTCAAGTTGACATCATTGTTGGTTTTCTTCTCCATGTACAGCACAGCAGCCCTTAGTGAGATCTTTGTGAGGTTCAGTGATATTGTCAGAAACGCACTAACAGGCCCAATTTCCCAGTTTTCAGCTTTATTCTCACTTGGCACATACACAGCACCTCCAGATAATGTCAGGACTTCAGTGCCGGTCTAAAAGCTGCTTTAGTTTTTACCTCCACCCTGTTTTGAAACGTCTGTGACCTCTATTCTTTCTTTTCATTTCCCATGTCCATGCCTCTTCTCTCTCCTTTCCCACATAGGGGAGTGGAGACCTTGTGTAATGTTGCATAAAGGTTTTTTTTAAAGGTGACAAATAACCCGAACCTTTACAGAACATGTTTCTAACAAGTCCTATTCTGGTTAGGAAAGAGGTGCAGGTCAATGTTCCCATGTTCATTTAGGGGACATCACATTTTGAATATTTAATTTTATAATATAATGTTTTGAGGATCTTAATAGAACAGACGGTCTGTGTGTGTGTGTGTGTGTTCATGTGGTCCATATGTGTTTGATCTCTCTCTTCCAGTAAAACTGTCCAGCTAACAAGATATTGGTTGTTTTTGTTGGTCTGGACAAATGGAACTCAGTTAGACAGAAGAGATAAGAAAGGAAAAATTATCCGTTGAAAGACGAGATTCCAAGAAACTGCATAAGCTGCACATTTTTCACAGCAGTTTTTTCAGAGCTCAAGTTGAAAGGGAAGGAATATCTAATAATCTAGACACAGAGCGGAGATGTTTGACTGGAGCCACCTCGCACGGCGAGCGGTGGTTCACAGAGGCTGCAGAAGTGGCGATCCATGAAGAATCCATCATGGATCATCTGTGGCATGTCACTTCCTCCGTTTGCCTCGACTTGCTTGTGTCCTTTCAACCTCTCATTCTTTGGAGGAGAGCTGGACACGCACAGTCTGACTGAAAGTAACAGAGGCTGTGAACCGGGGGCGTGTGTTTTGACAGGTCTTACTGACAGAACAATACCAAGCGCATTCCTACTCAGGAGAAAAACATCAGATGACGATACGCTGCTTCTCTCCATCTCCATCAGACACAACTCAGCTTTGCTGATGTAGCAATTAGTTGCATGGTGTTTCATTCATTTGTGTATTCTTATTTAATGCTGCATGTTTGATGTGTGTAGTGAATATTTCCACTGAGTACCTTTCACTGAACGTGTTAGCCCCAGTCTGCTGTAACATGACCAACACACCGAAACCTGCGTAATTCGTTTTACACGACAGACTCTTGCGGCTGTTGCCAAATATAGAATCAGACTGACATACCGAGATGGAGGATGCACACTGTGGTCACGCTGAAACTCACTTATATAACGGTCCAATCACGTAAAGTAAACAGAAACAATGAAACGGGCATATTTGTAACATTAGAAACTAAAGGGGATCAAACAACAGAGCCCTTTTCGCTCCACTCACTTATAAAGATCCCATCAAATTGTTCATGGATCACAGAAACTGATAAAACAGCCTCTCATGTGTTTGGGATGTTGCTATAAAGAAGAAAAACACAAACATGCGATTGGCTTTGTGTACACCTGCTTTTTAACAAAGGAACCAGCTGGAAATGTGACTGCAAGCACCTGAAGGTGAACCACGAGTTTCCAAGAAGATTCAGAGAGTATTATAAAGCCAGAAATAAATCTGGAACACCAAAAGAGAGAATGATTCAGCACCTGTTACCTTCCCCGCTGCTTGCTGCACTGCAACGTTTTCCATGGAGAAACAACGAAGTGTCAGAGACGGCTAAATTGATGTCGGTGTGCCATGACTCAGCCGGTAACCGTGGCGATTTCATTCATGCGTTTATCTGCCTGTGCTTTAATAAATTCCAGTTTGGGTTCAGCTTTTTACTGGATGGAGCGCTGGCACGGCGCCAGGATAATTAGACCCCTGCTTGTATCTGCCATGTCATCTTTAGAAATAACTCCGGCCTCACGAGTTTAATCTTTTTCACGTTGCGACCACTTTGCTCCACGGCTTCTCCTCTTCTTGTTCCTCTCACATCTGCGGCCCATCTCTCCTTCCCATCATCCCTTTATTTGGAGAAGGAATAACAAACTGTCTCCTTTTAACATACACACATACAGACGCCACGTGCGTGGTGAACATTTCTCGCTCTTATCATTCCTCCTTCTATCTGACCCGGTGACAAACCCAATCAGAAACTACAGACTGGAAGGTGAAACAAAAAGGGAGGAGGTGGACGCCAAAGAAAACAAAGAGACTAGATCGGTTCTTTCCATTGCACATGTAAACCCATTAAAGTCCAGATGTTGACCTTGACGTGACACTCTTTGAACAGTGCGTCGAACTCACGGTGCCAATCAGTGCCAAGCAACAATTCGAGAGAAACCCTGAAACTCTGATCTCCTGTCTTTGCGTAAACGGAGTCTGGAGCCGGCACAGGGGATGACTGTCAATCTCCTGGACCGTAAAGTATCCCAGCAACGCCGAAGCTGGAGCCAGCTGTCCCCAAAGTGGTGCCTGGTCACACAGCCTTAATAATATAATGCTGCCTGTTAATGAAACGAGCCATTCCATGTGTTTCCAGTCGAGCATGAGTCAGCCCTTGGAGGCCTGACGTCCTGCCACGGGCACAGGGCGACGCAGGACGGCAAACCAGCGCACCTATGCAGGAGGCTTGACACACGGGCCCTCGGCAGCCAGGGTTGGGACCTAGATGAAGTAATTGGAAACACTTACAGTGACAGTGAGAGATCTTACTATGTTACTGCTTATGTCCGGTCGTGCCGAGGCTTAAATGACAACCGCAGGCTGCACCCCCACCCACCCACCCACCCACACTGACACCTCTGAAGCAAAAACAAATTACATGTGATTTGTTTAATCTGTGCAAAAACAAGGTGTGATGGCTGGTTGTGGTTTTACAGGGACCATATGAAGGGGATCAGCTGCTGTCTCGGCATATTGACTTCCTGAAGTCCCACAGATGTTTCCATTGTTATCACCTGGACAGTAACAGTTGTTTTCATCGCATGAAGCAGAGAATCCTAAAAGCAATCCATTTCTTTTACACCTTTATTTACGATACGTTTTATGGTAAAACTGTAAAATAAGAACATTCAACCACATTTCTTTAAGAGTTTGATAATGACATCTGAGGAGGCCTCGTGTGGGATTCGTCCTGACTATGTGAAGATTAAATGCTGTTTCACGTCATCTGCAGGCTGTCAACAAAACTCAATGACCTTCCTCAGTAAAAAAAAAAACCTTGAGTGTCCATCAAACCCACACAAATAACTCAGTTCTCCTCAGACCTGGTTCCCTCATCACGACAAAGTGGATGTCGTCCACTCAAAGTAAAACACACAGAAATGTACACCCAGACCTTCAGGATCTATAGCCTTGTGGCAGGATATGTTCTCTACCGCTCGACCACGAGCAAACATCCTCAGTCTGTCATCATTTAGACACAAATTACAGGAGCTGCTGCGTTAGAGTGAGGGGAAGATGAAACGTCACCAGGGCATGACAGAATGTGAAATCCAGACACGGAGAGATAAAGAGACACAACGAGACAAACTCAAACTGGGCCTTACACTCAGCTCTGTGATTCCGTTACGTTTCACCTTTGTATGCTCCGAACACTGTTAATGTGCGTCTCCTTCCATGATCCTGAATCCAAAAGGACAAGTGAAGGAGCATTGAATTTCTCACAGCGTTGATATAAAAACGCGCGCACACCTACGAGTGCTGCCAGAGAAGCAGACAATTCATACCACATGCGGGCCGACCTGAAGCCAGACGCACACTGTAACAAAGCTGCTTGTGATAAATCAGCCCTCCAACAGGATCCCACCAAACAGTGGAGAAGGGGTGGGGGGGTGGTCCACATGTCTGATGCTCTCGCTGTGACTGTGGTTGTTCTTTTCTCCTTTAGGGACGTGGAGAGCAGAACTAATGGTGCTGCTGTTTGTGAGGACTGAGATTAACTCCTACAACAACACTGAACATCTGTCTGGACGCAGGATTTCTGGGGGCTGAACAGCGACCGCGGACTTCGAGTTTGACGCGGAGATTGATTGTTTGGGGGGGTTTCAAAAGAAGCGAGCGGACCCCGTGTTGTCAACGGGAGACAAATGGCTACCAGCTCACGTTCACGCGTTAAATCATTGCATAGTGAAGCGGCTGGGTTTCCGCTTTATAAGCGCAGCCCTGCACACACACACACACACAGGCAGTGTGAGGTCATTGCTTACTTCTGCAGGGTGAGGTTGAGGTTGTCAGCGCAGTTCTTGATCTTGTTCTGGGCCTCCAGGTGGTTCATGCCCTCCGTGGCGATTCCGTCAATGGACAAAACCAAGTCACCGACGGCAATGTGGGCCTTAGCCGCCTTCCCGCCATCCGTCAGCTGCAGAAGAAACCCACAGACATTTTAGACGAGGAGCAGCAACACAACAGTCAGGGTTATTAAACAGGAGGGTCAGTGCGGCGCTGTGGGAACTTCACACACGCTCTGTATTTATCATGGGATTTATGGATCCCTTCCTTTCCCAGTATCTGGGTGAAGCTAATGAAAGACTGTGTTCTTTGCCACATGATGGAGGGTCTGTATATTCCGTGATGTGCGTTTAATAGTCGAAGCCTTCATCTCCAGGTTCATTTTTAATTCTTCTTTATGACCGACTGTGACTGAGCCTCGAGCTTGTTAGAAGAGAGAATGTTCAGAAAGGTTTCACAGCTAAAGTGGAATCTTTGTGTCCACTGTTTGTCACAGGAAATTCTGAAATAAAAATAGGGACTTTTCTTTATCAATTTACATGCACTGAAAATGAATCAGAGTGTTTAACAGCCAAACATCATCATTTTGAACGCATGCTTCTTTGCATTCTTTGCAATATTGAATTTTAACACAGTAAATGCACTTGCTTCCACTGAACTGAAAAATTTATCCTGGAGGTTTGCTTTTTATTGTGTAAATGTTAGACGCAGGGACAGCGGCAGTGTTACTCAGGATTTTACGTTTTATCTGGACCCGAAAGAAATGAAGCCTGTCCTTGCACACAACTGTGACATTAAATATCAAGTCAAGTGAAACTAGTCCCATAAAAACCTACAAGACCATCGTTCTCTGTGCACCATGTTGTTAAAAAGGTGAAAAATAGGTAATGGGGGAAGTGCATGGTGCAGACATACCAGCTTTATTGGCTTTGTGGAAACAACAATTAGAAGCCAGACATCCCTCAGTTTGTAAACAACACAAAATATGCACACACGCTCCATTTCTCCTGTCTCTGGTTTTCAGGGTCTTCCGTGATTTTTGAGGAACGCTTTAAAGCATCTAAACAAAGTTTAATTGCTGCACTTCCACTCTGGAGGAAGCCGCTTAATGTGAAACAGATCCAAGCAGCACAGCGGAACTGGTATTTAATATCAACCCTGCTGGTCAACATGGCCTCAACATGCACAAACACTGGAGACCATCAATTATGTTCTTGTCAGCATGGTAGAATATGGCTCTTACATTTTCCACCCTCCCCCCCGTTCGCCCTTCATTCATCTGTGAGCAATGCACTTCGTATTTTGTAAACAAGCAGTGGGGAAGAGTTACGAGGCAACCGAGGATTTAACAGCCACATAAATTGGCTCGGCTCCATGATAACATAAAAACTAATACGATTAAAAGTGCAGTTATGTGTTTCCTCTTGCTGCGCACGACACTGAATACAGCCCGGCTTCCTTCTTAGTGTTATCTTATGCATGTGAGACCGATTCCAATACCGATTAATTCGATTTTCCTGCCAGCCCCTGAATACAAACTGAGAATGTCCTAATGACAATACAGCATGACAGTGTCTGTATGGTGGCCATGTCGATGAAGTTTCAAAGACACGATGGACAAAACTGGTAACACTGAAAACCCCAAAAATAATAAAAAAGAGAAGATGCAGACAAAGATGTCAAAGAGATTCCACAGCGTTTGGCAGTAAAACGTGTGTTGATTTCTGAAGCAGACGATGTACGTTATACGCATCCCGCCTCTAACCTGAAGACTCTGACCCAGACATTCTCTAGTCTGGAGTATGAAAACACCTTTATCCAAGCTTTGGGTCTGCAGCTGAAATATCCCACTACCTGTTTTGTGCGTTTGTTGCATTGTTAATAAATTGGTGTCGAGATACTTGTTAAAACACCTTGCAGCTGCATTTCAGACCATTCTTGGTCATGCACACAAGACCAAGTGTGACCAAAGGGGAGTGAGGTCATTTGTTTCTTTTGACACCATGAAGAAGGACCACACAGCAGAGCACACACACACACACACACACACACACACACACACACACACGCACGCACGCAGGAACACTGTGGCTGTTCTTGCCTTGAAGTGGCTCTTGCTGTACCGCACATGATTTCAAGAGGAGCTTTAGATTTGGTGGCTCTACAAGAAAAACTGTTTCTGAAGTGACATGTTCAGGATGAGATTCTAACAAGACGTCTTTGTCACATTCCCCTCTGTCTCTGTCTGTTGCCTTTACCACACGGACTCACACACACACACACACACACACACACACAGACAGGGCTAATAAAAGAGGCTCTGGACCCGGATTAGTGTTAAGGCTCTGTGGCCCCAACCTTTTATAGTCATATTAGCCCAACACACGCAACATCACTCTATGCTTCTCCATCCACACAGGGCAGGATGGGATGGACTTGACATTGATAAAAATTGCATGGACGGAGTGGAAGTGAAAAAGAGTTGGAGAGGATTAAAAAAAAAAAAGGCTACTGGGTATGTTAACTCTGTGGGCTCATTATTCTGCGGGCTATGTTTTGACTCATTTCCAGGGGTGTGTTCCTGCTAACCACTCTGGCACTGTTCTCAACCAAACTCTCACCACAAAACATTCAGTCGTATGTTTTCCCAGAATTAGTGCTCCGTTCCTGCCCCCAAACAAACGCTACCTCTCTTCAGGGAAACACTCCCAGAAACCCAGCTCTGTTTCCTTCTGCATCCACACGGGAGAGTTTAACTTAACCTGAACAAGAGGCCATACACCAGACAAAGAGGGAAAACATTCTTTATTTGAATTGTGCATATTTAATCTGTCTTACGCACAGAGTTGTTTCTGCTGGTTGATCTGTTTCCCAAAGCAAACATTTGTTTTCAATCACTTTGATTAAAAAAGATGTCAGGGCTCAAAGTACTTTCAATTTTCATATTAAAGAGGGCGCAGCAAATCATTGAGAAAATCAGAAACAGAAATCCTAAATAATCCGTCCATGCAAGGGGCCAAGCACTTTTTTCGCAGGGTGTTTGATTTATGATGTTGTTGCCATATTCATGACAGAAAACAGCACTTTAAAGACTGCAAATGTACATCCACTGGAGACAATAAGACACACACAGTGGCACACACACACTCACACACACACACAAACACAAAACTCTCAGCAATGACTGAGTACTGCTTCAAAAATGCAGGGACATTGGTTCACACGTGGCTACGACTCACATTAAAAAACCACAACACAAAAGTCCCAAAGCGGGAGGAATTAAAAACAGATGAGGAAAGTTAGGGCGTATTTTAGGATTTGGGATATTTTTAATTGCAAATTTTCCTCCACTGTTGGCAAAGTGGTTAGAAGACGCCTGCATCGATTTGCTAAAACTGCATTTGTAGAAATATATCTCCCCTAAGACAAATAATATCAGTATGGACCAAAGCAATGAGCATCACACTTTTTTATTTACCATACCTCGGCCTATACATTAGGTTTATACCCTATGTCTCAAACATTTGGGGGTGCCTCCTCTGCCTTCAAGTTTCCAAAAAAATCTGGCCAGCAGTTTTTGCATTATTTTGCTTATAGACAAACAGCAAAGACAAAAGTATGACTTGGGAATGGGAAAATAATGCTTTATCCAATGTGACAAACTCAAAATGTGAGTGAGGCCCTCCCCCCTTTGGAGGAGGTAGCCTAATAAATGCTAATGTGCCTGCTAAATGCACAAATGGTTATAATCATTTTTACAGTAAAGCAACTTTGAAAGGGAAGGATGTGGAGTATGTACGTCTTTTATATGGTTGCGCTGATTCAATGCTCTAAGCTTGAGGCAACTTAAATGTCCCAATTCATGCTTTTGCTTTTTTTTAAACTTCCAATTATTTGTTTTCAACATATATTACCCTTGTTTAAAATGTCCTTGCCTCATTATATATTTAAGTAAAAGGGTCCTCACTTGTCATCGCGACACATGCCGTGCGTTAAAGCTTCCACGGGAGGACTTGACATCAGGCTTCCAGCTATTTCGCTTTTCAACACGTATGCTGCCTGAGTTTGATGTTTCGGATGGAAAAAAAAAATTTGGGGTTTAACTCAGAAACAAGGTTTTGGTTGAGTGCTGCAGGATGGTGCGGTTTGAACACACTGACCAGTCAAAGCACTTTAAATAATGCCTGCTTTCAGCACCAGGAGTGACAGAGACGACAGGCAGATGGTTCAGATCACGCTACGTTCTGAGAGGCTGAGAGTTAGCTCATCTCTTAGTGTGATCCCACGTGTCAGGGACTGCTCATGTAATGTACTACATGTTTGAATCCTGTGTGGGGACAGATGACTGCAATTAGGAAAAAATGTCCGAGAGCTTGCAAAATATTTTCTCTATCAATATACAATTTCAAACCGCTAACACAAAACATGTTGTTTATTGACCAACTCTGCACTTAAAGCCATAAAAAATAAAATGAAAAGTGTGAGGGAAACCAGCTTGACTACTACAGTGTTCTGATCTCTTAGCAACACAGAGAACAGCAAAATACCAGCAAAACGTTACGAAGAAGTGAAGACAAATGGAGAGGGGAGTGGGACAGAATGGAAGATTTACGAAAGAAATGCAAAGAAAGGCAAGAAGTTATCAGAGCTGAAACAGAGGCAGACATATCCTCAGCCCATCCAAGTAGTAACCGTGGCAACATTCCCTTTGTTATATGTGGACATGAATGGAGTCCTGCTGTCAGGAAATGCATGAAACAGGATCTGTGAGAGAAAGAGGCATTGAACGGCCATCAACTGGACCAAGTGAGATGATCTCTTGAGGTTTCAGAATCAAACACTGACCTGGCAAAATAACTGGAACTGCATTTGAATTGTGCAATAACAGAAAGTTTAACTTTTTTACAGCCTGTCCTTTATGAGTCAGTACAGTACAATAGAGCGGGGTTTTAAAGGAGCCTCTACTCCACACGCTGCTCTGTCTAACAGGCTGAACAACAAGCAGCCACAACATAACAACAGGTTCTAATTTTGTGGCTGATCGGCATATGTATACAACATGCGTACCCATGAGTGCACACGCCTATGCTGGCACACACACGCATACTTTCAGTCTTTTGAAAGCGCCTGAAAAAGGCTCTCTCTCCCTAAAGCTATGCAGAGATGTGTGCATCAGCTTCTAATAATCACCACCTGACTCTTATGCTAATGCTACGGACGCTAATAAGAAAAGGCTATACGCAGGCTTGGGTTCCCACAGACACCGTAGCTCACTGCAGCCGCAGCTGCCAAAACCCCACGAAAACACATTGTGCGCATTACACAGAGTTTTGCACTCAAGGGCGAGACTCTTCAGATCTGCCGGGGAGGGGCAGCTCGTCCATTCAACCGTAATCCAGCTCTGATACAAGACGAGAAGTAATAAAGAGATTCACCTGCTTTACGTCCATGGAGTCACGGACAAACGAAGACATGACGTCAAACAGAGGATTACATCAAATTCCTCCATCATATCTATTTTGATTTTTCCTCTTCTCTCTTGTTTGTTTTCGGACCTTGTTGTGTGTCTTGGTAGATTTACAGCCACTCGTTGGTACAGGTCATACCTTTGCAGTAGGTATTGGCCTTTAAGAAAAAGTGTGCGTACCAATAAAATGAACTGTGACACAACTGGACTGCTGGAACATATCAAACATGTCATATTTATGGGTGTCACGAGTGTTGAAGTATTAAAAGAGGAGTCCTTAATGATTCTTTGACATGGAAACGTAGTGAGGGGTCAGCGTAACAGAAGACTACACTGTTCACAGGACCAGCTTCAACATAAATCCACAACATGATTGTCGCTTGTAAAAACTGCTCTGTGCTAAACTAGAGGTGAACAAGTCAGCATTCACTGTCGGACTCAATGATGCGATTGTAATGGAGCTGGTGAACACACTCTCAAGAATACAGCCATTAGAACACAGGACCGGTGGGTGAGTAACAGACGGTGTAGTTAATCCTAGAGTGCTGGTTTTAAAAAAAACATAATTAAATATAAGTAAATAAATAAACAAAATTAAAATTATAATGTGTCCGAACTGTCAACACCTGAAGAGAAACTAGGGTTAAAAACAACAACAAAAAGAATATTCTTATAAAAGAGACAAAATTAGTGAAATTGATAATTATTCTGACCAGGATGTCGATGACTTCTTCACGTCTTGCACTTGTTCTGCAAATTCTTCTTGGGATTGATTTCATGGACTGTATTCATGGACGCTCAGTATTGTAATAACTCATAGGATAGTTACAGGACATCCAATGGTACGCAGCCAAAAAGGAAACAGTCAATCACAATCACATTTAATTTTTCCAAAATGTTAACAAATATGAAATGTGAAGTGAGACTCTCAGGACCAAATTACCAGGGAAGAGGACAGCTATGCCGATTCAACAGCTGTTTTCTTTTGCTTCTCTCTGGCTGCTGACCCCCAGCCATTTCAATTTTATTTCTGTTGGTCTTTTTTTTTTCGTCAACCAATATTATTATGAACAAACATACCAGCCAGTAGTGCTGTACCCTGAGTGGAAAGCAGAGGAGACACAGCACGATTAGCAGCTACTGCGGAAAATACATTAAAGCTGCATTGAACAATAGAGTATTCAGGTTTCTTCATTGTGAGTTCACTGTGGTGCACATTATGACTGGGCTGCGCTCGTCTGCCAGGATTATAAAAATGTTCTGGCCTCAAATAATTTTGCTCCCTCTACATACACAAGAGAAGCATCATTCAAAATCATGCTCTTTTTTTATCAACGCTGCTTCAGACTGAAACCAAAGTCCGGAAATATTATGGTAACGGAAAATATCTGCACATTTTTACGGAACTTGTCCCACAAGTCCCATAACAAGCCATCCAGAAAATTCAAGTTCAAATTCAGAAATTAGGAAAAGCGAGCTAGCGGGCGTCTTAATGACACATCTTAAACCGGATGGAAGATGGTTATGTTACTCTTTTCTTCCTGCTATTGGACGATTATGTTTGACATGAACACCACCAGGATCCTCAGAAGCTCGTGTCTAATCTCAAGACAAAAAGTAACTCAACAACTCTGTGACATGCGTGCCTCCGTCTGGAAAACTGTCAATGCTAACAGTATTCAAGGTGTGATTTTCATTTCAGCACGGTTCCTGTATTGGCATGAGTGACGCTGATAAGGCTTTTACAATGGATTAGTCAGTCCATTACCGGTGAAGACAGACATCCTGGGGTGAGGTCACCAGTGGGACGCGCAATATGGAGGGATCAGAGTATCTCAAAACAAGTAATCCCTGTTTGTTCTCTCACTTTATCACCATGTGGTTATAAATAGCTGGTCATTATGTGAAAAATGATGACCATCACACACAATCCCCCGAAAAGCCATAGGAACTGAACGCCAAATCTCACAACGTGATGTCGCATCTGACACATTTTATGCAGTAAAAGATTAATTGTCAAGCTGCCGTGAACTCAGGAAAGATGAGTTACAAATTCCATATACAAAAGGCTTACACAAGCAGACCAACACACACACACACACACTGACAGACTGATTTATGGGAAGAGGAAATGATAAGTCGCTCATTCTGGCTCTGGGACTGTTTCACTAAGATGGACAGATACTCAGAGGGCAGCAGGGGACTTGTTTGATTAAGATAGATTAAACCATTATTAAGTCAAATGGAGGAGCTGTCAACTGGCTCTCGCCCTCATGGTATGAAAGGTTAAGTCACTAAGTTTGGTTTGAGACCAGGTTGCTGAAACAATGTGAGTGCAAGAGCGCGAGAGGAGGAAATAGGAGCTGCAGGGGGGAGAAGACAGAGAGCAGAGAGACTATGTATAGAACTCAGCGGCCTTTGAAATAGACCCATCAGTGTGGTCCGTTCTTGTCGTCGGCTGGTGAAAAGCATCTCTGGGGGATGCAGGACTCAGAAATTGTTGATGCTTTTCCAGTAACTGCATTCTTCCATGAAAAGGGTTTTAAGATAGATTATCCCTCCATTCATTTTGCTGTGGTCACCGCACTAACTTTATCACCGGCGATCACGAACTCGACAAAAGCAGTTGTATAATACTGACGACAAGGTGATGGCATGAAGCTGCATTATTATGGAGATAAATCAGAACAATGTTTGTATAAAATAAAATCATCACATAACAGTTAAATACAGGCATTTTACTTTAGCAGGATGCTAACAAGGATGCTAACAAGAAGTGCTTATCAGTTGCAAACACCCAGTAGCCATGGTAACAATGGTGTCAGAGCCACTGCAGTGGTAGACTGGAGGAGGCATGTTTTCATAGTTAAATAGTGCAAACAAGGCTTTTACTGCTCTTCAGGAAGCACTTCCTCTGGTCACACGCTTTGGCCCATGACACGTCGTAGACTTATAATACACAACCAAGCAATGACAAAATAATGGAACAGGACAAAAGCCAGAAATTATCATGAAGGCCCTTTAAAAGCAAGTCAGTCAATAGCCTGTCAAAGTTTTTGTCTCCGTCTGTGGTTTGTTGGACAAAGTGAAGTCTAGGCAGTGTTCAGTCTAGACCCTGGAGCTTTTAAAACACAGACACAGATATGATACAAGAGGGGGTGTGGTCATGGGAGCTGACCTGTGAGATGATGCGTCTATTCTGAGAGTCTTAATGCATCCTCTCCCCTAGGGCTGCCCCCCCCCCCCCCTGTGTTCGGGGTCCCCCCCCCCCCCCCCTGTGTTATTTTAGCAGTACATCCTAAATGGGATGCCTTCTGAAAGGTTTAAATATTGATTCACTGCCTGTAAATTTAACTGGGGGAAAACCAGCAGGTATTTTCTGCCTCTGCACATGAGAGGCCTTGTTGTCTGAAACCCTTTGATCGGTAAAATGGAATTTACGATAAAAGGTTCTAACAGTAAACAGATCTTCCTCTGCAGCTTTGGTCTTAAATCTTTTGACGGAATATCCATGAAAGAGTTGTTTCACTAACAGGAAACACATTAAAGTTCCCTTAAAGTGCTTACAGAGACGGTCTAAAATGAATCTATCTCAAATATTCACATTAAACTGAGCTGAGCACCAGCCAGCAAACCCCAAAGCTCAGGTCTCACACATTAACCATGTGCATTAAGTGGTCGTTGTTCCTCATACTCCTCATTTCCATGTATATCTGTAGATTGTAATATTTGGAAAATCCTGCATGACTCTTTCACACTGGCTTTTGTTGAAATATTTTGACTCCGTTCTAAAGATCTCCTTTTATGGACAATGTCAAACTGTGGTCAAAACTTTGAAACTGAGAACGCACTGAAGCTGCTTTTCTACACTTGAAAAAAGAAACTCAAGGGTGGTGAGCACAATTTGTATAAACAGCAGTTACCGCAGCAATGATGCAACGCAGGTACAACGTTATATCGCGGCGGCCGCAACGAGGGTCGTAAACAAAACACACAACGTATTCACGGACGTGCGGAGCTTAGCAACAGCAGCTGTTAGGGTGAGTGTGGTTTGGCAGAGGTGCTGCGTTTTCGAATAACCTCTACTCTGTGGTCGCTTCTCAGAACCAACTCTGTGGTTAGACTGGCAGAGGGCAGTCTGTGTGAGCGGGTGCCAGGACATGGCATTTTTCACAGTATCTTGACATTTTGACGTGTCAATGAAGGAAAATCACAGGTGCTGCAGACACCCAGGACGATGACGTTCCAGTGAGACAGGACGGCGTGACAAGGAGCCGGCGTGAAACATAGCAGGACCATGAAACTGAAGAGCATAATTCAACTCACGCCAGGTTTTATAAAATGCCATGTCAACGCATTTGCTGTAAAAAGGGCCGATGTGGGCAGACTAAGAAACACTGCCCTCCATCACCGTGGACTGGATTTAATAAGGTAGAATTAGGGTTTGGTGTAATTCTTGTATCTGGAGTGAAAGCCATATTGTTTGAGAGCAATGAGTCATGAGTTGCATAACATCTAACAGCCAGTGAGAGACAGGGGAATGACGACACGGAGAGAAAACCAATAGGAAGGTATGATAAGAATGGCAGATCCTGATGAGTGACCTCATATGTTTGTGTCACAGCCTTCAAGTCACCACCCGTCACTGCAGATTTACAATTGGCCTCACTTTACATTTACTTATGTACCAGGGTTTGTTGTTGAACGTCAAGGAGGCTTCCATTTAAGGTTCCATACCCACAAGCTTTTGGATGTGTTAAATATTGCAAAATAATTCTATTTTAACCTCAATTATGGTCTTTTCTAAGACTGACCGAGTCATTTTACTGCCTTAACTTGACCAAGTAGTTTTATTGCCCCAAATTATCCAAACTGCAACTGAAAGTAAAGCCAGACAATAAAACGTTCTGGCACCAAACACCTGATGGCTTCTCCCAGCAGTACTAAAATAAATTTCTCCTGTCTTACACCATTTTCACTTTTGAATTCAGGACATTGTCTGGAGCACACAGTGAGTGACAGGCAACGTTCGGTTTGGTTTGGTGGAGCCCGCAGGACGTAAGGACAGACACGTCATCAACACGTCCACCCACCTACAGTGAATTCTCCTGATAATGAGCTGCTCAAAAATCAGGTCATCAAACACCAGACAGTGATTTGAATTAGGGAAAAAGATCTATTCAGTTTTGACTTTGGTTTGTATTTATGTGGCACTTTTCTGGACCTGATGACCACTCACAGTAGTTTATTGCCATTCATACTGTGCCTATGGGGAGAAAACATTCTATAATGGGCAAATTGGGGTTTGATATCCCAGCCATGGAAACTTTGGCATGCAGATGGGGACAATTGGGACTGAACCGCCGACCTTCTGGTGACAGGACCACCGGAGGCTGTGGCTGAGGAGAGTGTTTGTGTCCACGCACAGGTAACGTGTGGAAAAGTTCAGGGCGGTTGGTGCGTGCAGCATAAAATCAAATAAAGCATCTCCTCAGGTTAAGTTGTCCTAAACCAGATGCACTGCTGTTTTTTTGACAGTTTTTTCCCTATAACAAAAAGTCTTGTGCATCAAGATATTGCAACAGGATCCAAACTGCTGTTATTTTCCTCAGGTGAGACACATTTGAACAGCACATTGGCCTCAGTGCATCACTGGGAGTATCAAATACAGAAATGATGAGAAATGGGAATATTCTCAAAGTTTGAGTTGGATTCTTTTACATCCTTGAAAATACTTTTTAGAGGTTACTAAAGAAAACACTGTTACGCTGAAATCGAAATACAAGATTATTATTTGATCTTGGCTCCGTTTTGATTTGTTTATTGAAATCTCCAGTCGGGACTCGACCCTAATTCAGAAACTACGTCATACTACCTGTTCCATTTGTGCACTTCACGGTCATAAGCAGAACTAACTAACTATATCAGAGTATTCCTGCCAATGTCTTGAAACCTTAAACCAAATACGTCATTGTGATACTGCAGCAAAGGTCAGAGGGAGCTGCTGGGACGGTTACAGTTTATTTAGAGACAATTTCTCTGGGAATAAGAAAAGCTGACCAACATCATTATTTTATATACATGCATAATTTTTTGGTAAAAGATTCCAATAAAAGATATTTTTCAAAAATATTTTTTGCAGAATATTTGCCAGTCAGATGTTTCGGATATGAAACAAATTCAAATTAAATCGTGTTTAACATGATGTTTGTATAATTTACTTGCGACTCTTGTCTCTCGGTCGGTCAGGTAGATTTTGAGTCCATGAACACACTCCCACACACACACACACACACACACACACACACACACACACAACCAACCGTGGTTAGACTTCACATGGCTCCACTTAGTGGGAAAAGTATCACATCCAAAGCAATAACACAAACATGGCAACCCCAAGCGGCCCCGAGGGGGATTGGCACAGGACCTGGCAAGCCATTCATCATCAGGCTCACATCGCCATATGTCTGTGTGCTGCCACTTTTAGTGAGTTGTGTGCGTGCGTGTGTGTTGAGGCGGGTGCATGAGCTTCACTGTATTTCTGTGAGCATACCAGGGAACTGTCCCAGAGGACCGGAACAGGAACTTGACCAAATTTAGAAAAGGATTATCATGTTTCAGGATCACTCTATAGTTAAAATCATGAGGGGAACCTTCTGTATTTATGCGATGTGTTATTTATGAATGAACTGCCAACTGGAAAGGCTCCAAGGAGAAGACACTGATAGGAGAAGAAACCAAGGGACCATCAAGTTACTTATCCAAGCAGTGGAACAGAAGCCAAGGTTCGTGTGCCAGGACATTGGTGTTGCACTTTCACTGCATACGGCATAGAGATGGAGAAAAGCTCTCCTGCGTGGTCATTACATGGCAGATGGCATTTGATTAAGACGGGCAATATCACCAGTAGTGCTGGGGTCAAAGGGGCAGATCGAGGAAAGATGGAGGGTTAAGAAACAGGGCAAGAAAAAGAGAATGGATTTCAGTTTAAATCATTTTTAATTACCAATCAACCCTATGGCCTCAGGGGCGCGTCATTTTAGAGCAGCCCCGGGATTGGTGGGTGTGTATGTACATGTGGAGATTAAATGGAGCTGCATGCTTTTATTGCTTTGCAGAAAATATTGAGTGTAGCGAGGGGTAAGATCTGTGTCGCTCAGTGCGCGTCCACATCTGTGTGTGTTTTGCTCTTACCCTGGAGATAGTGAGGGGCATGTTGAAGTCCTTCCCTCCCTGCAGCCTGAAGCCCCAGGGGGCGGGGCCTAAAAGAGTGACGCTGTAGTTGCTGCTCATGGTCTCCCCGATAACGTCAAACTCGTTTGGTCGATGGCGCTGGCAGGTGGTCGATGACGATGGCAGGCAAACGAACACGTTGCACAGATCAGGCGGTACTGATGATGTCGCTGCCGGCTTCGGATGATGGCGTATCGTCTCACTTTACGGCCCTGCTCCGAGATCTGAGGGACGATGAGAGTGAACGGTACAGATTAGATGTTGATGGTGAGACAGTGGACACCAAAAGAGGACAGGATGACGCAAAGTGAGAACATGAGAAGCAGAAATCACAGTAACAACTTTCAATAAACAGAAAATAATAATTTATATATGCAATATATTTAATTGTTTTAAATAAAACAAATCCTATTAGTGAAAACATGAACACATCCACATGCAAAGCATCTTTTCACTACAATAAGCTGCAGTTGTTCAGTAGCATAAAACATTCAGACTTAACAAAGGACATTTACACTGAGACTGCAACTGCAGCACATTTCTTATTAATGAGTGCTATTATAGGGCTGTACCTTTTTAATGGGAATTCCAGAGAGCAAGATATTCCTTGAGCGGAAGGTAGACACTGTTATCCCTAGTTCCCTTGGACTGTCCCCTTCACAGCAAACACACTGTGGGTGTGTGTATGTGTGTGCGTGTGTGAGGGAGGTAGAGAGACATACAATGCTCTTATATACCAGCTAATGACAGAGGGGAGGGGAAAGGTGGAGGAGGGGAGAGAAGAGGAGGGAGGCGAAAGGAAGAACGGCTGGAGGTTAGGTTGGGAGGAGAGAGGGAGGGAAAGGAGGAGGGGAAATCGCTGGTGGGTGGAGTGAGAGGTAGAGCAGGCGAAATGAGGGAGATGATACAAGGGGTGAGATTAGAGGATGGGAGGAGGCATGAAATGAAGGGGGGGCTGAGGGGAGATTAACAGGAAAAAAGTGTGGGAGCAGAGTACATCAGGGGTGGGAGACGAGCCGTGGGAGAGGGAGTGAGGGGCAGAGGAGATTTGAGGGGATGGTTTATCTTTCATCCAGATATTTTGGGAACATGGGCTCAGAGCGGTGGGCTGCTTCGTTTAAGATGAAACCAGCCATGACCCCAGCACCCGTCCCCAAGGCTTCAGTTAAAAGGTCTCTGTCAAGCGTTGTTGGAAGGATACGTGAAAGTGATGGGGACTGTGTACGAGCTCAGGACCACTTTTTAAAATCTGAAAATGATTTAGATATTTTTCCCAAGGGGCTGTATGTGAGAATGCAGCAGGACAATGTCCAGAAAATTAAAAGTGAGCAAGTGGGTATGTTAATGCAATAAAAAAAATAATATAAAATGATGAAGGCAAAGCAAATATCTCATAATGAAAAGGGGGCCTTGCATATTGGGGACGGGAGATTTGAGAGCTTTATGGTGATTAAAGCCAAGGCCTGTGTCAATGTGCTCTAAATAAAAACATGTGCTCTCTGCAGCGGAGTTTATACGTTACATCCTGCCCTCTGCATCAAGCACACCTCCCTCCTGAATGTTCTCGACATTTCCCTGTTGACGGAGAACTGACTTGATTCTCACAATCTCCTGCTACGTTCTTCATATCTGAAGAAAAACTCCAGAAACTATCAGGAACAAACACTGTGGACATTTTGTGGCGTTAGTTTGAAAAGGTCTGAGATCTACTTCTTTTCTTTTTACGCCATTGTAAATGCAGTTTTCTACTCTATTGACAAAAATTGTGTCGACTTTTAAAAATCTTCCTATTCCTGCACATCTTACTGAGCAAATTACCTCTTGGTCTCATGACAACGAAAAAAACAGAACCAACTCAGCCACTGCCACAGTATTTCATTTCTTTGATACATTTAAGTAATGTGGTGCCTCGATGCAGCGTCATCATTTCCTTTTTCTTAATCCATTTCCTCATTATTTATGTCCAGACATCTCAGGCACTTCTCCTCATTCAGCAGCTCTGCCTTGGCTTTATTCCATACCCCCTCTGTTCTTGCCCAGACAGATCAATACAGACTTTGTATTTAGGCTGTGGCTCAATAAAACACTCGTACTGCTCGCTTCTTGGCACCCGACACACACACACGGATCTGGCTCCATCTTGCCAAGTCCTGGCTCTGGAGAGAAAAGATGCTGGACAGCGATACGAAGATAAAAACAGAGAGGGAGAGAGTAACATTCAACCACTGCACCGTGAAATGATTCTAACGACGTTAATGAGACAACATCACGAGCGCCACACAAGATTGAATACAAACAGGACAACGGGATGCTTTTAACTTGCTCATGAACACTCCCACAGTGCTTTTCTCTGTCACAATGTATACCTTATACACTAAGGTACAGTATATATTGTTCATATAAATATGTTTTATATTCAAGATTCTCTTCTGGTGCTATTTTTTTCATGCCTTGCACATCAGATATTTCAGAGGTCTGAACCTTTTCTAAATAAAAGCTTTGTTATTGAAAGCGATCCGAAGCATTGCATCCACAGAGCCTGGTCTAACGCTAGCTGGGAGGAGCCATTAAACCTGTTTCCGCTGGTAGACTGATGGAGGAAGCTAATGTAATCACTGAAGACTCTGTGTTTATTCCGTGCTATTTTACAAATGGTTGCTAGTGCTAGAGAATGTCACGGACAATTAATAAAAAAAAACCTGTCAAGCCGTTTTGATCACATCTTCTTGGACAACTGCCCTGCATGAACCAGGTTAGTGTCAGCAGTCTGTGTTGTGACTGTGCAGTGATTACCCTACCATCACTGTAAATATACTGCACCCATTGACACATCGCATTTTCCTCTCACTTCTCCACTAACTTTAAATTCTCCTCTCTGATCGTTTTGAACATAATATGTTGAAATGAATGCACGTCTGAGGTCAGGGGTCAAAAACAAGGTCCAGAGGGAGCGAGACCTCAGGTGTGAAAGGGACCTTCTACTATTATGTCATTAAACAGGGGTCAGACAGAAAATATAACAGGAAAGAACATGGTTTATAATGAATAACAAACTCACTAAACCATGTTCTCAATGACAAGATAGTTCTCTCTGTAAGTGTATTACATTGATCACTGGGGTGTAATATGAGAGATGAAGCCCTGCAGCGAAGGTGAAACTGTCTTTTGGGAAAAGCCTTCTTGGATTTAAATCATCCCTGATGGATTTTGAAGAACCAACCCAAAAGATAAACAAAAGGGGAGTTGGTTTAATCAATAAGTGTAGCGTGAATTAATCACTGAATTTAGGTCACTGTCTCATTCCCATGTGACCAGATCTCTGGTTATGAGTCCCATGAAGATATAATTTCTAAAATATGGGCCCTTCCCTTCAGCCCACCGCTCTGTTCCAATGTCTTTAGAGGCTTGATCGATTGCTTTTATTGTCAAAGATGGCCAGTGGCCAAAAACTGTAAGAGAGAGAACAATGGAGATTTGTGGGCCACAGGATAATGATATCAAAGACTAACAATAGAGAGTGCGCTGCAGCACGAACCCTCCGACACCCTGCCAGCCCTTTGTTCTGTCAAATGCTCTGTTCCAGTCGTCCATATGCTCACCTCTCCACATGCTTAATGATCAGAGCTTAGCAGCCTGCAGCCAACACACACACACACACACACACACACACACACCCAAGGCAAGCCCCGCCCCTTCATGGTAGGATAATCTGCCCCCGTAAATGACATTTAATGCATCAGCCACGTGAATAAGAGGGGGACACGCACCCCTAATTCTGCCAGCTGCCCACATGCACACACACATGCACACACACACACACACACACACACACACACACTCACTCACTCACACTCACACAAACTGGGGACACAGCATATGTCCAACCTCTATGGGCAAATGATATTTCAGGTCAAAACTGAAAACAACAGCTGTGGTCTGGATGACATAATAATAGAGAACCCTTTCTGATAATATTCAAAGGTTTTTTCGTGAAGGATAATTCTCCTTTGTAATGTCATAATCATTCATCATATGGCTTCCAGAACTCTTTGGAGGGCAGTTTTGTTTGGTGGAAAATGGAAGAGTGGAAATTGTAGATGTTTGTAGACGTCTCCAGCAGTTAGACTGATGAACGTGGAGGGGAATGGGCAGCCCGCCCATGGGTAACCAAAACCTCCATGATTGCACAGATCGCAGTGTATTCACAGACACACTCACTCACACACACACACACATTTACCAACAGGTAGACAGACGGACATATGCAAGGCTGTTTACAGTGGGGAGAGTATTTGTCTGCTAGCCGTCTAATCGGTCTGACCCCACCAGACTGATATAAGCCTAACTAATCCCTGCAACCCATCTCTGTGAAGACTGCACTGAGGTTACTCTGACTTTTTCTTCCTGGAGGAGTTCAAGCTTACGGGACAAAAAGTAGCTTCTCAAACCAATGTTCTATCCAAGAAGATTAAATAAATGTTTAACAGAAAAATACAACAAGAAATACAACCACCATCGGTTTAGCTTTAGGCAAAGATTAGCTTTTGGTCAGGGGAGGCAGCCTTCTGCGTAAACACATAAAATCAAGTTTGTAGAAAATGTGGAGCATGGAAGATGTAACGCTGAGCTTATTATCAGAAGCCTGTATCTGCCGCCTGAGCTCAGACAGTGTTTATAACAGCTCGGCTGCACAGTGGAAAATATTCCTTCCTGCGTACCAGCCAAGCACACTGACAGAGACACACACTGTGGGAGAAGGGTCGCTCAGCCAAAACGACTGTCCATCCTAAGAAAGATCAAGTGAGAAAAATCTGTCTGGAGAAATGAACTCACAGGTGCACACACACTCTCTCTGTTTCTCTCTCAAACCACTAACATACACACATTTGCTTAATGCTTGGGTCAAGTCCGGGTCAATCAGAGAGAAGCATTTTAAAAGCCAAGTGTAATGTGGCCTCAGGGACGGAACAGAGCACACGTTCCAAACAGACCATCCAGCCCTTAAGAGCATGAGCTCGCCTTCGCTTCTCCCACCGCCTCTTTTGTAGCAGATTGATGAAGTTTCAGTAATTGTGACTCTGACTGGGGGGAATTCACCAAAATAAATCAAATTCTGTCGAGCAAGTTACAATGAACTAAGCTTTCCTTCAGCATTGGACTGGACACGGATTTTACAACTGTCAACAGTGTTTTTATTCTAGTTCTTTATCTTTTCCATCCATGCATCTCCAGTGGCAACCTTTTTAATAAGGGTGTAAATGTGAACCCTGTGTTTTCTGTAGGTCTATACTCTGAGGTGGAAGTGTGCTGACACTGACACTTTAAAAAACGTACTTTCAGATCGCAGTATTTACCTCCTGCGATGTGATGAATAATAGAAATGGAGGATTGACTCGCAGCTGGAAAATATAAAACGCATAGCAGGAAGTGGTGAGACGGCTCCAAGAACATCTTGGGAAACAAAGAAAAATAACTATGAGGCCTTTGGGAAAATATTTTGTTTTTTGTTTTTTAGTTTCCAAGGTAGCTCCATTGTGATGTGACTGACATCCGTTGATATGTTATTTATCGTATACCACTAGAGAAAGCTCTCATGCCCTGAAACGTCTTCTCTAACATGTGCTGATTATATCACATCCGGCCACTGTGTTCTGAGATGACAGTTTGTCAGAACGTTTCACGATAGATGGGCCTCGTTCACACTGAGCTCATTAGATCAGCCTCAATGTCATGACACAGGCTTCAGTGGATTCTGAATTATGTGTGGATGGTCTGCTCCCTACTGGTTTCAGGCCAGAGCCCAGAAGCACAGAGACGATAACAACACACACACACTGCACTGGGTGCGCTGACTAGACGTTTCCAGCGCTTTACTCCCTCACTCTCTAGTAGTGAAGGAAGAAAACGAGGATTCAAAGCTATGATTCAAAGAAAAAGGTGCAGATGAGATGATGGAGGGCGAAGCATAAAATAATGATGAAGAAAAACTAACGACAAAACGATTAAAACAGAACCCGTGTCTGTGTCACTTGCAAACCCAGCCCAAACATCTGTGACCAGATAATATCAGCAGGGTCTCAGGGGGAATCTGCCTCATCCAGCTCAGTGTGAAGCAAAGCACCAAACATCAATAACAGCCCTCCCCCCACACACTCTCCTTGATGTACATGCGTGTGTGACATCACCACAAGACAAGTCTGCGTAGCAGCAGTTTCACCAAATGCATGGAAACAATTAGCACCATCTGCAGGGGACACACTGCAGAGAGGATCAGAGCTTTCTGTTGAAATGATCATTGTTGTTTTTGTTTGTTTGTTTTCCACATGTGCAAAGCAAGTACTGTACATGCATGATGCTTTGCAGCAACAGTATTCACCAGCAAATCACGGGGCCTCCGTGTCAGAGGAGGCACCGCGCTGCGTTAAATCAGTTCCTGCACCCCATACATCGATGTGTGTAAACTCACCTGCGGGGGATCGACCCTGGAAGCCACCCGGTGGAAGAATTGCTGTCACCTAAGTTGTGGCTCCCCCTGTAGGTGGGAGGCGGAACTCACAGTTGTTTAAACAAGTACTGGAGTCAAGTTAAGAGTCATGTGGCAGGGTCCTACTCAAATATGATGCAAGCATATGACACTGGCTCATTAAAACAGCCATAAAAATATTTTTACAGTCCTCTGCAGGATTCTAAATGTGCCTCCCTTCTCACCAGATTACCACTCTCAAAGTTATCCTTCAGATGATTAACCAAGTCGGCATCTATCCCACATCTCTCAGCTTCTTCTAGCTGTCCAGTATTACTCACTTCCTGTCTCTCTTTCTTTTCTTTTCTTTTTCTTCAGTTATTCTGACAGTGTCCTTCTTTACACAGGCTACGACAGAAACCTCAGACCAGTGCGAGTGCATGCATGGGGCGAGGTCTCGTCAAACATCCGTCCACATGAAGACAGCAGAGGCTCCTCACAGGTGAAACTTACCTCAGAGGACAGTTATGCTTGTGAACTGGTTATTGTTTATCGCCAGTTTCAGCTGGGAGCAGCCTTGGTTTCAATGCATGGTGATGTCATCTCTCTCACACACTCACATGTTGTTTGACTGAGGCTTGTCACTCGTCCATCGACCAGTTTTTCATGACACATAGGGTGTCATGTAATGTTTCCAAGTTCAATTTTGTTAAAGCTCTCATGGAATTCGATCTGTCAAAAGAACGTTTTAATGACTTATGCCAAAATATGTGGGTTGTTGGGGACCCAGGTGCAGAATGATTAAGGAATATGTATCTTCAGCTGACAGCATGAGCTGGTGGGAACTTCATTATTTCATTTTCAAAAACAAAGACAGAAAGAATGCCCCTTGCTAGGTAAATCTTGAAAATATAAATTGCTTCTTCCATCTGGTGGCTATCAACAAGCATTACATCTTAACTGGAATTGTGGAATTGAGGAGGAGAATGTGGTCTGTGGAGGACGTGCAGAGGACATATCTCAAGCCACACTGAGGGGTCAGCTGGGATTCTGCTACCACTGTGTTCTCGTACTTTAAAGGGAACAGGCGTCAGTGAGGGCTGCAATCATTTCTACAAAGACAGTATGGAGATCCTGCTGAATTACTAATCCTTTTTTATCAGATCATTTATTTATTCAACAAAGGGAACATGATCCGCCATGCAAGGCTGTGAGGAGCTGGTGTGAATGGTGTCAATGAGCCAATGCGTTTTGATGACGTCTGCAGGTTGTTGATGGTGGAACTGCTAAATACGATTTATTTCAAAACAATCCAGCACCATTAGAGTAGAGTGAGGAGGGGGTGTGTTTAATTATTTCACAGGTCACACGGCAGTACTTCTCCATCTGTTTAAATAAAACACAAATGTAATGATAATACATGGTTATATCAACAAAAACATGACAACGCACAGCACTCGTAATATAAAACGAATATAATCCATTCTCCCGTGAGCCGTCCCTTTCCTCTGGTCCTTATTTCAGGTCAGTCATGAGATTCACAGTACATTCATCTTCACCCTTGGATATTTGCACAAGTATTGGAATCAGCAACAGAACAAAGGTATAAAACAGGAACACGTCAAAATCCTTGTTTGTTTGCCATAGTCTCAGTCTTTCCTTCCCTTTCTTGAACTATAATGTAGTTCCGGTTCATCTTTGTTTGAGTCAATGAACATAACCCAGGGTTTTGTCTGATTGTCCAGTAGGGGTCAGGCAAGTGCAGAGTTTGGACCAGGGGGGTTAATGGTAACAAGTCCCTGCTTTTTTGAAATAATTACAGCACATCAGAATCGTCACATGTGACGAAAAGGAACTGGAACATCTCCTCAATCAGTGTTATTGCATAATGTTTGTAGATATAAAACCGACATGTGCATGAGTATCAAATGTTAAAATGCAGATGATACAGCCTTCACATTTGTTCACAGTCACCTGATGCCCCACTGCTCCTTTTGTTGTCGCAGTAGATGTGATTCCATCTTTGGTTGTATGAATCTACTTCACTGGTGCTGCCTTCAGTAACTGAACAGTACAGCTATCATTTGACTTGATAAATAGGAAAAGTTCTCGGGAGCAGCTGAGCATTTATTATGAAGCACAGACATAAAAAGTCACCGTGAAGAAAAAGTAAAAAGTTCCTGGTTTATTATTTGACCCCACGTCAGAATTGTGATCGGTATCAACAGTCTCCGTTTTTCATTACGCTCCTGTCTCGCTGCCAATGGAAAGTTGGAGAGGTCCAGACAGGCTGAGGGAGACACACCCGGGAGACAAGAGCTGAATATAAATACTTCAAGTGCATCCTCAAAACCCAACGGCATTGCTTTGCTTTCCTTAATCAGAGTCACTCTGTCATTTTCTTTTTTATCAAAAGGATCGAAAACAAAACAAAAGACAATCTACTGGCATTGATGCTGCGACACGTGAAGCTGTCCAGCAGGTGCAGGTGCAGGCCCCCCCCCCCCCATATACACACTCACAAACACAAACATACACACTTCAGTCTTCTCTTTCTCCCGTCATTCTCCAGCTGTGTGAGAACGCAAATGACCATGTTATGATTCTGCATAGTTTGTCCTGCCAGCAGTCTACCGAAGAGTCCAGGTAAGCCGCAGCAACACGTGTGAGAACCATGGACTGCATGTAAAGATTCACATAGTGTCTGTGACGTCACCCGTTGGTTTCTGAAGAGTAGATTTGAGGCTCAAATTGGGCGTTCACCAAGCGCCATCTTACCGCGGCGCGTCACTTTTGCCCCTTGGTGAGAACGCAGCAGGAGATAGTCAGGAGAATTCACTTGAAGTGAGTGGGCGCTTTCATCTGGTTTCTAACATGCAAAACGTTTCCCCAAAAATACAAAACAATCATCTTAGGATGAAGAGGCGATGCCGTGAACTCCGAGGATGCAGATGAAGAGACGTCTTGCTGATAAGAGCCACCTGAACCCTCCAGGGGTTTCTTCATTGCTGACTGGAGAATCTCAAGCTAGTCTAATGAACCTAAACCATGAAGTATTCTTACTCATCACCATGATCTGGAGATCACATTATGTGGCCCTAAATGAATGACTCAAAGCTTTATATCACAATTCCTCCCCGGTGTGAACAGCCTCACTGAAACCAGTCCTGTCAGGCCTAGGCCCCAAGCTCATGAAAGCATGTTGCACTTGTCATATTTGTGGGATCTAACAAAACTATGCTGTAACCCGTGTTGCTCCCTCAGGGTGCCCGTGTCCCTGCCAAGTCTGACAGACAGTGCACTCTGCATACCAGCAAACCAGGTCTTTTGTTTCAGCAGCTTTTCCCTCTGCGCTCCAGCTATCAAAGGATCAGAGTCGCATAGCTTTGATTTACAAAGAGTCCAAAATGGTTCAAAGATATAAGTTAGTGGAGGAGGAGGTTTGAGTTTGCGGAGGGGAGCGTGAGATCAGACGTCCTCTAGCTTTAATGGAGACAAGCACGAGTTCAGGTATTGAAGTCATCACGAGAGCAGCTCCACTGCCTCGAACACTTCCGACGAGAAGTTCATGCTGACAAATGTATTGTTCTCCATGACCTCGATGCTCTCCTCCATGCACATGCTTTCCTGGGTGATGAGGCTGCTCTCAGAAGTGGGACTGATGACAATTATGCGCGGGATGCCCTGAGGTGACCTGGGATGGGTGAAGGGGATCGTTCTGAAATGAAGGGGGTCGAACGAGTCACTCTTCAGGCTGTTGCGCTGACAGCTGATGCTGCCTTTCTCCTCCCCAGTGTCTGACATGTCATTAGTCAGACTCTGGCTGCGCCTCCTGGTAAGAACTAGCAGGGGGACAGTGGCGATGGTAAGAGAGCTGGAAACCAATTCATGCTCGCAAGTGCTCGATGGTTCATTCATGGCGGACGGACACTAGCGGAGTTACAGCAAGCAAACGAAACAAAAAAACACATTCAAACACAGAACAAGAAAAAAAAATCAGTTGCAAAGCGTGAAGCATAAGAGCATGAAGACAAATTCAAATGAACGTGATTCAGAGAACAGAGAGGACAGATTTAAGCTGGAGTCAAACGTGTTCACTCACCTTCTGTGGCGCATGGGTCTTCGTCGCTTTCCGCTCCACTTGTTTCTTATAAGACCTCCCTCTGCACGACTGACCATGAGAGGACATGCTCCTGAAGGAATCACCTGACCTTCGGCCCAGAGGCTCCATCTCTACGTCCCTCAACACCTGCAGGAATAAAACAAACAGGAGATGAGCTGAGACGTTTCTACGACAGCTTGAGGTCACAGTGAGAGTATATCTAATCTAGTTTCGGGTGGTTTGCATGGAATGATGATTAAAGTTGTTAAACGACAAAATAAATATCTGAAATATTATTCATCATCATTCACTCTCATACTGTCATTTAATTATAACTTTTCCTCAATTCACTTTTTCATTTATTAATTAAACTTTTGTTTAACTGCTAACATTCTCATTTGCTGGAAGAGCACTGACTGGCACACATGGACTTCAGAGCATGGTATAGTTATTTTTGCAATTAGTTTAATTTTGAATGAAATGTCATCGCCTTGACTGCAGATTATGATTTATAGCGCGGTACAAATCATAATTTGTAATCAGCGCAATGACATTTCGTGTGTGTCGCAGAAACAATGCTCAGTAATCGATTTGTGTAAAATGAAAGTTCAAGCCCAGCAGCTCATTAACAGACAAATACATTTTGGCCACAAATAAAATGAAATCCTCAGAAAACTGAAAACAGTATGTAATAAACAGTGACCATGTCTGTGGAGTTGGAGGCTGCTGTTATGAAGTGTGTCCTTGATGCTGTGGACTGTCTGCTGATGATGGAGTCCTTGTACGACAACTCGCTGATGGACGAGGAGACGCATTCCTTCCGAGGAGTCGGAGAGAGAAACCTGAGGCAGGGGAACTTCTCTGCGAGAGTCATCCTGAGGAGATCAGAACAATACAAGGGATTTAAGATGTATATTTCATGGATTCAGACAAGACGAGGTTCAGTTGATGTGAGTCATCCCTCACCTGTATTTGTTATGTATGATTGCATAGATGAAGGGATTGTAGATGGCGGAGGCTTTCGCTATGACTGCAGGGACGGCCTTGGAGTATGGCGACAAGATGTTGGAGTGCCTGGGAGGGAGAGAGCAGCAGATTTACACGAGCTCCAATAAAATAATCCTCGTCTTGCTCATCGTGTGCCACGCAGTCTTTTGTTTGTAGCACGACAACTTAACATGGCCACCGACCATGACTCCAACTTGACTTTATCTCTGTGTTTCTGCAACATAATGAAAGGGACATTTCGGGTCGGGGGGATTAGCCAAAATGTGCCAGCTGCCACAGAGAGTTGGCTGAATCCATCTGATCGTGTGTGTGTGTGTCAGACTACCTTACCCCTGTGAATGAACAGTGAGAAGATTTCACAGTTACGTAAGTCCATCCCATCCTACTGTATGTCCCAGCAGAGACATGTGGTTTAATGAATGTAATGATAGCTTAGATTAGCAACGTTGCCTTCTGTTGTGTGTCACTCTGCCAGGGGCACACACACACACACACACAGACACACACAGACACACAACAACAATTATATAATAACATTTCTGAGCCTTTTTTGGGGGGGGTTTATCTAAACGGCCAACTCATGATCCATCATAAACCCAGAGTCAGTGTGAGCCCCCAGGACGTCTGGTGTCACTGCCTGGCTGCCGCTAATATGAGTGTGTGATTTCTATCCTTTCATCCTTTTCCATTGTAATTCCTATTTGGACACAATATTTATTTGTGTTATTATCATTTATTTGTTGCTCAGCTTGTTTGCACTTCCTTTTTGCATATTTGAATTTATTTTTTAACTACAAAGGCCATTATTCCTATTTCCATTTAGTTCATTTTACTCCTGTCTGAATAAAGTTTCTAGGAGATTGAGGGAATAATGAGAAAGTAAATAAGCCTGGATTTGTTTCTCTTTTCCTCTAACTGCATTGTCTTCTTGTTGTTTCATGTGGGGCTGGAGCTAAAGAGCAATGATAATGGACGATGAGAGTTCTGGGTTGCAGCTACGGCGGCACTAAGCTGCTTGTACGTCTGTTCAAGCTCACATCTTTGTTTATCTCAGCGGGCTTACGAATTTGTGCAAGTCTTATCAGCGGATCTGAATCTACATGATGTGACTTCTTCCATTTCCATGAGACCTCAAACGGAATAAAAATAAAATAAAATAAAACACAGGTCATAATCCCAAAATTGCAGATAATGTTATAAAGCTGAATATGTTTTTATAGCTGGTGGTATTATGAGCTGTGCAAAGCTTTGACGAGGTCTCTGGCTCAAAGGAGGTGGAAATAGTTGAATTTCAAATTTTGCAGGTGGGAGAAGATTTGAATATGAATGAGCTGAATATTAAATGTCTAACCCTCAGTCAGACTTACCCTGCCCAGGAAATGAGCGTGACGCAGGCATACGGTGACCAGGAGAGGACATAGACCACAATGACCACAAAGGCGATCTTCGCCAACTTCCACTCGCTCTTGATGGACTTCTGCTGGATGAGGGTAGACTTCCTCACCTGAGTCCCCAGACGCTCCACCTCCCTGTCGGTGCAGCAGGGCACTTAACGCTAGATCATGACAATTCAGATAAAATACCTCACTCTGGTGCAAAGCTGACAGTACCTGCCAGTCTTCCTGATGGCCAGAAACATGAGCACGTAGCAATAGAAGATGATTCCCAGAGGAATAAAGAAAACAAAACAGCAAAGCATCATCGTGTAGCTCCTGTTGGCCAGCGTGTATGTGACATAATCCCATGTGCAGGACGTCATCAGACCCTCTGGGATATAAGAGCCTGGAAGAGAAGAACTGATATAAACATCGGTGTCTCCATGTTGAAGGTGATGGGGGGAGCAGCAGATTAAGAACACAGGTCAATTGTGTTAGCACAGGAGAATGGATGAGGACTAGTTCCTAATCCCTCCATCAATTTTCTCAGCAGGGACCCAAGAACACGATGTTTGCTGTTTCTTTCAGAATCTCACAGGGGATTCATGAAAAGAAGACGCCAGTGAAGAGGAAACTCACTCCAGCCGACGAGAGGAGCCAGACTCCAGGCCAGAGAGTACAGCCAGATCATGAGGATCGCCAGCGCAGTTCTCCTCTTGGAGGTCCAGTGAATCGCCTGCAGGGGCTTGGTGATGACCATGTAGCGGTCGATGGAGATGGCCAGCAGGTTGATCATGGAGGAGATGCCGAACAGGGCGCCACAGAACGCGTACAGCTTACAGCCTGAAGGGGGCGGGCACATTACAACATGTCAGTAACACAGCAGCCAAATTTGAATAATTTCATATGAATATGATTAAAAAGCTCCGTCCCAATTCAAGGGCAGCCTCCTTTAGCTGCTGCACTTGAAGAGCGATTATGTGAATCACGCAGCAGCGTGACTAGTCTCGTTTCGAAGGCTCCAACAAATACAGCTGACGAATATGTACTTTCATCCCCGAGCAAAAGAGGCTTCAACTGGTGGATCCTTCTCAGACCAACCTATCCCAGCATCCATTGCGCTTTAATGACAACCTGTGAGCGCAAGTGAGGAGAGCAAAATGTTTTGTTTATGTTTTTAAATGTTTTTTTTTTTTTTTTTTTAAATGCCTAACATTACTTTTTCAATGACATTCAAAAAAACAGTCCTGTCGTGTCAACAGCTGCTCTGTTGCTAAACCGAAGAGAGAGCAGGAAGGGGCGGGACCAGCTGGGGACACCAAAGTAATCCTCTGAAGAGCAGACCATGCCATTTAAGTTCTGCCTTCTTATCCGAGGAAGGAGGCAACACTGTTATAGGCTCTGTCTCTGAGGCTTCTAAGCAGAGTGTGTCTGTCTGAAAAGAAAATGAAGGAGAATCACCCATCTCTCCAAACACCCATTCCTTGTAGAGGCAGTTGATGAAGAAGATGGGTGACTGCGTGAAGGCCATGAGGAAGTCGCTGACCGCCAAGTTCATGATGAAGTAGTTGGGCAGGTTACGAAGCTTCTTGTTACTGCGCGCACACACACACACACACACACACACACCGGGAAAAGAAGTTAGTCCAAAGCATATTTTTCACATTGGCCACTAGGGGTCTCTCAGCCGTGGGAACTGTTGGATCATGGAAGTCATGGATGAGCTATTGTGTTTAATTAAGTTTAATTCACGCTGCGCAGCAAACGGCTTCAAAGAAGGAGAAATTTTTGTGTCCTTTCATCAGCGAGGTTTGCTCCAGCAAGATGGAGAACTCAACGAGCTGTGTAACACAGGCCGAGTTGTTATGAAGGGTTGTAGTGTTTTTTCCATCGCACGCCAAAAATGCAAACTGTTCTCATACCACAGACTGGAATGTAGCATCAGGTTCAGGTTCCTATATTTAAATTCCATAAATACCTGACATGATGCTGATTAGAGAAAAGGAAATGAAAGTATCTTTCAGTTAACATATTATATGAATGCGTAACTCGTGCTCAGTTAAAAACTGTGATTAACTCTGTGTGACCCTGCATTCATACCAGCTTGATTAGGCAGCGTATTGACCTGCGGGCTGCCTCGAACGCTCTTTATTGATTAAACTCGGGTTCCCCTGAAATAAAACTAGAGCTGAACACAACACAGCAACAGCCCACATCTTTACCTGTGAGTCTTTTAGTGGATTTGTCGTTATGTCACAGCTGGGGTTCTGGGTTTTTGTGTCCGTGCATGTGTGTGCATATCTGAGTAATTCAGATATGCACACATGTTCCAGACTCCCGGAACATGTGTGCATGAATTTTCTTAGAAGCCATACAATCATTTCATTTCTGATTCAGTAAACACAAATTATCATCATAACACAATGGAGGTGCCATTATTCTAATCTGTCTACACTGATGGACAGATGGAACATGAAGGCTGCCGACAATCCCCTGAACAATCACTCGCACGCACACGCACACGCACATACTCACTTTCTCTCTCTGACCCAGTTTCCGTGAAACAGTTTATGTCACTAGCACAGTAAAAGACCAACATCAGTTAACCTCAATCACACACCTCATCTTTGGGCAGCTTTCAGTTTTTGATTGTTATTGTCATTAGGTGCTTTAAGACAATATTATGGCTGCTCTGGTTTATTTTTCCTGTAGAACTCATCCATTGGAATAATTATATCTAGATAAAGGATTTTGACTGTGCACCTGTTGTGTGAGAACACGAGGAGGGTGCGGGGAAAAGCTCACCAAATCTCTCACTTCACACAGTGTCCAATTTCTTTACAGCAGTTCATCATTTCTCAAGGACACACAACAGATTGGCTCCTGCTGGCACCGCGTTTCACTTTGTTGCCACGCAACTAAGATGATCATTCACGAGTTCACTAAAATGCAAAGATTATTTTTCTGGTAATCTTGGTGGCTTTTTTTTAAAACCTTTCTCTGATCCTCTAAAGAGTGGAAGACAAATCATGATCCACTTGTCCTCATATCAGACACAGTCCTGCACATGCAGAGCAGTCATTCTCTCTGCCTCTCCATCTGTCCAGCTGTCTCTGACTGCTCTGGGTGATTAGGACATCCCCTCAGGGATCTGGTGGAGACCCATATAAAATGATAAGAGTTACAATTATCAGGTGAATGACTTAATGCATATATGCACACATCAACAAAGCATTCGCACGAACCCACCTATAGAAGGCAAACATAACCAGAGCATTGCCTGTGATGCCCAGCATCCCAATGACAAAGACGAACACAGCGACGATATAGTGAGCATGGTCCGGCACGTCCACCTTGGTGAAGAAGCTGCTCTGGGCGTGTGCTTTCTCTGGCTCCATGCTCTCAGCGGACCACATGGCTCAGACACCTCATCAGGACTGCCAACCTGGCAGGATGCAGCACGTCTACCAGGTGGTAATCCACGTCTTTTTGCTTGAGCCCTGCCTCCATAGTTGTATCATTTGAGAGATGGAGTGGAGATGCACAGTGTCTTCTTCAGATGCAGCTAAAGATCATGGTCTGACAGTGAGCAGTGGATCTCAACTTTGCAAAGGCGTGAAATCCAAGAAATCCAAATTTCTGGAGAGGCTGGAGCAAGGACAGAAGTATATATTTTTTTCTGATGCCAAATCCTATCAAGTTGTCAATTTTTCGTTTTCCTTCCTGTGTCCAGTAGATGATGCTAGATGATGTCCACAGCCCATTCCCACGTTAGTTTCCTCCAAATACACTCTCCTCTCTATGAATCCGCCTCTGGTCTGCTGCTCCAACGCTCCTTTTCTGCACCTGTTCTGTCCAAATGTGTCCCGCTTTGATTCTGGTGTGAGTTACTTGATGATGTTCTCCAGTGCATTAGCTCCCACGCTCACTACACATTGTCACTGTCTGTCCAGTCAGTGCCAGCCTGCAGCCTCTTCACCCGTCGCACCAGCTGTGCACCACGCTCTGCATCAGTGGCTCGTCTCTGATTATCTTGCAACTCCTAACCTCCCATTACTGCCTCTCTCTCTCTCTCTCTCACTGTCCCATGTTGCTATGTGTTGTTCTCTCAAACCTGCCTTGTCACACTCTCTCCCTCTCTCTCTCTCTCTCTCTCTCTCTCTCTCTCTCTCTCTCTCTCTCTCTCTCTCTCTCTCTCTCTCTCTCTCTCTCTCTCTCCTCAAACTCCTCTCCTGCTCTTGCTCCCTCCCACCCTTCCTATAATATGGACCAGCCCTGAGCTCTCACCCTTTAACCACCACATTCTTACATAACACGCATGATGTTCACTAACATTAACAGCCATTTCAGCTCAGCGCCGGCTCAGACTTTGTAAATGAGACAACTATGGATGTGCAGCACCTTTCATTTCCATCGATACCAGTCTCCATTGCCGTCATTATTGCCGTCAGTGCACGAGCTTGTTCTGCGCAACATTTGCACGCACGCAAGTTCTCGCACTTGCGTGATGAACGATGCTGTGATGTCACTTTATCACTGACGAGTACAGACTCTGTAAGATCACTAATGGAAGCACCCCAACCAATTAGTCGTTTCATAACTTGAAAAGTTAATTCAGCACGGCTGCAAACGCACGATCCAGAACACACACGCTCACACACTCTAATATTTCATATCATCCATTCAGACGTAGGTGCAGGTGACAGCTTTAAGAATTAAAGAAGGCTCTCAGCAGGATGTAAATAAGGCACACTGACTATTCCCTGGTTAAATCATGTGTCCGCTGTACCCAAGAATGCGATCATAATAAAATGGTCACAAATCAACACAATCAACATTTAAGAGCAAACGGGGACGGACGGGAATGATGTTCTTCTGACTGCCCGTAGGACGCTGGACGCGTGCCACATGTGCTGGTCATTGCTTTTTATGGTGCTGGACGTGGTGATAAAGAGGATGAAGCGGATGGAGGGAGTTGAAGAATGTCCAGCTTAGACAGAGATGCCAACTAAGCCCCTGGAGCAAGGGGTAGCCTTAATCTGCACAGTGTGCATGCATGTGATCAGTGTTTGATCTGCCTGGAAACATGTACGTTTGTGTCATATGTGTGCCTGCATGCTTGCCTGATGTCCACGTCTATGTGCACGTAAAAGCACGTCTCTAGAAATTACTTGCAGGACTCGGAAGGCCTTGATAACCCAGTCGCTGCTGGAGCGTTTGTGTTAACACGTTACAGTATGGAAGTACACAGAAGACGTAATGCAACATTGATAACAAGATTTATCTTGTACATGTGCGTAATTCTCCAACTCTCGATCCTCCAATCAGCACACAGCTCTGACCTAATATGGTGATTATGTAAGATACTCCAGTTGTAATATATAAACTGAAATACCTCACTTGGACTGTGAAGATTATCAAAAAATATATATATTTATATTCATGAATATTTTAAGAACATTTCAATTTCCCAAATGCAAATGATGATGGAAATAATCTACATGCAAATCTGCTTACTGTTATCTGTCTGTTTAGTCTTGCTGGAGACACCAAGAGCCCAATTTCAGAAGACTTAAAAGTCCTGGTGGTCGGATGGTTGTCAGCATCTCTGAAATATTTTAAAGCATCATCCATACTTCCCGTCACTGCTGTCTGATCTCCTTGGAATTGTTAACTCAACAGTCATGGATTCTGGAGTAAAAGAAATGCAAAGTGTACACAGTGGTTAGTATTGGTTGATGAGTGTGTTCCTGGTCGTGAGCCTCTGATCCAACACGCTCCATGCGTCTCTATGAATGACCTTGTCTTCATGGAAAATACATCAATGGTGTGACGTTCACAGAGTATGACCTGGACAGTGGAGTTCAGCATCGAACAGGCCAATGAGTCAATTACTATTGAGCCGACTGGTGCTGGTGCTTAAACCCTGGACATGACTCCCCTGGTTAAAGAGAGTTCTGGGCTTCTGGCTCTCAGTGGAAAGAGAATAATTATTATTGACCGGTGCTGACCCTGTGACCAGGCCTGGTTCCTCTGACACATGAGTCATTTGGAGATCAATGCATCACACTCTGTTTTCTTGAGTCCCCTTTCAAACAGTTGGACAATATGCTGTCACTATTCAACTGTTATAAAACTTTGTGTTCATCCTCCCTGGTTTATCTGATGGACTCTTCCAGGTTTATGTCTGTTGACAATCAACACAACCTTGTGACCCCAGTACACACCCTTTCAGAATAAAAGCTCTGCACTCACTCTTGATTTTAGGCAACAACAACTTTGAAGACAAACAAGATGTGAATGTACAAATGTTGCTGTGTCAGAGATCAGCAGTGTGGCTGTGTGTGTGTCTGTGTGTATCTCCCTACAGACACACAGTAAGTCAGACAACTACTTGCTCCTGTGGTTCCAGGCGCAGATGTCATGTTGTGGAGCAGCAGCAGCATGTGTGTCCTACAGGAAATGATGGATATGGTATGGAGCTTTAAATCATGTAATGCATGTCTTAAGCCTCTTTAGGATCGGCCTGGGTTTTGTTAACCGCTGCTCCGGGAATCTGGGTTATACATTAAACCACGTGGAAAAAGCAGGTCATAACAGGCTCTTCGATAAGCGGAATGAATTTCAGTAGATAAGCAAAACCACCACAGCCAGTCTGGATTCCTCGTCCATCTCTCTCTTATCAGTCGCCCTCCCTCCCTCCCTCCCTCAGCTTCTCTTCTCCTCTCTCTCTAAAATGTAAAGGAGCACAATTAGTTTTACTAATTTACATTCACCTCTCTTATTTTTCAGTTGAAGCCCATTCAGCACGAATAACACAGTGAACAAATGTGGGGGGGGGGGTTCACTTGGTGTATTTCTGTAGGATATAGGAGAAGAAGTTGAATTTCCCCCACGTTTGAAAGCCTTCTGCTACATCATCAAGTGTTGGGCGTGCAATGATACAAACTTGAGAGTGCACTGACATACAAAGAGGGAAAATGTGCTTCTCCTTGTTATTCAACGTCTTTGTGCTGACGTAAATGGTTAAATATAGAGATGGACGTTTTGCCTGACGCTTGGAAACATTTCATGTATCTCACTGAAAGGGCCAAAATTATTTAAATGCCAGTTCAGGTCTGTAACAGTGCCCCAGCTCATCTCTTAGCAGACATCCACGTATTGTGTTACGTATGAAAAATGACAGAACACGCATCATAAAAGCCACAGATGAGACTATGAAGCTTTTAAGCTGGGTACATTTAAAATGGGATGTGACGTGAGACTTCAAATTAATTGTTTCATGATTAGAGATTCTGTAACAGTAATTGACGCTTTGGATTTCTTATCACTTCCTGTTCATGCCAGCACTTGGAACATTAGAAACGCTAACACGAGGAGGAGCAGAGGTTTTTCGTCGGCCCTTCTGGGACTGGCACCCGTGGCGAAATTGACACCTCCTGGTTTCCCTGCAGCAAACAGAAGATAATGACACCATGAATATTTCTCTTTTTAAAGTCATCCTTTAGGTGTTAAGAGTGTTTTTCAAAATGCTGATCTTTTACCTATCTTTTACCTTGATAGTACAATCCGCCACATCTACACACTTTATAATTATATATATTGTGGCAAGACGAGGAATCACCAAAGGTATGACGAGGTTCTTCAACAGGTTATTTTATTAACCGCTCTCCACCACGACTCAGGAACAAGTCAAGAGCATGAGCGTCTCTCGCGCTCTAAACCCGGGGGATCCAGACACGCCCCCTTACCTCCGACCCTCTGGGGTGAGAGACACGCGCACAGCAACCGCCACTATATATATATGAACAATTGGGAACGGCAGCAGAGATCTGTCCTAGTTGTCACCTCGTGGTACCTACCACTGGTCAGAGTGCTCGACTTCACGTTAATCCAGAAGATGGTGCGCTGCTGAGCTATGGTGGCTCTGGAAAACAACAAGAGTTAAAAATGTTTGCAAGTTTAGAAACTATAAAAAGCTCAATTTGGATATGGCAACTGGAAAAACGTGTAAATATTGGTCAAGTATTTTTCTTTACATGAAGTAGACAGGGCTTGTAAACTTGGGAGGGATCCATGTGTATACGGTGCTGTTGCCCTTCAGGTTGGTGTTGGAATGAGTAATAGCACCTTTGGGTTCCCCGTTGCACTGGGAACATAAAACATTTAGACTCGTCAGCGTATCTAGTTATTTCCACTTGTATTGTTTTAGCTCGCTCGCACATCCTCGTGAAAGTTTAATGCTGGTGAGGAAGAGTTTTCTGACACAAGGCCACGGACTAACAACACAGGGGACGCTTCTTTTTTTCATATCATACTTTACAGTTGCGTCTGTTTACATCCTTCCACGTACACAGTATAGCATGTCATCAACTGTGGTAGTCGCCCAAGTGAAAATTGTCTGGTAGTCACCTCAAGAAACCTGGTGTCTGGTGGAGGAAGTTGCCAGGTCCCCAGAGCGTTGGTGCTGCCGCTTGTTCGAGCCTCCAGAAGCACACCTCTGTATGCTGGACCAGCGATCGTCACTGCAGCCAAGCACAAGCACACAGCTCTTGTTGTTGGGCACTGAATCCATCAACACACTGTCTTTATGAGAATATACAGCAAACGAATTATAGAATGTTTTTAAATTTCAGATGTCTGAGAAAACTAGATTGAACAGAGATGAGCACAAGAAGGTTGAAAGATCCAGTGACATTGGGTAGATAAAGTAGATAAAACATAGAATTCATAAACATCCTTACATTGAATTGAAAATCCCTTGAAAGCATGACTGTATATAATAACTTTAGAATCAAACAGATCAGTGTGGTCTCTTACCGGTGATGGGCTTCCCCGGCTGGTAATCCCTGCTGTTGGTGAGGACAGAGTAGGGCGCAGGTGAAGGCTGTGGCAGCACGCCAGAGTGTCGAGGTATCATGTCCGCACAGGCCCCGGTCGGCGCCCCGCTGGGATAGCCGTCGGTGGATCCCAGCACTTGAAGTGTCAAGAGAGCAGAGAGCAGCCACAGCTCCATCAGTGGAGAGCTGTCGGACGGAAAGCAGCGGAAATGGGATGACACACAGAACCAAGTCAAGTGGTGGATGTTCTGCTGCTGACTCGCACAACCCAAAAATCTGATTTTCTTTTCACTCTCTCCTCCATGAAATGTGCTCTCACATGCTCTCACATGCTCGCTCTCACTCTTTCGCTGTGTATCTCGCCGCCCAGTCACAATTAAGGGTTGATTTTTCTGAAATCCTTTAATTTGTCAAGCCTGTGCTCATTGCAGTGAGCACAGGCATTGGGGTTGCGGTAATTTAGGAGCTTGGAAGAACACATGATCATTACTTCTCCTGAGGACACATGGATGTCTAGTTAACTAAGAGGAGCACAGAGAGAAAGACATTTCAATGGACAATAGACAGTGCTTATTAAAGGAAAAGCACAAAAAGGTATTAACTACCAAGGCTGAGTCATGGTTACACCACACTCAGAATGAGGGTGAATGTGATGTAGAGCATCAAGGCCTTTAGTGAATGATGCTTTAAAACTGGCCAGGTTGTTTTCACCCTGTCTATTCATTTTGTTGTTGTTTGTTGCCAGCAGGTTATCGTTTTTTTTTTTTTTTTGTTTTTTTTTTTTAACTAACTTTACTGTTTACTGTGTGTTTTCTGTGTCCACCAGTACTGGTAACAGAGGCCACATGTACATATTTTGGCATCCTTTCTGTGTCTTGCTGGGAAGCGGAGACGAACATCCATCTTTATAAATAATCAATGCATTAAAAGCACAGCCTCCATTTACACTGACGGTGTCAGAGGACGACATGGTCTGAGTCTGTCCCCTTCCAGGTCTCACTGTACGGAGGTTAAAGAATGCCACTCATAAATCTGATTTCATTTGGTGTTAAATATCTCTAGAGTCTCCGATGCAGCATTTATCAGAAAAAAAGGTTTTCAGAGAGAAAATCCCTGTCTCTTGGTTTTGTGCCATGTGTAATCTTTGTACTTAAAGGATTAGTCTCTCATTTGTAGTATTTTACTTTGTCTGAGTGGGGCTGTAGCAGCAGTGGATTGTGTCTTTGTGTCCTTGAAACTTGTTTAATCTTCTGTTTCTGGAAAAGAAGGATTTGTCCTCAACAAAAACCTAAATGAAGACATGATGAAAAAAAAAGAAAGAAAGAATGGGAAAAAGAGATGAAGGGTCCCGACTCAGTTCAGTGCTTCAGCCTTACTATGTGATGTCTGGGGAGCACATTTATAATTTACTTTACATAAAAAAATGGACAGCTGGTGTGACCTTGGCACTAAGAAGAAGAATGAGCAGGCTGTTGTCTGAGAGACCTTTCCTCTGCCGCTCTCCTCTGTTTAAATTTACATTACCGCAGAAGATGGATTGTGCTCTTTTATCATTCATCAAAGGGGAGGTTAGGCTTACGTTTTAAAAGGGGAGGAGCCTAGTGACTCATCATTCTGTTGTGGCTTTTTTTTCCTTCTATCAGACAGATTTCAGAGCTGATTACTGAAGCCTCAAGGAGGATCACGCGTGTAATTAATTTCCTATGTAATGCCGCGCTCTGAATGCTGCTGTCTTATCAGCAAATGTGAAGATGGTTTGACAGAAAGATTTTTTTTTGTGTGCTGGCCTTGAGATGTCCAGATTTGTACCCCACCACTCATCAAATATGAGCTGCGACTCAGCCTCAGATTGATGGATGATGCCTATTTTGGTCCATAAAAATTGGTGAAGTTCCTTAAAACACGAACCCAATAAAAAAAAAGAAAACCTCACTGCTCACTCTCGGCCGCTAACATTTAATTTACTCATGTTCAACGATGTAAAGAAGCCAAATCTGTGGAGAAGATTAAACCAACACCAACCCTATTTTGGGATGCCCTCCCCTCCTCCCTTTAGACACAGTTTGTTGTGCAAGGCGTGTGAACACGAGGAATACAAATCCAACAGAACATTTCCTAGTTTGGTAACAACAGTTTTATGTGGCAAGACAAAGGTCAAGTCCAGTTATTTTTCCATCTAGCCCCTTCAATTTGAAGCTCAAGCCTCTGAGAGTCAGCCAAGCAGAGAAACGTGAACCAGGAGAAGAAAAAAAAAAAAACTTCACAGGTTTATCTCTGCATCACCAATGAGTCAAATCTTTTAATCTTACATCACATAGAAATGTAATTTTTTAATGTTTTGAATATATTTTCTGTTTGACCCATGGAATCACAGCGTTGTGTAAGGGACAAGAAGGGTTTGAGTGTGATTGCATTTAAATGTCTTATTAGCTGTAATATGGTTCCTTACATCATTTGATTCAAGGGACCAGGGACGGGTGATAATGGATTATGGGGGTTAGGTAACTGTTCTCATAAGAACATTAACAAATAAAATTGGGGAACATACAGTGTGAGATAAAACCAAATTATAAGGCATTAGCTATGAATCCAGAGCGCTTGGGTTAAATTTAACTTAACTAAATCGTGACAAGACGGGAACCGCTGCAATCAAAGTGCACGGGTTAAGGATGTGCCAGAATGAAACTGGTTCTTCAGTCAATCAAGGAACACTGCTCTCAGCATGCAATTCTATAACTGAAGTTTCAAGTACGGGAAAATCTATTAAGTGGGAGTGAAACAAGGACACTACTCTGTGTGTGTGTGTGTGTGTGCGTGCATATATTCTTTCATGGTAACGTGTGACAGGGGAGAACAAGAGCAGGGGGACAATCGAATGAAATTCAATATAAAATTCCACTGGGCTTCACAGTCGGTGACATACTTAATACGATGGAGCGCTGTGCTGAATATAAGTGAGACAATGTCCTTTATGTTCCACAAATCTACATCAGATGGAGTCCAGTTAGACTTCTCAAATACACAGCGGCCGTTTTATTGAGCAATTAAGAACAAGACCTGTTCTAAGTGAAAATGTAAGTGAACAGATTTTCCCCTAAACTCATACACATGTTCTTCTTTTTGCAAAGACACCTGCAGCTCACAGAAAAGTACCAGAATGCCTTGTGTGCTCAAAGCACAATGGATCAGCGAAAACAAACATTACAGACACAGACAACTAAATGCTCTGGACTGTTGCGTCATTTCGCAGTTTTTGTCTGGGATTGAAAAGATGTTCAAACCGAGCAGTAGTGCAATGAAGAAATTGGCTGCAGTGAATTTGAGAGATACATAAATAAACCAAACGGAGGACCTCTTTTGTGTGTGGGTCAAACAACAGCTGAAAATGAAGCGTTTATGTCGTGTCTGTACAACGCAGCACAATAAGCAACCCTTTTCTACAGTCCAGAAACAGACAGGTCACCTCAAGCTCCTCAATGTACTTTTTCTTAAAATGACAGATTTTCCATTTTTTTATGGTTCAGCACAGACTTCTAAAAGTATCCAAGGTTAGAGAAAGTGTTTTAAGTCACATACATAATTATCTTTCCCTGTTTCAAAGATGGTTAAAAGGTGATTACTGTTCCCATGGCGATCAGGATCCAAATCTGTATCCATGTTTTTCTTTGGTTAATAAGTGTCAGACTGACGAGAGCCACATTTGTTTGGTTCCCTGTTGATGAAGCAGGAGGATCTGGCCTCTGCGCACCAAAGCTTTCAATTTGATTCCATAAGAAATATTCATTTATTACATAATCACTGTTTGGTTGGTCACAAATTCGTTGGTTGGTTGGTTTATATGCAGAGTTTTGTTGTTTACATGTGACTCTATGAAACCATTAAAAATAGTAAACCTTGACTTTTGCAAAATCAGTTGCCTGTAAACATCAGTGGCGGCACCTCAATAGCTAATTTCATTTTCCGGGGGTTTTAAGGCTCGATGTATATTTTTGGTTCTCCGTTTCATTCATCCTGATTGAGCTGCTCCCAGGTCAGTTCTTTGCACAAATCTGGATCATCTGGCTTCACTAACTACAAAGTTGGCAACAATCATGAACCTAAATGTAAAGCTTTAAACAAAGCTTCTGAAAACATGTGCTGTAACATCAACACCTTCCTATTGTAGATTCTCTTCACATACATACAGTCAAAGCTGAGACAGACACAGCCAGTCCCCCTGTGGTGGATCATGTTCATACACACTGTAGTAACATGGTGCATGTTATTGAATTAACCTCTTATTAGAATTTGTTAAAAATGATTCAGGCTATAAAAAGTATTTTGTCTTTCTTCAGTTAACGTCAAGTTGGAAATCAATGTGAGAGCGTTTGACCAAAAACAGAATTGATGATGAAATCTTTAAAAAAAGTGAAACTAAATTAGCGATGCTCAATTTTGAATATAAGTACTTGGGACATGGGAAAGCAATTACCAGACAATCTTGCACCGAGGCAGCGAACTGTTCAAAGAAGAGCAAGGATCTCTTTCCTCTGGAGTAAACAAGAGCTACAAAGCTCGGAGTCTGGTCTCCACAGTGCTGCAGTTTTGCATCAAATACCACCAGTGACGTGTGTCACGCACATTTTCTCAAGGCTTTTTGGCTGCGCCACCGTGTCAACACCAGACTTTCATGTGACTAGCATCTGAGAGTTCCAAAAAAAGAAGCACACAAACTAAAAGAAAGAAAAAAGAAACAACTGTTGTGGAGCTGACACCGACCCCCCCCCCCCCCCCCCCCCCCCCCCCCCCCCCCCCCACCCCCATCCAAAACTAGCAACCTTTAAAAACCTGACATCAATCAATGGTCGTCTACACACTGATAAATACATCACGAACAAAAACACAAATGCCACCACAAAAAACAACAGAAATCCTCTAGGGCCAAAAACCAAAATCCTCTACAAAGCAGTTTATCTCTGCTCGCTGCTCTAGGTCAGGTTCATGGAAAACTTGTGACGACTCCTGATCCCGCGGATCTCTTGGTTCTTCCAGCAATCAAATAAGGATTTACAGTGAAAAAAATAAAGGTACATGTTGGAATCATCCCATGAAAAATGTCCTTCAAAAGGTTTTTCAAAGATCCACATCACACACATCGCTGGGAATCGGTCCTCCTTCCACAGAGTACTTGTGCTTTGTAATATCCTCTGGTCGTTTTTTTGTTTTGTTTTTTTAAGTTGTCATATGCCGAAACTGGTTTTCAGAGCATTTCATCAAGTTGATGCTAAAGCAAAAACTTGAGTGTGGAAACTTCGCACACCTCAGCCACTTCTTTTGGGGGGGGGGGTTTATCAAAAACACAATATAGTTTTCACTCGTTTGGTGCTGGCAGTCAGTTTGAAGAGTCAGCTGATGAACGCGCCAACGGAGGAGGGACTTTCCGTCCGTAGGAGCTATTTTCTAGTTTGAGCAGGTGTTGATGTTCTTGCCGTCGGTAGCATCCTCCACCAGTGCTAAGTGATAATCAGTGGAGAGTGTGAAGTGGGACACGCAGCCCACCAAGCCGCCGACATACTGTCTGTTTGTGTGCAGAGCTATCTCTTTCATGCCACCTTCGGAAGGAGAACGCAGAGAAGACACACATTAGAATGAAGAGAGCAGAGGAAAGCAGACGTGAAAACAGACAGAAATTATATCTTGAGCTTCACCCACCGACGTATAAGGGTCCGTTGATGTTGAGTTGTCTCATCTTGCCGGGTGACCTCCCCGTCTTTGCTCCATAGTCATCGACCGTCAGTTTCCCTGACTGGCCGTCCCTGAGGAGGGCAGTGATGGTGATGACAACCTTTTTACACCTTTTCCTGCTTTCACCAAGTCATTTTTAAAGAGTTCAATTTGTCCTTAATTTTTTTTTTTCCAATTTGCACGTGAACAGACAGTAAACATGTCTCTGAAGAAGACAAATTAATCTTTTCATCAAAACCACACAAATCAATACTTTATATGGATTCGTTGGGAACAAATTACTGATCAATATAACTGTCGGGAGGGTGCGAGGGGTTCGTCATTGGGAGGAAAGCACAGGTAATTATCGCTTAACTCAGCTCTGCAGAGAATTTCAACATCCTGCCACTCTAATGCTAATGCTAAATGCTAATACTGCTCCATGTGTGTTTGATGTATGAATGTCCATATCAATCTAGAGTGCAGTAACTTTCAGCCTCCAGTTACACATAGATGTTACCAGAACTGTTTTATCTGTGTTATCTGTCGTTCAGCAAACGTGCCCAGTTAGAGACAGATGGTTGCTGCCTCAGGACAGAAGCCGTCTGAAACGCTAGAGAACATTCAGACCTTTCAATAAACAGTCCATGGATCAGACCCATCTGCAGTAATGGAGCTTGATGCACGGTTTTGTTGCGTGGCTCCTGCCCCCAAGTGGACAAGGACTGGTGAAGTTCGAGTGTGTGTTGTGAAAACACAGATGCAGTCCATGGCATTTCTTTAACGCATTTCTTCATGCTTACCTCACAGCTTTGACTCGGTGCCACTTCCCATCGCTAAAGCTCCCGTTGACAACGATGTTAGCAGCACCACTGCCCAGGTTATAACTGTAACATCATTTACAAAGAGCAGAGCTAGTTACAGTCGAGCACACAATGCTGTGTAGGTGAGTCCCTTTCAACAGGTTTTACTGGTTTTTTTACCCCACTTCACTTTGGTTGGACCAGTAATCACGGCTCCTCCTGATTAAAACCTTTTCACCCCAGCTTTTGAATTCACTATTTATTTCAAGAATACAAATTAAAGGTCAAGTGCAGTTTTTAATTTCTGCATCTCCAGAAAAAGAAGTTAAAATGGTTGAAATGCAGTTTTGAGAATGAAGGTGAATTCAATGATAGCAACATCAATGACATAAATACTACAATAAATTCCTTTGTACTTAACCTTGATGATACCAGGCTCACTGCATTAAAATAAATACGTTTTGGACTTCATTCTAAAATGGAAAAATATACTGTTTATTATTAAATTGTTCTCTTATGCTCGGCCCAAAGGCTCCTCTGCACTAGCGAGTATGAGTCGTTCTTCAAAAAAAGCACCTGAAGATTAGAGCACCGTCCTGAAGGCCCATAGACAGGAAGTCACTGTTGGGTCTCATTGGACTGTCTCCTCGCCACATCAGCAGGCCGTCCTGGACTGTGCTCTTAAAGCGAATGAACAGGTTCGTCCTGGATCCTGAGACTCTGAACATACGAGAAGTTTCACATGTGAACAATTACAAGTGAGTGAGTAAAAGTACAGCATGAACACATTTACTGTGGCTGAAACAAACGTTACTAATCATTAGTGTGTAGTAATAAAAAGTCTGTTTGAAAAAACACAAGTTTATCAGTTTTATTCAGTAAATGTTGTAAAACTGACCTTTTAACGATGTCTCTGTTGTCGTACGTCAAGTAGCTCCGCCCAATGAACTGTGGGATCTCGATGGCTTCAGTCACAGCTGCTCAGGGAAAATACTGCATTAACGCCATACCATCACAGGGTGGCAGCATCCTCACGTTATGTTATCTACTGGCTACAGCCAAGGACCACAGTAACAACGAATAGAGATAGAAATACACACAGTTTCTGTTGCTTATTTATTCTTTTCTGTAATCAGTTCAAGAAAACTTACTGTTCAAGCAGTAATTCCCACACTCTGCTCAATGGAAGCATTAAAAACACAGAAGGCATTAAAAAGTTGAAGGGATTATGATGTCCATCACAGCATTTGATATGAAATTACACGATAATAGAGGTTAAATTGAATTCATATTATTTCTTTCATAAATCAATCTATGAAAGAAATATTTGATCACACTGTAAAAGCCATAAATTCTGCACAGACTAAAAAAAATCCTCTAAAATTGTGACTAAAGAAAGACCTAAAAGGCCTAAATCAGTTTCTCTTCATAAAAACGTAAGGAAGCAGGATTAGTCTGAAGCTGTAATAAATTAAACAAGCCATCTATACATACATATACATGCATGTATACACACACATATTTATACTCTCACTATGTACTCTATAGAAGAAAGAAAGAAAGGCTATAAATAGTTGTATATCTATTCCTGATCTATAATAGCACATGATGGCTCTCACTATAATATATATAACCCTGATTTGACTGAAAATAATCTGTGGAATGATCTATGGGGATGTGCCGATTGATTAAATAAAATTCATGAGGAAAAGACTGTGTTGCCTGACCTTTCTGGCAGTGCCTGCCATCGTACCCTAACGGACAGTCACATTCATATCCATCCCACTTTGGTCTGCAGGTTCCTCCGTTGGCACAGGGACTCTCCACACAGGGGTGCGCAGAATTCGCCACGTTGACACCACCAGCAGTAGCAGTTGTAATTGGGAGGGTGCGGTCATTCAGTATCAGCTGGACAGGGAATTTAAAATGAGGTGAGACATGGTGTAAACATTCAAAAAGCCTGTGCTTTATATGGACTTTATGTAACACAACCTTCTGAATAATTCCAGAGAAGGGCTTGGTGACCGCTGCCGTCCTCTTGGTTTGATCATATTCTGGTACTCCTCCAATATAGAGAGGGGAGCTGCAGTTGATCTGGGTAAAAGCTCCCTGAAGAGAAAAAAATTAAGTATCACAACCCTTCATAAATAATCTGAATCATATGTTGGTGAATATTTGTGAAATTCTGATGAGGTTTGGCTAATAAAAGACGTTTATTTTCCACCCCTCAGGCACATTAAAACTTGTATAAGATGCCTTTGTAAGTGTAATGTAGTTGGAATCTAATCTTTGGAGATGGAGGGCCAAACCAAACCAGGGCTACATGGTAATTACAGATAACACGACCAGAGGGGGACTTCAGTTGTACACCCATATTTCTTTACTTTCTTTACTATAAGTTAGGAGTTAGTATCTGCAAATAGTAGTGTGTGAGTCCTCCAATGCAGAGGTTAATGTAAGACATTCTGTCCACTCCTGGTGAAAACTAAAACAAATCACCATGGTGGAATTGATATTGAGGCAAAATACCTCAGCAATTCCTTCCCTTGGCCTCTGGCTGTCCACCTGAAGGATGCCACTCTTTGCTGTGCGAGACACCCTCAGCTCATGCCATGTGTCCAGACTGATCTGCTCCTCGCTCCTGCGGCACATTCAGGTTGAAACATCAAAGAAGAGGAAAATAAAACACGCTATAGAAACGTAAGAGATCTGTCCATCACCTTATGACCGCTCCCCCTGAGCCGCAGTCAAATCTGAACTCTACGTATCTGTCCACCAGGTTTATGGCCAGGAAGTCTCCACTGCCTGCATCATCACTGTACAGCAGCACCCCGTCAGGCATCGATGGTCGAAACGTCATTTCGAACTCCATGAATGACAGATAACTCTGAGAGGACTGAGGCCAGGGAATGACGGCGTACGAAAACACAGTCTCATTGAAGAGTGGCGAGGAAAGCGAGAAACCTGAGGAGTTTGACAATGAGGACAAAAGAAAACAACAGGCAGGGGGTAAAACAGAGGGATTTAAGGTGTGGGTTTAAAAAAAAGAGGAGACATTTGTTTTAAAAAGATTAAGAGTGAAGAGGAGGAGAATTTGATGAGAGCAGATCAAAATGGGGAGGAGGGAACGAAAGTAAAAAGTTATATTTTCTGAAAGCTGGTCTGACATTTGAGTCCCTTAGCGCCTAAGATATAAGACATAATAATCCCTCATCTCAGGCAATTTTCCTTATATTGCAATAAACTCTCCAGCAATTAGCTTAAGTCTTTTTGGCAGTTTATGAAAGCCACCGGGTAAGAGCCAATCGCAGGGATGTCACTTAGTGCATTTAAGGAGCTGAAGTCCTTATAAATAGGCCGAATGTCTGTTCTGTGCATGGGTTCGACAAAAAGGGGAACCGGACTCACTCTCTTCACAAAGTGCTCCCCTGAAGCCGAGCGGACACAGGCAGATGTAGCCGTCAGCGCGGTTCGCGAAGCAGGAGCCGCCATTAGCGCAGCTGACCAGGTCACACACGCTGTCGCTGCACTCAGCTGGTGCACAGCAGTGAAGACAGAGGAGGTGATTAGGTCAAACATGGCATTAATATCCACACCAATGACTTTATATAAAGATGGACAACATGATAGAGCTTCCAAAAATGAACACACAAAGCTGGAGCATAGGAGATATAGATATATATACCCTGCCTTCTCCATGTTAGTGGATGGAACAATCAGCCTATCTGATTGATCAGTAAAACTATCTAAATTACTATTGAACAGCACACAAAGATAAGGACTCTGCACCACTGGCAGCAGTCAAAGACATTTAACGCTCACACACAGTTTTCTCACCTATGTCAGCTCCACTCAGAGCTCTACCCAGAGGCCACGGCCTGATGTCTGTGGCCTTGTTGTTGATACTCAGACTCTGTATGCAGCCGACAAAGCCCCGATTTGTCCCCGTCGCCCTGACCAGCCAATAAGCACTCGGGGCCCCCCCCAGATACAGCGGCGAGCGGAAAGTGATCTTTGTGTACTGGCCCTGAAACAGCCAGAGAACAACACAACATTCTTCAGCACTCTCAGGGCAGTCTAATCCCTGATTAATGAAATGGTGAACGTGTCACAAGGCACATTTTGCATCATCCACCACAGCCTCCAAATCTCCAAAAACTAACCAGACAAATATGACAGCGTATTTTCTGTTGCTGTTACCTGTGAGCGTCCAGATATCGGGGTGTCGTTGTCCATACGGAGCCAGCCGCTCATGCCGTCTCTGAAGACTGTGACCGTGTGCCACTGACCAAGAACAATGCGACTCTCACTGATTATCTGTGCTGCTCCGGTGCCACAGTTGAACCTGGAGACACAAAAATCAAAAGGAATCAAGCTGTTTGAAATGTAAATGCAGTACATTCATTGAAGAATCTATAGATGTGAGTCACTGTCCTCCTCACCTGTAGTGCAGCTTCCCTCGGACCAGGGCCAATGAGGTGAAGTCTCCTCGGCCCTGTTCGTTCTCTCCACAGTACAGCAGCAGGCCATCCTCCGAGTCTGCCTGCACCACGCACACGCCGTTTCAATTTTCACCCCCACAAGTTGAATATAAGTGTGTTAAATCGCCTCTTACCTTGAACTCCAAAGTGATCTGGAAGGTCTGGTAAGAGTTTTTTAAGGGTTCAAAGGTCATGTGAGAGAAGCCATGGAACCTGGGAAAGTTCACTGACACCACTAAAGAAGAGGAAATAAAGACACCATCATAATATATTCACGAGCTAATGCAAACAGGTGCAAAAAGAAATTCTCTCACCCTCGGAGCAAGTGTCTCCTCTTCGTCCGAGGTTGCAGTGGCAGCGTGAGCCTCCGCTGTCGAAATCACTGAGACAGAAGCTGTCGGGGGGGCACACGGTGTCATCACAGGTCAGGTCGTACACACGGGGCACGTCACCCTTCCAGGGGGACATGGTGGTCGTGGTGGTGGTGGGAGGCAACGTGATGCTAAGTTGGATTCAGACAAGACGGGGAAATAAAGGTAATGTGGAAATTAAACAAAACTTTTTTTTTTTTTCTTTTTCAGGAAAGAGGCAATTTGCCTTCGTTAATGACATGATGTACGTTATAGTCTGGCTGACAGCTTAAATGTATGTGATGTTTCACTGCCCAAATCACCATCTTCATCAAATCATAAGTGAAAGAGTGTGGAAAAGAAATCTTGGTCGGAAAGCCAGGGGAGCCAGCAATCTAGTTATCAAAGAGAAGTACCCAGAGGAACACTGTCAGATGGGACTTTGTTAGGATGAAAAGAACTTCTTGATAAACCTGTTTTTTCCTCTACATCTGCATGTTTAATGTTCAGTCTGCCATTAAAGTCACCTCCTTCTCCACTTACCAACAGAACAGTAACCAGTGAAGTTTTACAGAGAATTCTTACCTGGTGGTGGTCGGCGGGGCAGTGGTCGTGGTGTCCAGGGGGGTCCTGGGCTCTGAGGTGGTGTAGAAGATCAGATCTTTGAAGTCTGGGAAAACCGGCGTGGCGGTGGTGGAAACTGGTGGTGCAGTAACGTTAGGAGGAGCGATGGTGTTCATGCGGTAAACAACGTTCCGACCAGATGACGGACCGGAGCGTGACCGGAGCTGGGATTTCCTGTTGTCTGCATCTTTATCAGGAAATGGTTTTAACTGGGGGGGGGGGGGAGTCATTGCGTTATGAGTGTCAGTGTGTGCAGTCAGCAAAATAAAATCAACAATTCAATCATTACCATCCCACTCCTTCACATAATGACCCACCTCCTCGATAAAGATGTCATAATCAGAGTCGTCTACGTCAAAGCCATCGTCATCTTTGCTCCCAGAATCTGTGATGTACCGGCCATAATCACCGCTGCCAACGTCAGACGCACCTGTGAGAGCGACAGTGCCGATAAATACACGGCTATTATTACATACTGTGAAATGCAAGTTATGACAGTGAAATGAGTGGATGGCTGTGAGTTCAGCTCAGGGAATGGCATCATTAGAAAACAGGAGGCTGAGGGAGTGAAACGTAGGGTAAAGTCCAAATTTATTTCATGTGGTTTTTCCAGCATGGATAGGGATACACAGTGAGTTGAGTTTCTTAGGCCAGGAAAATATCTGCAGAGCTCAAGACTGACACAACATCAACAGGTGGCTGTAGCTGTTTATTGAATTAAGTCATGTCAAGTCATGTCAAAACCTTGTGGTTGCTCTGTCAAAGCCAAGCACTTCAGCAACACGTCCCCATCAATGGTCAGGTTTTGGACTTTTTCTCCATTTTTTGGTGTAAGCGACGAGCAATAATGACCGAAGCGAGTGTTGGAGAACAATGGCGGACACTAATGACGATGGAGGGGCGACTGTGACCATGCTTTATATGACGAGGACGATGACACAAGAGACAATAATGGCCTTTTTCACAGGAGACATTCTGACATGCCAGAGTAGATAACACTGTAGAGCCTTGGTTAGTGTTAGCAGGAACACCCAGGCCTGTGCTACAGTGACAACAGTCAACATGTCTGCAGTGATGAAGGCCTGCGAGTCTACCTGTTCGCGTGAACCACGGCTGCGGCAGCACGTACTGAAAGGTGTCTCCTCTGTACAGACCTCCGCCATAGGAAGCTCATTGTATACAAAGACAAAGCCAGACGGTAAAGAAGACTGAAACCAACTGCTGACCAGAATTATTAGATATTTCACTGCTTAAATGTAAACTTATAAATTCAAAAAATTGAATTAAGAAAAAATATATAGATATTCGTGTCAAATGTAAACAAAAATGCAAATTCTCTGCTTCATTTATTCTAAAAATCTTTTTCATATCTAATCATTTAGATCTGCCCAATTCAAGTTCTCCCCAGGAGGCTTAATCTTATCTTACATAACAGCGTCCCCTCCCCTCTGTCTCCTCACGACTCCACCCCCTTATTGATCTTAATTCTGCAGTATCCTTCCTCATGTAATGAAGTTAAGTGATGCACATTTCTTTCATCTAATATCTCATGAAAATTTGACCTTTAAGCTTCGATTGATGTTACAACTTACAGTGCTAATTTGTGCTGGCAAATAGCATTAGGTCCTGAGCACTAAGAGCCAGCATGCGGAGAGGTGGGGGTCATCCAAAAGGAAGAAAAGAAACCCCCAACAAACTAATCTCATGTTGTGTAACAATCCCCCTCATCCATACCACACTGTTTCTTACCACTATGAACACACACACACACACACACACACATGCACGTGTGCATGTGCACACACATGCTCTGACAGAGAGAGCAACAACAAGAAAAGTATGTCAGTCAGCCAACACCCACCCCCGCTGTTCACTCAAGAAGCGGTGCATTGTGTGGCTGCATGCAAGGAGTGCGTGCATGTGTGTGTGCATGTGTGTGTGTGTGTGTGTGTGTGTGCGCGCATTCATCAGGGGTGTGGATGGGCAGAGAAGGGGTCTGGCTTCCTGTCCTTAATCCTGTCTGATGAGACTCGAACGTAACCCGCTTTTATCCCCTGCTGAGAAACCACGCTCCTCTATCTCTTCGCTCCTATCCGTCTGTCTCCCTGGGTCTCGGCCCCGCTCGATTTATCTTGTTTCATGTAACTTTCGTTGACGTTATTCTCAGCTTCATTCGTATCACCTCGCCACCCCACCGCCCCCCCACCACCACGTCCCACTTTGTAGCTTCAGCTTCTGTCTGGATCAGAACAGTCTGACATCAGGTAATGCAGCGTGTGAAGGAGCTTGGCCTGAATGAGTTTCTGTAAAATGGCGGTTAACTTAAATGAATGATTTACTGCCATACACTTAAAGCCACAATAATACACACACACACACACACACACACACACACACACACAAAACGCTGTGCCTCATTAGGTCCAGGCTTTGGTCCCCATGAGGTCTACTGGTCCTGACAAGGTCAGTGTTTATGCAGGAAGAGGTCCCAAAGCTATGAGGAAAATGAGTATATATACACACACACACACACAAATCTGTATGAACACTAGCTGAATATCATGGTCCTCAGTCCATTATGACATTGCTAATACTGCATGATTTTGTGTCGTGTAATACGCACCTGTGTGTGTGTTTGACAGTGTGTGTGTGTGTGTGTGTGCTCGTGTGTTTTTTTTAATATCAATCAGTCCTGCCTGTTCCCCTCCCCCACACAACAGAAGCAGCTGACTACAACAAAATAATAAAGTAATGACTCTGTCGCTCTACATTTCCGTCAATCCAGCCACAGCCATAAAAACCCACAGACACACTAACAGGTGCTGTCCTACATTCCAGAGACTGTGCAGTGTAAATGTTAGAACCTGGAGCTCTTAGCCTGCTCATGCTCATTTGTGCTTTACCTGGATGTCAACATCATCTCTGCATTAAGATTTGTAAAGGATTTGTGAGCCTGTCGCTCTGTAAACTCTCTGATGTTTGAGTGGTGCGGTTCAGATAAAGTCGCCTTGCATTGACACCTGACAGCAACAAAAATAGGCTTCATTTCCAAACTAAAAATAGTTCTCTCATGTGTTAATTTAGGTAGCTACAAAAAGGGTGACTGCATGGATAATATAATAATAAATATAAATAATAAACAGCATTTTTCAAAACATGATTACAGCATAAAATACGAGAGAAATAATACGTTTCAAAGAGGCAATCAAAAAGAAACTGCCAGTGATACTCGTGTTAGTTTGAGCCTAGCTGCAGCCTCAGCTCTGACCGAGAGAAACTTTGATAGAAACTTTTGTTCTTCATGCTGCTGGGAAAAGGAAGTGGCGGTTTCCACAGTAACACTCAGGTTTAGACAGCGTGGTTTAACACGCTAAATGTTTCATTGTGATTCTGGATATTTTTGTCATGCTGCTCTGTTTATCTGAGTTTATCATCTGAGTGGGTGTATTGTTGAAAGTAAACTCTTTTTTTTTTTTTTTTTTTTTTCAGATGTGATGGAAACCAGGCAGAAGAGGGGCCTTGGGACGGAGCTTTCACCACAAAACAAAGGGGTTTTCTTACCTAGAGTGCGCACGGGGTTGTTGATGTTGCTGGGTGGGCTCAGTCCATGCACGTTTACTGCCCTGACAACAAACTGGTACTCCGTCTCTGGTATTAACCCCTTCAAAACCATCGAGTTGGTCTCAATGGGCTCACGGATATATGTCCACTCTGTGTCCATTTCTGGCCTGAGGAGATGAGGACATGCATTAAAGCAGCAGCACACAATCGAATAGATCATCACCCGTCTCTGTGGAGTCTTAAAAACACTCAATCATCTGAATGTTAGACATTTAATAACTTTGGGTTCAAGATCATTCAATGCTGCTTCTGTCGAGGTTTGAAATGAGTTCTTCTTTTTAAGGGAAATGCTTTGTTCCTCATGCTGTACCATGGAGCTGAACAAGTGCAGAGAAATGATTGCAATGGAAACAATTACTCAGAGTTGTAGCTCTGAATAATTCAAAGACCTAAACATACTGATAGCTTCAAACAAAACAAAACAAGCAATTAATTGATAAGTTTGCGTTTGCTTTACTATTTTTGAGGCCCTTTAAGTCTGAGACCATTTAGCAAAATATGTAAAGCAAATCAAATGTAAATCAAAAATGATGAACTCCTGAACTCAGCGGGTGTGTTTGTGTACTGACTCTGGGCGCCTGCAGCTACAGCTATCTGCTGAATAGAGTCGTCTCTGTCACCGCTCAATGTCTCGCTTCAGCAAGAACTCTTTTAATGTGTGAGGAGACAGATTTGCCGATGAGTCGGCTCTTTTGTGACGAAAATGCCCCCACAAGCAAAAACAGACCCTGATTCATGTCTGCTCCGTCATAGCAAGTGACAGTGTCCCTCTGCCTCGTTCCCTCTCTCCTTCCTCTGTCACACGGTGTTAACTTCACACCACCAGGGAAGTAGTATTTTTTTTTTAATGCATGTGTTTTGTTTTATTTTCCTCAAAAAAGAAGGTTTGCAGCATCATTGTAAAATCCAATCCGCTGATTTTATCAAATCATTAGGTGACTCTGAGCCAGTTATTTCTGACCTCAACTTCCTCAGTGTGTCAGCCAGAGGACTTGTTGAATCATTGTATTGTGTGTGGTGTGTGTGTGGGGGGGGGGCATTATGAGACAGAGATTGGCATTCTTTCTGTCTAATGTCCTAGGTGACCCTCAAGTCAAAGCTCTCATGGTATCAATGGACAGACCATTAAAGACGTAACGTAATTCATTTGAAAAGGGAGCTGTGGGATGTGTATTGCTGTCACGTAACAACGGGGGCGGCAGAGAGTCTGTTTAGCCATAGGCTAAATGTGCAGTCATCTTAAAATAATGGCTCAACTCAGAAGGAGAAGAAGTCTAGAAAATAATGGAACTCAAAGTTCATGATAGTGTGAGGCTTTATGGGTGGTTTGTTTAGATTTTGTCAATAAAGCATTCCACCGTTTAGTGCTAAAAAAAAAAAAAAAAAAAAAATAGCAACCCTATCTTTATAGGATAAATGCTTCTCCTGTTGCACTTCACACTTCCTGTCAAATTCAAGCCATTATTGTGTCGTCAATGGATAAAACCTGAATCATGGCCTGCATCTGGAAAAGTAGATTATCATATAAGTAAATCATTTAAAATTCAACAGGTGAAATCTTTCTGAAGGTCGGTCGATGTGTTTTGACCAACCTGATGTAAGCCACCAGGAAGTGGAGAACAGGAGCACTTCCTTCACTCTCTCCTTGCTGCCATGACAACGCCAGCTCCGTGTCAGATACAGCCATGACAACAGGTTGAGTAGGGGGAGACGGGCGCATGCACATTTCTAACAGGGGTGAGATTAATGGTATTCATTCAGAGGTTATTGATAAATCTGTGGTGGCAACAGGAGCATCAGCTGTGTAACAGATTCCTACTACTCACATATTCTTACCATGTGAGGCAGTGCTGATGTCCCTGGGCATGCTGGGTCTACCCTCCCCTGCCCAGCCGTACGCCCCAACACTGACTCTGTACTTAGCGTTCACCTTCAGGTTACCGATGTCCACGTCCTACAAGATCGATTATGTGGAGAAGAGATTCAGATAAGGTCAAATAAGCAAGAGGAAATCAAAGAAGATTGAATAAACTTACTAAAAGTGGAAGGTATGTCATATCTATCAAATGTGCATGTAAACGCTGACAGATTTACAAAAGTGTTACTTACAAAACTGGCTTGTCCATCAAACTGTCCCTTTGATGAAAAAAAGGGGACAAAAAGAGGTGTCCATAAATGTTTGAGCATCACAGCACAGCCTTCATCTCAGGTCACTTAATGTTTAAGGGTTTTATAAATCGATATTCAAAGTTAAATGTCCAGCTATTATGTTTCTCATGGTTAATAAAACTAGTCAAGTGCATGTGCTGCACTGGAATTTACACAGCAGAACAGTGAATTTAAATTAACCACAGAGGTTATTATCATCCTAAAGAGTCGACATGTCAACCCACGCAACAGTTTGATTTGTGTATGCAGTACTTTTTTAGACACCAGAAATCTGAGGACCCGAGGAATAAAACGCGCCAGACTTTGGATACACGCACAAATCGCGTTAGAGCATCACTGTTGGTTTGGGTCTTTTCATTGGATTTGTTGCCACACAGCTAAAATGTGCCTTCCTGTCAAAACTGGGTGATAGAAGCTTGTTGTGAGTTTTCTTACATTTCAAAGCGAGTTCAGTGTCCACGTGAATGTGTCATACAGATAAAAGCCCAGTTAAAAGCCCCTATATTCACTCACAGTGGTCAGCATGTCCAGGCTGAGAGGCACCTCCATCAAAGACGCTGCATCCGATGGATGTCCATTACGTATCTCTGTGTAGAAGACCTAAAACACATCCACACATACATTTATTTATACATTTTAGCGCTTATTGTTCCAGTATATATTCATAACTGTGTAATTTGTTTGCTGGGCCTTCTCCTTCCCTTCAACATGGCTTCATCGGAAGGAAATGCTGCGAGGAACCATTTTAATGAGTGACGGGCTAAATGAACACACATTTATCTGAGTCGTGGGGAAGCTAGGTACCTGACTAATCCTCTTAGTGTAGACATATGGTCAAAAGCACCACACACAGTCAAACTGATCCACACTTAATGGTTGACTCCAAACAAACTGGGCTATCTATATTTATCTATTTATTTTTCTATATATTTGTACGTCCAAATGTCTCAGCCGGGTACAACTAATAGACTCTTCCCACATGTGCACTCATAGATAACTGGAGCTCAATGCTCCCCAAAGGTTTAAGACCACATATTTCAGGCCCCTCGGAAAAAATCGGCGATGAAAAGGTTAAATCAAAACACCAGAATTTTCAAAATGTCAATCTAGCCCTCAAGGTCTACTTCCTGGACAGGGAGTTTGGAGAGCACTTTAAAAGCAGAAGAAATACGGGCTCGCAGAGGAAAATGAACATCCCTTCAGAGGTTCTCATTTGTGACGTGAGAAATGGTTTGCCTGGTTAGAAAGCTTTCTATAAAAGACAGATCTTAATACCAGCATGTGGGGACTTGCCTTTTAGCCAGCTACATTTCTGTTTTGTTCTGATGTGCTCTCTTTAAATATATACGGGGGATGGAGATGTTCTGAATTTGTATACAACCTCAAGAAAGCCTTCAAACCAAAACTGATATTTAAAATACTGTATGCAGATAAAAAAAAATTGTTTCACTGGCACTGGTGTTTTATTAAAGGTTAAAGGTGGTGAGGGATAATTGCTCGGTCTCACATGTTGATCATTTTCAGTGAATCATTAACGCAAGGAAAATGGAAACTTGTCAGAATACCTTGTATCCAGTGATGGTGCTCACGTGTCGCCGGGGCATCTTCCATCGTACGCTGAAGGCGGTGCAGTTGATGGTCTCCAGCTGGATGTCTAATGGAGGACTCAGACGCTCTGATTCACAAACAGAAAGACAATGTCAGGAGGCAGGAAGGAAAGAGGGATAAACATCACAGTGATTATGCACATATTTCGACTTTTTAATTTGATGGATGGCTTCAGTTCATATTGAAACAGCCAAAATTGCAGAAGTCAGCTCTTTTCCACAGAATAGGCTCTGCATGGAGCCAAGGATTCAGGCGCTCAGCCTGTTCCCTCAGGACCTGGTGGAGGAGAGCGAAACTAAAATCAGGGGAAACATTGGACTCACATTCACCAGGGGGCCAGAAACATGACTTCAGTTAAATGAAATGAAGCTTCAGAACAGATATATAAAAGAGAGAGAGAAGTTTCACTTCCTGATGAAACTTCAACTGACATGTTTTTTTTTTTTCTGTTGAAGAATCAAGTAAAAATAACCCACAATATTTTGGACATAACCTCCAAGAAGCCACTAGAGATGACAGACTGACAGTCACACAATGTGATGGATTATAATATGGACTAATTTCAGATGTCATTATTTTCATGGTGTGAGGTATAAAGGTCAGGGAGATTCTGCGGCACTTGCAGAGCCCTCGCAATCCTTCACGAGGCTCTTGTGGAAGCAAGAAAGAGCAACGACATCATCTGCAATCCTGACATGTGCATTACCAGGCTTTAACGGAGGAACTCGAGCACACAAGAGCACTCACAGCCTCATATGCAAGAACAGGTGCGCATGTGGCTGATTGCTACTTTCAGCCCATCATAAAGGCTTCCTAGAACAATATCAGAAGCTGACCACTGGGTTGAATTTATTATGCATAATCACTCAAAATGAGATTTAAGAGTAAAGTATGTTCGTTATCAGCACTTTAATTTGAAGTGAGTCGTTACATCCATCAGAGATTTGCAATAACTTGGTGTTTAGTTCAGAAGCCAAATACTGTTAATGAGTTCTTCTACTTGACTCCTCTCGTTTACACACACACCAATCCATATTGTTTAACTTAAGCTCCGCCACTAGTTTTCTCCACCTTCTTTTTTTTTTTTTTTTTTTAATTTCTCTGCTTTTTATTTCCAGTGACGCTCGACTTGAATAGGCCGGCCTCACTCCTGTGCCGTCCTGCTGACTCCTCTCCTGTCTGGTGCCCTTCTCCCTGTTCTTCCATCAGAGCAGATAATTCAATATGTCAGCTGAATTCCCTGATCATCCGCATCTCCCCGGGGGAGTGCCCCAGCGAGAACACGGGGGAGCGGCGGAACTCACAGTTATGGGATAGAAGGCGGGGGGGCGGGGCTTTTTCCAAATCATTTTCCATGACCGTCAAAAATACAGCAGCTTACAGAAGTGCAAGATATGGGTGGGCACAAATTTTAATAGTCAAAAGCCCTGAGTTAAATTGTTATCTGTAATCAATATGAATCCTGATAAGCTTAACATAAACCCCTGGACCTGGTGGATTATGTGCGGTCGGTAAGAGATTGGGTATTGATCCTGGCGCCTCCTGTGAGGGTCTCTTGCTGTGGCTAATGAAGCTGTTCTTGAGCTCACTGCTTCGTTTGATTGGCACCAGCCTGAAGTTGGAGTTCGTGCACTTTTGTGTAATTAAAATGAGATTCAGAAATAGATGTTTTGCATTTCGGAAGGACGGGACAGAATAACACGCCAGAGACGTCATTCAGAAACACTCTCTGAACTCACTGCTGTTTGCTGATGGGTCTCAGTTTGATTTTTAATTATTTATGTGAGGCTATACACACAGGGTGATACTGTGATACTTGATACTGGCTCTACTCCACGATCAGAATTGGATGAAAAGTAAAAGATGGCACTTCTGTACAACAGGAGCAAGTTTGGACGTCGACATCTGTAACACTCCCTATCACACCATTGTGATACATTGTGTCCCTTTGGTGTTCTTTCACTATGACATGTAGGAGCAGTGTTAGGAGACAGCAAGTCACAAGGTCAAGTATGCTGAGAACACATTTCTCCAAAATCCCCATCAGGCTGCTTAGTCTCTGTGCACATAGGTGAGGGTCAAATGCAAATACTCCAATCCACCAACAACTGCCATTGTGACAGCAGCTTCTACAGATTCAGTTTCACCTGACTTGGATTGATGGAGAGGTCCGCTCCAATGACACAGATGAGGCCAGGTCTCCACACTACCAGGATTTGTCTGTCAACTTAAGTTGCAAATATCATCCCTGTACTCCTCAGATCTCTGTTCAGTGAGATCAAGGTGACAATGCCACGAAAGAGCGAATTGTGATGAAGCGTAAAGGCAGGAACACACATCTCACATTTCAGGCCTTTGGAACAAACATGTGGCGTCTTCACAGCATAAAGTAATGTGGTGGGAGATGCCAGAACCTACAGTTCAGTAATATATCATGTGAAATGACCAATTTAAGTCTTTACACCTAAGGTGGAAATGCTGTCCACCATCATTGACACCATCATTAGCATTTAATGGATCATAACAATAAATCAAAGAATTAGGTCTAAAGATGGGGCATTTTGTATTTCCACTTGATGGGCTAAACACAATTCCAAAATATATGTAACAATTAAATTCTAATGTTTGTTTGTGAAAAAGGCCCTGTTTTCATGTCTAAGTCATCCAAAAATGAACAAGCACAAAGAAGCTTTCTGTTGCGCTGATCTGCAGCCCAGCTTTGGGAATAGGACAAATACTTAAGTGTAAAAAGGAAGCAAAATCAGTCCGATAAATAAAACAGTGCCATCCTGCATCAAAACATGAGATCTTCCATTTAAACCCTCTACTTCCAGTGGTGTGATGTGATTCCTTGATATGTCAAACCCTGTTTACATTCTCCTCCTCTCTCAGACTGAGGCAGAGACCTCAGAACAAATAATAAAAAAATAAATAAACAAGCACAAATGTCACTGGCAGTCATGGAGACAGAAGTACAGCCGTGCTCGGTGTGGCAGCCTCGACTGCAGTGAGTTCTCCCTGGGCTGACAGACAGCCGTAATAGTCGGCTTGTGAATTGCCTGTAGGTCCAAAAAGAAAGGTGAGGGAGGAAGAAATCTATCAGACAGTCAGGGGAGAGGGAGAGAGAGAGAGAGTGACAGCAGGAGAAAACAGAGAGTAAAGAAAGAGGTGGGAAAGACAGTGGGGAGACAAAGAAATGTTCACAAGGAAAACAAAGAGATAGACACAGGGACGGATGCAGAGGGGAAGAGAAGGTAAGACACTGTGGAAATGAAGGAATCAACAAGGATTTTCTGTCAGCTCATGCTGGAAAGTTTGAGGATGGAAGTACTGTTGCAGTAAATGTTAAAAAATAAAGACTATTTTTAAATCAATAATGTCCTTGGCCCCAAATCTGCCAGGTTAACAGATGCTATGGTTAAAATTCAGTGCATTGAGGTGGAATTCATTGCTTCATCACAGAATTACTTGTCAAAAATTAGCCTTAATTGTTACAAACTAAAGTTCAATAACTGAAGTTGATAAATGTCACAAATAAATATTAAGTTACATTGTGAATTCATTCAATAATTCAAATGAGACATTCTGAAACAAGACTAACACTCCATTAATATAAAAAATATGCCTCCATTAATAAAGTTACACTATAGATTATTATAATGAATCCCCTCTCTTAACTGGTTTCAGAGAATGAACTTACCAGACCTCCGAACATTTGATCTTCGGGCACCAAGGCAAACGCTGGCTGTGCATATTGCGAAGAGGAGTAAGTAAAGAAGGTTCCTCTCTTTACATGTAGGTTCCATGACTTCTTCAGATCGGAAGTTGAACAACGGTCAAATGCTCATTTTACGACACATTCAAACGCGCCTGCAACTGTCAGTGGACCTGGTTCCTTTGCTGATACAAAAAAAAGTTCTGTCTCTGAGAAAGAGCCGGTCTTTCATCCAAACAACCACCCAGCTCCGGTGTGACACTGATGAGATTATGGTCTGCAAAAGATCAGTGGGTTGGACACGTTCACGCAGGGACACACAGACCCGGTTTCCCTGCGCGGACACACGACGGTGAGAGGCTGTCCCAGCGATCCGCGCGTAATGCGCAACGACTAACGCAACCGCACGACGCGCACCATCCGCCTTTACGCACGAATCTCGCTTTCGTGTCACGCTCCGGTCCCCGCGTCTTAGACGGCAGCTGAGGCGGGCAGCGCAGTGCAGGAACGTGGGGCCATTTAGAGCTAAGAGGATAATGAGCGTCTAATCCTGGCACTGGACACAGATGGAGAGCGTGTCTTGACGCAGGAGCAGTGGAGCTGCCCGAGCAACAGACGCTCCATGTAGACATGGTGTGCACGCGTGCGTGAGCGTGCGCGCGCGCGCGTGAGATTGACTGTTTGTGGGCACAACAACGACCAAAGGGGCAAAACAATGAATGCATTAATCCATGTTGCCCAACCTGCTGTGAACTCATTAATAACCGCCCTGCTCATAATTTATGGTGAGGGGGGGGGGGCAACCTGAAAAAGTAAAATTTTAAAAATACGAGGGATGTCTGTGTGTGTGTGTAAACTCAAAATATGCATGAGTTTGAGAGAGAGAGAGTAATTGACATCAAGAAGAAGCACTTCAAGGGACTTCGTGGGGGGCTCTGCTTATATCAGTGAGAATTTGCACGATTCTGGCTCCAAATGCAGAAGGTGTCAAGCCAAGTGGGAGGGGGCCTTGTTAGGGGTCCTCTGACCATGGTGACGCAACAGTTTCCTGTAACCGATCACAAAATTTAAAGGGTTTCTGACAAAATTGTCATTGCTGTGGACTAACACCAGCAGCCGTCCTCCGGGGCTCCCACTCAGCTTGAGGCCTCAGGCAATCGCCTGCTTACTTAGCGGGCTGCCGGGGGGCCGGGGTGCTGAGGGGGCCGCAGGTGCCCGAATGTAGCACAAGATGACGATAATATTGGAAACTAAGTGAAAGAATCATGAATTTTAAGGTGGTAATCGTGGTTTAGATGAGTCTCAAAAATATCTGATTTCAAAGCCCCTGAAGCAAAGTTTGCTGTTGAGTCTTACCTATTCCAACTCTAGGTTAAAATGTTGATTCTATGAGATGAATTCATAATGGTGGCATTGTTGCACTTCACTGAATAGGACGTCATTAACTCAGGTTCGAGAATGAGGGATCTTATGACATCGTACGAGTTCTGCACACCTGTCAACAAAAGCTGGAAATCAGTATCCTTCTGTTGGTTTTCCTCATTACAGCATTCTATTCTATTAGGCCTACTATGGCAGAAACATCTAACCAGCAGCCAGAAACCATGCAGGCTGATTTCTGAAGCCATTTTCATTTTACACTCTGCCGGTCATCTTACTTAGGGATAATCTACCTTTATACAAAATGAGCAGGCAAAATTCAGATATAACACGAGCCCTCAATTTGCAGAGAATCATTTGAATAATCTTTATCTAATTTGGATACAGCCATAGAAAGTGTCCAAACTGATTTAGTTTTACATGCACGCTACAAACAATAAATTACAATAAACGTTATCACACTAATTGCAATAAACTTGATCACACATTCATCACAATTTCTCTGACTGCTTAAATTGTGTTTGTGACCAAAGGAGAAAGTGAACGTGCTGAAGATGCCGTCATGTCACAGGACGCTGTTCGATTTGCATCATCAAGTTGCGATGTGGCAGTTCTAATTTTTCCATGTCTGGTGGAAAAAAAGTCCAGGGCCAGAAATGTTTGAATCCTCTGTAGTGGCATCTGAAGAGGAAAGTAAAGAAAACAGGGAGTTGTTGAAACGAGTCAACTCCATCTAACTTAATGTCATCGCTGGTTCAGAGTGCCAGTTTATACCAGGTGTAGGCAAGACCTTTAGAATATATGTGCTAAAAAAAAAAGTCACACAAAAGTTGCGCAAATTTCTAAAAAAAATAAAAAATAAAATAAAATATATAAACCAAAAAATATTTCTGGTCATCTTTATCTGTTTCCAGTGCTGCAGAGACATAAAAAACAAGCAACCTCCTCCAACAATCAGAAACCTTCAGGACAAAGACAGCATCATTCTTTTCAGTGTGACTCTGAATATTTCCATTTGTTCCCCCTCTTCTCCACAATCAGCCACTTCTTGTAATGAAATGATAATTTACTCTCAGGGTCACTGAGGCAAACCGAGATCTGATTATCTTTAGAGGTCAGAGTCTGATCCAGTGAGTGAAATGTCAAAACTGCAGCTTCAGGACAAAGGAAAGATGATTTTACTTTATTGTGAGATGCCTTAAAGCCTTTTCCTGATAGGATATTTGCAGCAGGGTGAAGACAATGTGCATGATGAGTTACCTCTTTATGTTCTCATCCATTCTAAAAAAACAGAGATATACGAGTCATAACGGGACCCGCTATAGAATTCTTCATTTCAACACACTGCAACTAAACCTTGTGTCATTTCTGGAAGAAGCATTGATCACTTCAGTTCTCTATTCTGACATGAGGCAAACACTTTGTACTACACTACACATCTGGACTTTGAAATGATGAAAATATTTCAACAAACTAGAATGGCACCCATAGTGAAAATTCTAATTCACCTTTTTTAACCTGCAGGAACACTAATGGATATCAGTGGTTGAAACAGCGATCCATTAACTATTTCCTAAAAGTCTGTAGAAATGTTTGAAAGTGCCTTACCTTGCATAGTCGAATAACAATCTTCTCCCCGATGCGAGTCAGCACAAAGTTTGATGGATTCTTCTCAGATTGACACCACATCCCTCCTTCAAGTTTCCTGGAAATAACAAACCAACAAACACAGTGGGGAAATAATCTGTTTGGTGGAACTAAATATTAAATATTAGGACAAAGTCTAACCTTAAACATATATGGTTAAGAGAGAAAGGGTGTATCAGGACATGGCTGTGAAAAAACCTTTTTTGTCAGATGTAAACAAATCTGTTCCAGAGGATATTAATAGTCTCAGGACGCACTGGTTCCATCACCTGGACAAACACAAGCACACAGGAGGAGATGGTGACTGAGAAAAAGATGACGACACAGATGGAAATGGGGACATTCACGTTTTTAGCCAGTGACAAAATAAAAAACTTGCTTTCCTATAGAGTTGTTATAAAACCAGCACAAATCTCTAAATTTCCTTTCGTAACTTAAACAATAGTCCTGTAAAGCTTTTCTTCCTCCTGGCGAGCAAGTTTAATCAAAGCACAAAGGAAACACAAGCTTTCATCATAGCCTTGTTATATTTAAACAAAACTTTTTTATTTCAATATAACACAAGCAAATTAACCAGACTGGTGGTTTAGATAATTGTTAAACTCACTGAGAGGAACAGCAGCCTGTCCAGCCAGTGACATGTTTTGTTTTCAGACTGTAGCGGAACTAATATGTTATTGCTCACCGCACCAGAGACCACTAAAATCAAAATAATTTATTTTTACTCTTTGGTTATGCCTTCTTTATTTATTATATATTTCCAGTGTTGTATTGAGCACAGAAACAGTGTAGGCATTCTCTTTGAAAGAAGACAGAAAGCTGCTGATATTCAACATGGAAGAAGGAAAGATCAATATATTGCTCTCAGGTTTGATGTAAATGTATGACACACTGATAATAACAGGGGTGAATGATGTCCTCTAGTGGCAGTTTCAAAGACCTGCAAAGTGTGTGTGCATATAATCTGCACATCTGGCTTCAGTACTCTGAAGCAATAAAAGACAAATATGTTAAAGGATTGGCTGAATGCTGCCTTTTACTCCCACATCAAAGTGAATGGTTTCAACAAGTTATCAACATTCCTGAGACAACTCCTGCTCGTTCTAAACAGCAGACTACCCATAATGCCTGCTGACCCTGATGTGGTGGTTGGAGCTCTGGGTTTCAAGAGAGGGACAACGCTCAAGCTTCAGCAGAACAGGACACAATGGAGTAGACACTCAGTGTGAAATGTGTAAGTGTAGATGAATAATTCTATTATCTATTCAGACAAGAAAATCAGAAGCTGCACCAGAATAAAGCAGACACCAAGTCTCACTTTGGAAGGGTTTTAATTAAAAGTTATTTACAAAAGTACAGAAAAATGCACAATTATCTATTACAGTCATTAAATCAAATACTTTCCAAATAAGTCTCAGAATCAATTTGACCCCGATTTCCTTCTCAGTCACAGATGTCTTTTCAATTATCCAAAAGTGTTAAAAAAAACTGTTAAAACAACTGTGGAAGAGTCAGTGCCAACCTTTATATACAGTCTATAGTGCCAACACAAATCTCGAACTTCAGGTTTCCAACCCCATGTAAGAGCCATTGTGTAATGCATTATTTTGACCACTAGGAGACGTGGGCTCTTTTGTCTCGAATTCTTTCAAACACCAGTTTCCAGCAACAGTTGCATATTGGAGCCAAAGAGATGAGTTTTGAGTTAAAGGTGTTTGGGAGCACATGGTTCATAGTTGATATGCAGGAAACAGAGGACCTGATCATTATTTCTGAGAGTATTCAAAAACCCCGTCCAGTAGTAGATAAGATCAGAACATTCCAGCATGTGGAATAATTAAGGGAACATATTGCAAAATCCCATTACAGACAAGAATTAATTTGTCTTGGTTTTTGAAGGAATTTTTTCACTACAAAAACGTCTAATTGAAAGTTTTATGCAAAAAGGTTCTCTCATGACACTAATTTGGCAATTGGCATAATAAAAAAAAACAGCAAAATAACAAATATATATGTCAGGTCAAAATCTGCTTTAAAATAACATTAATGAAGACATGGTCCACATACACATCACATGAGGCTCAGCTTTGGACATTCCCTCTAAGCCAGGCAACTGTTAGCATTAGCGGCTAACGGGAGAGCCAAGGTAGGAAGAGAGACGATCTCACCACCACCGAGTTCTCTGGTGCAGGCAGCAGCGGTGGGTCCTCTGGTCCTCTGGTCCTCACAGCTCACCTGTGTTCAAACATCTGGAGAGAACCGCTTCCACCACCTTCAAACCACTTTTACAGACTCCTCGCCCACACCGAGCCTTAATTAGTGCCACAAGTTCTCCTCAGGCTGAACAGGAAGTAAACCTGTGGTCAGGTGACCAGGCAGAGCTGACGCCTGATTGGCTGGTTGATGATATATAAAATAAACACTGGAATGTAACATTATTAAAACAGAAACGTGTGTTTAGTTTATTCTCTATCAGGGTTTGTTCATCATATCCATGTACAGTCTTCACATTTATCTGTGACCTGCTTTTATAATGTGCGAGGCTGTGTGAGGTACATTTTATATAGTGTTAGATGGAGGATGAGCATTGTTAATTGTGGCCCTTAAGGTTGATTGCTCACTCACCCGCCTCTGATGCTCTCTCTCTTTCTCCCCTCTCTCTATCGGTCACTACATCTGAGTCAGTAAAAACTGTTTTTTTTCTGATAATCACTGCCCTGGCAGCCATTTCCCAAACCATGCTGTCATTTCAACCTGGCAGCTTCTCCCTCCTACAAGCCATTCTAGGTCTGTAGTTTCAAGTGGGCCCAATAATGACGGGTGAAATGACCTGTGCAATTAGCCGGTTACAAACTGAGTCAAACTGAGCCCACCCCCAACAGATTCAATTGCAGATCGGCCCCCCGATTAGCCCTGATGCGTTGCAAGGAGGGAAATGGACATCTGTAATTTTGCTGCTTTGCAGGAGCATAATCGACCAGAGGCTGATTTCCATAATGTGAGGCGAGAGATTTCTCCTAAGCTCTCCGTTAACTAATTATGTGAAAACAAAAGTGGACAGAGCTATGATTACAAATGGTTTTTGCACGTTTAGTGTAGTCTTAAACAATGTGGCTAACATGTGTGCTCACAGTGACACAAGCATGATTCACCGTGAAACACTGCACTTCAAGGCTGCATGCATGTATGCTTCCACATCTGTATAAAAATGTCTTTGTACGCATGTCTGCTGTGTATGTATTTCACATTAACATTGTTCATGAACTTCTGCACAATTTAAGTCCACATTTGGCAGCATCGGTTGGAAAATGAACGGATTATGCTGTAAAAAAAAAAAAGAAAGCTGGTGTGACAGAGCAGACGCATACTTTATCCTCAGTGATCACTTTTAGAGAGCAGAGTAAATTAAGGTTATGACGAAAATACTGCACATTGCAAGGGTTCACCTGATATTTGAAGTTCTTTGTGGCCAAAATCAGAAGACACTTGAATTGTCCTTTGATTTCTGGTCATTCCAGCTCATTTCATCATTTGAGAAATACATTTGCTCTGGGACTCCGTGTACCACATCTGAAATAACTGCACATTTGCTCGCACATGTCCACATAAACAAACTGGACCTAGCTCCATCTGGACTTTGAATCAAACAGGATCATGTGGTGTACATTATCATCTACCGTATATACGCTATTTGTTCTGCTTAGCCCGATCAAAAAGTCTTAAAACATTGCAGCTGTGTGTGCCGTCAGTGCAGTGAAATAAACAACCTTTAAGCACTCTGGGAAGGAGAGGACCTGACACGCAGGCCCGGACAACTCCTCAGATCCCCTTCACGACATCGCTCCTCTGCTTTCAATCACTAAATATTGTTTTGTGCAGTGCACATCCCTCCCTTGTTACGTTCCATAAACAAGTTACGAGAACGATGAACAACATGACGTGACAGGGTCTTCTTCATATTCTTTCACTGCACAGCAGAGTGTGGAGGAGGTGGATGCGGAGGTTCTCTGTTTCTTAATGTTGACACCAAAAACAAAGCATACATGGTAAGATGATCTAAACAGTGACTTGGTCCATCTCATAATCATTATATCACAAACAAATAGTTTTGATTAGATGTTTCTAATGTTGTCTAACCTGTGCGGCCTGCACAACACTTAGTTTTGGGAGTTGGGGATGTTACACTTAAATAATAAAGTGTTAAGAACAATGAGAAAACTTGTGGTTGATAAGTCAGTTGTTTTTTTTTTTGTTTTGTTTTTTTAAACCACTGCTTCTTGACCTACCTTGAAAATTCTAACAGACCAACATTTACTTAGACATGATCTCATCTACATATGGAAGCAGAGCGGTTTCAATTAATCTGTGGTGAAGATCAGCTCTGCTCATAAAAGCACTGTGATTCTAAGCAGCAGCACAATCTCTGCGGTCTGTTTTCACTGCCTGATTGGAAACTCGTTCCCCATCCAACATCAACCAAAGCTGCGAAGCCAGATTATGGGATGTGGAGCGTTGTTAGTGGAAAGTGTGAAACTCCTCTCTCCTCTCCCTCTCAGTCATCCGAGCCTCTTTCATAACACAACTCTTCTCTCACCAACTACCGTCCTGATTTCATGATCTTGTTGCAGTCTTCATGGGTGGAGACAGAGGCTGGACCGTGAGACGTCACCACCGCTCCCCATCTCTCCTGTCAGCCCTGCGCTGTGCTCCAGGCAGTCAGCGCTGTGATGGTGAGTGGAGATGAGCGCGAGCCTGCGTGCGTCACGGTGTTGTGCAAGAGAAGCCGTGCGCACTGAATGAAACCCCCGGAGTGACGGGCTGTAAAGTGGGGATCGTTTGTTTTTGTTTTTGTTTTTGTTTTTTTATCTTCCAAGCGTTGCTGGATCCAAACGATAACTTCGGAGGGGGGGAAGTTATTCTGCGCCCTTGGCTTTGGTTCCGTGCGCCCTGGATGTTGCGCCAGAGCCGCTGTGTTCGCCAGCTGGCGTCCGGCTGATACTTTGCATTGAGCTTCGCGGTTTTCCAGACACAAGATCCGGGGCTGATTTGCTTCCTCCGCAGCTGCTGAACGTCGTCAACATGCGCGCGATCGTCGCTGTCGCCAGATGAGAAGTGCGGGTTTCGCGGCGCGCCATGTCCTTCAGCGTAACTGAGGTGGACCATGAAGTTATGGGATAGTCTGACCACTTGTTTGATTCTGCTGAGCGCCGTGCACGCCAGCCCGCTGCTCCGGGGCCAACGCCAGTCAGCGTCCGCCAAGAGGAGAGGGCGCGCCGCCGCCACCTCCTCCTCCTCCTCCTCCTCCTCCTCCTCTTCCTCCGTCTCCTCCGCAGACGAAAGTCCCCTGGAGCTCCCGCCGGTCACCTCTGAGGGCTTCAGCCGCTTTGAGGCGGACACCGCCGCCGGAGAGAAACGTAAGAGCTGGAGGATCCTGTTCGAAAACCAGACCGCACTCAGTGGCTGAACTCTGTCCAGAAACAGACAGACAATAGAAATGAGAGAATTGGAAACATGTGGAGCTGGCCACTGGATTGGTATTAAATGTAATCAATGCAATGTTACATTGAACAGCTAGGACGTCCATTAGTGCAGCATCCATCACTGAAACCCTGCAGTGATGCCTATTCAGACCATGAGACCTTCTTCATTCACAACAAGTGGTTGTTTGTGTTCTTTCTTTCAGCATGGTGTTCTAACAGTGTGCATGCTTATAGCTTTTGGCAGACCGGACTCAACGTACCATCATTTTATTCACGTTCTTGATGCGTTTTTAAAAGGTCTTTATGCAAAAATGTCTTCACAATTTCCAAAATGCTCAAGGTAGATTTTTTTTGTCCACCTATAACCTACTCACATTTGGAAGTTTATTTGCCATAAATGACTTGATTGATTCCTTGTTGATATTTATGATGAGTTCAATCTTCTCTATGTGTTCCAGTCGCCATGGAGGAGCCCCTTCCCAGTGTCTTTGAAGATGTGGTGGATTTCATCAAAGTGACCATCGGTAGAAGACGCCGCTCCACCACCTCCACTGTGTCCTCATCTACCTCTTCTTTCTCCGCCACCTCCTCCCCCTCCAAAGAAAACTTGAGTGGCAGCATTCGGCACAGAAGGGAGCGAAAGAACGGGCCGAGCCAACGGCAAGGTAAAGGAGGAAGAGGAGGAGCTAGAGAGACAGGCCGGAAGGTTAGAGTAGGAGGCGGCAGAGGACAGGGCTGCATGCTAAAACAGATCCACCTCAACGTGACCGACCTGGGTCTGGGCTACCGCTCTGGCGAGGAGATGATATTCAGGTACTGCTCGGGACCCTGCAGGAAGTCCGAGACCAATTATGACAAAATCCTCTACAACCTCGCCCATAACAGACGGTTCCCTCCAAAGGACACGCCCCCTCAGGCCTGTTGCCGGCCTATAGCGTTTGACGACGATCTCTCGTTTCTGGACGACAACCTTGTGTACCACACAGTGAAGAGGCACTCTGCCAGGAAATGCGGTTGCGTGTAGGGAACCAAGAAGTCTGAGGCAATGTCGTGTCATTTTACATTTCCACTTTGAGGTTTGAAGTGTCTATTTTTTCTCCCATTTCACGTTGTGAGGAACGAATCAGGAACTGAGGGGAGGAGGCGACATCTCTTCTGTTTCTATCCCAAAGCAATGACTCTTATTGATCCACGTCTTCTCCACCTCAGCCACATCTCAAGAACCACAACTTCTTCTACAGTCCAACCTCAGATCACACATGTGTTTGAAAAGTTTACGTTGAAAATTCAACCTAAGAGACTCAAACCAATCAAACACAGAGGATGATACAACAGACTCAGTCTACTCCATAGCAACTCCAGTATGAAAACTATTTATGAAATGTTGAATGTATTAATTTATTGATATTTATTTTGTTTTATAAAAGGAATAAATGTTATTTATTACTGTTATGTGATTTTTCTTTTAGAGTATGCCATAGCTTTATGTTAAGCAATGCCAGTCTCTTTAGGGTAAAACAGTTACAGGTTTATCTGGGGCTGCACATGGTAACACTACTACTGAAGGAAAACTCCACCCGACACCTTTAAAGTTTTTCCTTGCAACAAAACTTTCTTCGATGTCCTTAAATTTACAATTCTTTTATAATTCCAGTGATCTCTTTCTTTAGTACCTGGGCGACCCAACCTGTAGGGAAACATTTTGTCTCTACCGAATAACTAAAGCATTATTTCCATACAGTGTTCACATTTATATTGTCTCATTTAATTGTTAATAAACCTCCTTACACCACGTAGTGCATTCATGTAGGAATCAATGCTTCAGGATCTACCTTGCAACTGTTGCCTGACATTGACTAAATCCCAGTTTGGGGTGAGAACTTTAGAAGGAATCAATCACTGTCACTTTTTGTGTATAGGAGGGAGAGAAATAGACCCTTTAAGAAGTGAGAGAAAGCAGAGGGATGAATAGAATCTGATGTTATGAAATGAAAGGGAACAGCCACCTGTCACAGGAGAGAATGCGGCACCACGGAAACATACATTATCTACCGTATGAGAACAGAAGGGAGATAAGATGGCCAGTGAACGAGAATGAGGTCAAGTGTCAAAAGAAAACCACACAGAAGAAAGAGCGATGAAGTTTAGCGCTGAAGTGAACTGTGTGTTTAAAGAGAGAGAGAATGAAAAGGCTGATTAAAAGGTGGCAGATATCCAGAGCAGACAAAGATGGAGCAGAACCTGAGAGGAGAAGTCTTGCTTTGCTAATGCGTGCGGTCGATACATGATCCGCGCTGCACTCTCTTGCATTTCACGCACGTTCCTCTCTGTGTGTCTGCTGAACTTTGAGTCAGAGCAGCTGGGTTCTCCAACTACCACAGGCCGGCTCAGAGCTGCATGGAGTTTGACAGTTGTGGGGTTTCATCAGTGGGTCATGTTTAACACTACACTTCTGGCCTCAGGGCAGAGCGGGGAAAGTTGAAGTCGAGAGGAAATTTGAGGTTCTGTCCTTGAAATGAGCAAATCATCATGGCAACATTATAGGCAGTTGGTTTCGTTGGCCCTAAAACTGGATTCATAGAACCAAAATTATCTTAAATTATTGCCACATTTAATTTTCAGCTTGCATGATTTTTTGATTGGCGTGTAACTATTGGATATACGTGGGAAAATTGAATATACATTAATGAATAACAGAGAAAAAAGAGACAGGGAAGAATGTGCTCTAAGTACAGTATGAATAACAGAATCTACGTTAGCTTATCTTCACTACAAATCGGCGGTTTAAACAGCAGAGTAAGACAACAATGATTTTATAGTCTCAGAGAAGTCTGTCAGCTGCTGACAACAGAGGAAACCATTAGCGCTCCATGACAGTCAGAGGATAGTGTCATTACTCACATGTGTCTTCTTCTCTTTTGTTCACCGTGTCAGAGGAGCTTGTAATGAAGGGTAATGTTCCACTGCAGTGTAACACAACACAAGTGTTAGCGGTTAAGGGGATGATGCCAGAAACAGGTGCTAAATACTGGCCGACCTGTACTTGGTAACACATTGACGTAGTATCAAGCACTGTCATGGACTCATGGGGCAGCTCAAAGGTATATATGTAAATAATATTTTATGTGGCGTCAATTAATTATAATGTATTCACTTCCATCTAAAATAACGAAAGCAACAAGATCATTTCTGCATTTGATTGTGTCGTCAAAAAATAACTCTAAAATCTAAAATGATATATATGAAGAGTTCCGTTCCTCTCATTGTGTTTTAGATGGACTTTTTCCATATGGTTATTTTTTGAGTATCTGACTCAGAGGCTGATTTTTTACAATAAATGACAGGACAAGCTCAAACAAAGTCCATTTCCCTTTGATTCTCAAACCAATCTGGTGACACTGTCAAAAGTCAACCTCGGGCTTTTGGAGAAAAGCCATCTCCCTTTGTCAGAGTTCACATCTCTGTGGTTGAGTCCTCCATTTCTCAACGTCCTGTTTAAAGCAGAGAACTGCTTGTTTACAAGAGGAAGTAATTGCTGGCAGAGCTATTGTCTGTTCCCTCTGTGTCAGCCGGCGTGAGAAAAGATACAGACGATAACCTAAATGTAATCATGGTTAAATATCGAAATGCCCTCACGAGAGCTGAGTCAAACCATGAGAAGCTCTTTGTGCCACTGCTCTGGAATCCGTCACCATGACTCAGGCCAAATGACGAGGCAACCACAAAGGGGGAAAGAAGGAATCACAGATGAAAACAATGCAGCTACCAGTTCAAGACGTATGATGACAACACAGCGCCGATCACAAGGGGGGGGGGGGGGGGGGTTCTTTTCATCAAGAATTCTCACAAACATGAAGGTTGTGAACAAAAAGAGCAGTTTGGCTCGATGAGGTTCTGCTGTATTTCAATTCCCAGTAAAGTGTGTGGAGAAAACACCTATGCTTGATGGGATTCTGAAGAAACAGGCCGAGGGAACACTGCTGCGCTGTCATCCCACTGCTGCAACACAAAGCAGAAGCAGAGGGGATTAACGTGGAGCTGTAACCGCACTGCACTGATCGCCTTCTTTATGGCCGATCGCCAGTTCCCCCAGTCTGGACCACCAGCAGCAGCCTCCCCTCCCGTCGCTGGTACCACACACGCACGCTTTGATTCGTCCTTATTGTACCTGACGATTTGATCTTCTGTTGGGGCTGTAACTTTAACGCACGCCTGATGAATGCTGCAGGAGGAGGAAGTGGCGAGGGGCGTGAACGTAACACAATCACCTGGGTGTTGGTGCGAGAGAAGTGTGAGCGCAGATGTTGAAATATTCACTTGAAACCTGAGAGCGGGAGTCGCTGTGCCTCCGCCTTACACCTGCGGTACATCGCATGTGGCATTATGGGATGTGCAAATCTAAATCTAAAGAGGGGCAGGGGGGGCATTTCTACTTCACCTTCAAATGGCTTTTATCAAAATAAATTGTGTTTGTAAAAAAAATCCCTACATGCAGGTGGAACTGCCTGTAGACAGGGAGTAGGGTCATCTGTGAATGCCCTAACATAAAGTAGGTGAGGCCAAAGATTGATAGTCTGAGTGGAAGACTCATTGATGACGTGATTTTCCAGATGCTTCTGTCTTGTTGTTAGTGTGTAGAGATAAGAAACAGCTTACAGGCAGCAGGGGCGGTAGCTCTGCTTTCTGTCTCTTCATCTTCATCAGTCTGCGCTCCAACTGAAACGTGAACTCACAGCATGAAAGGGGAGAAGAGAATTGGCGGACAGACATTTTCAAGTCTTTCCATTTCAAGGGATATTTTGGGTTGGACCGCTGGCAGTGAGCATGGGGTCATAGCCCTGTTTGGAGATCAGGCCTGAACACATCAGCGTCGGGATGGCATAATGCAAACAATAAATGATGCCCGCGGTTTCCTCCAGACGCGATGCTCTAAATTTAGGTCACACAGATCAACCATTCTTCTCGGGGCCAAGAGTCTTGAGTCCATTAGTCCTTACTGAGGACAGTCGTCTGTCGGGACCATTCTGCCACAGAGAACCCAGATTAATGGAGTGCTGCAGTGATAGTCGCCCTTCTGGAGGTTTCTCCCATCTCCACCCTAACCCCGACCCCCTGACCTCAGCCAGAGGTCCTCTCACCTGATAGCAAAAGAGCTTATGCACAGAGTTAACAACAGTCTGTGTCAATGAGGATGATTGAAACGAAAGCCAATACAAGCTTTTAACAGTTGAAATGAGAGCTGTTTCTTGCAAAGTGTTATTTGCTCCACATGAGCCACTTGAGTTTGGGGTCAGGCTGCAGCTGCTCCCTCAGGGATTATGCAGGTTATACATGTGACAAGACGTACGGTGCATCAGCGTTCACTGATCGCATAGTTTACACACATGGCTCAAAAGCACCTCTGCTACACTGAGGTACAGAGTGGAACTGCCCTAATCTCCTCTGTAAACACAGCAGCGTGTGTGTGTGTGTGTGTGTGTGTTACCCCAGGAGGCAAACCAGACCCCAAATCACCATTCATCCTCCTCTCATGGGGAAAAGGCAGACCTCCCTTCATCCCTTTCTTGCCCTCACCATCCCTCTATCCTCCTTGTCTTTCACCACTTCTCTCCACCCCCTCCCACCTCCCCCCTCCCCCCTCTCCCTTGCGTCCCCCTGACATTTCGATGTCCTTATACCATTAGCGTCTCCAGCCCTCATCCTTCTGTTTTCTTGTTCTCTTTGACCCCTCGTGGATAAACGCGGGACTCGGCTTCCCGTCTGCAGCCTCCTGCGTTAGTGTGTAAGATCCACATGCGCTGCTGCGTGTCTGTATATTCCCTGGTGTTCCTGGGAGGAACCTCTCACTTCCTCCATAAACACCTCCATGGTATGCAAAGAGCTCCTGCCTCTGTCTCCTCCTGGAGCCGCAGCCGCGCATTGTAAATAAGAGTCATTGGAAGTTATTGAAATGTTTCAAATGGGTACTCTGGGAAAGTCGGTAAACTTCTTGGCGCAGCATCAGGAGGAAAGAAAACAGGATCAGTAAGGAATCCCATTTAAATTTGTTGTGTATGTGCGGCTGTTCACCACAAAAGATCATAAATCAGTCAAACATATCTTGGGTATTAAAGGGGAAGCATCGTATTACACAGGTCAGTTTGAGCTTTGTGTGATGCGCGCAAACAAAAGTATAAATAGGAATCACAGAAGCAGTGTGGCACTGTCTTCTAACACAAACCACGTCCATGTGCTAAACCGGAGACAAGCGGACAGAGCAAGAGTGCAGCGCGCCAAAAATCGACATACCACCGAACCACGTGTGCGTTCATAAATCTGCAGCCCATCGTGATGCTAAAACAATATGCGCTTCCCAAGCAAGCGAGCATTCCTCTGCGATAGCTGCACCACAGGAGTTTCCTTATATTCCAGAGGCACGGCGAGGAAATAAAACGATGGCGACCGTTTTAAGTGAGTCACATCTCATCAACAGTTACTGTTCAGCATTTTTAGATGGAATAACAGATGCAATGCAGGAGCAGATGTTTTGAAGGTGGTCTGGATTCAGTGATACGCAAGCACAAAAAGTGCACAGCAATGCAACAGACAGGTACTTTATCCCAAAGTTGGAATTAGAACATATGTCCTGTCAGTTTTCAGAAAGCAGGGCATCAATGCAATGGCTGGGAATCGAACCCAGGTCAACTGCTTGGAAGGCAGCTATGCTCACCACTATACCACCATTGCACGCAACGACATGCAGGTAGTGATTCTCACACACAGCACGTCCCACCTCAGCAGAAAACTGGATTCATGCGCACTCTGAAAAACAAAAGAGCAAACAAAGATGGCATCCAGACATCCCAGTTATTAACTCCTGAACGATCCAAACATGAACCTGTATGTCCTATACAAGTATTTACAATCCTCTGATCCCTCAACTGACATCTGGTTCCCCCTGAGGTGAACAGACCCTGAAATGAATCCTCCTAATCCAGAAAATGACTCACAGAGCAAAAGCAGGGTACAAACAGTTGAGCCCTCTGACTCACAGCCCCTTTATAACCCCTCTATGACCTCTCATAGTTGAGAGTGACCTTCTGATGACTCCTCGCAGGGCCTTAATAACACCCATGCAGGCCCGAGTGAGCGGAGACAGAGCTGATGGAAACGTGATAGCCTCACTCACACACATCACCCAGTGTAATGCGCTCGTGAGCGTGCACGTGGATGTTTGACGTGGACGTACACAGACGCAGAGTCTCATGGTGGCTTTGATCCAACAGCAAAGTGGAAAGAAGTGGAGGGCGGGGTGGGGTAGTAACATGGTGTGTTTGTTTGCCCTTTGATTCATGTAAGTTCTGCCACATGGTGGGAAGTGAGTGGTACAGCCCAGTGAGGTGGACACTTTTTAACAGAGATTACCAGAACAGGAAATCTAACGTTGACCTCTGCTGCGCTTTAATCTTAGAGGCCCGCACAACAACAGTGACGGTTTAAAATAACAAGACGTCGCAGGGGAAATAGTACATTCCAGTGACACGTAACGTTCATTCCTGCTGCGGTTTTAATCAAAGACATTAAACCTACGAGCATTCTTACTTTATGAAGATTGTGAAACGAATAAGTGAAACTTGCAGACGAGACAAGCTCATTGGGAATTTTACAGTAGTTTGACATCATTGGAAAGACACCTATTTGCATTATTACTGATTAGATTTGGATTTGAAGAAGTAACAGCCATTAGCTGGTTAGCTTAGCACAGAGTAAAAAGTGGACATTGCACTTCAACTGCCACACAAACAAAGCGACAGCTGACTGATTTGAATGAGGATTAAATTCAAAATCGGTTTCCAGCGGGTTTTCTCATCACTTTCCGCAGAGCCGTACGTGACTGTGGCATCAACGCGGGACACACTTTCTGCCGAGGCTCGTCCCCACTGTGGATAAATGGCCCTGACACAAAAGAAAAACATTTGAGAAACTGCTCTGGTCTGTGCCTTCCCTGAATTATGAGCGAAGTGAAATGGAAAAACCCGCTGTGCCTGAAAACCGCTCACTCACGACAGCTATTCTTCAATGCGAGATACCCTGATTACTGCACTTCACACTGAGCCCGAGCACACAGGAAGCTGTCAACATGAGCCCCAATTCACACAGGAAGCCGACCTAATGTCAACAAAGCGCACCATCACCGTAGACAGCAACACGGAGGGGCTGGGCCACACATGCATCACAGAGCTGTCACACGAACACATGTGATGACAGGGCCTGACACTTTATGCTACTTCATTACGAAGAGGGAAAGTTTTTTTTTGTGTTTTCTCTGTCACATTCTTCTCTCTAATCACCGACCAGAGGTTATGGGAGTGATGTCAGAGGGAATGAGCCTGTGTGTCACATCATGTCTGCATGCAAGTACTTTACTCTGAGGAGAGAAACTGAGCAGACGAGTAAATGTTAATGTTACTGTGGATGTTGATGTCAACAGCTGCCCTGAAGCTGAAATACCAGCATCTGACTGTGACTATAGACGACAAAATCCGGGCACACTTTGCTCCTTCATCGTGAAAGTCTGAGGAGGACGCGGCTAAACTGCAAAACTGTTCATGAGGAATAATCACTGAATTAAAAACAACAGTTGGACTTCTTTTTAGTATGATTTCATTATCAAGAGCTTTTGTAAGAAAGGTCAAGCAAATGTCCCTCTCCATTAGCTTGAATGCTAACAATGACTAGGTCGGAAAAGGACAAGAATTTTTAAAATAATTTTTAAATTAAAGTCACATAATATATTTATTTATTTGATTGAATTCACCAGAATCAATCGAGATAATTTATTTAATTTAATGTATTTTTCATCTGATTCATTAAGGTCAAGTTATTCTTACTCAGTTCAATTTATTAATTTAATGTTATTGTTATATTTTCTGCACAGTTAAATTTGATTCAGTATAGTTTAAAGGACATACTCAAATGTTAATTAACTTACTAATAATTTCATTAAATTTATTTTAAGAACTTCAGAAAATTGAATTAAGCTGTTTCAGTATAATTCATTTAATAGAGACAAACAATAGAGTAAAAAAGAGTTTCTTGAGTGTAATGAATTGAGTTACTTGACTTTGCTCTGGAGGATCTTTGTGCTTTCTGCACCTTCAGTTTTCACTTGACTTCAAAGCATCTTGTTCACATTAAAATCGTACAGAGAAGAATCCATGTCCACCACCTCCACCTACATGATCCATTCAGCAGTCTCCTCCCCCAGGCAGCTGATGGTGCTCTGACAGGTAGCAGGGAGAAAGAGGGAGCATAGAACAAGGAGTTCTCTCTCTTTTTTAAAAAAAAAAATCTTCCCCTGTCTCTGCCCCTGTTTCCCACATCTGCAGAACAGATTACTCCAGCAGAGGATGGGTGAGATTAACCCTGAATGAGACTCCACGTTAGCACCCGGCTCCTCTGATGAGTGGGCCGGTCCCTGATGAGACACATTAGGCAGGAAACATCCTCCAAGTCACAGAGCAGGGAAGAAAATCACCTTCGAATTTCAGCTTTTACGTCTCGGCATCTGAAACTCAGTCTCATGTGCACACCATACACACACACACACACAGTGCGCCCTCAGCCAGGTCATATTGACTTCCCTTGTGTGAGAGCAGGAACATACAGTGTATTAAGAATTCATGGCGCATGTCTTTAAATGCAACGCTCCATGATGAAATAGATCCACACAGGCCGAAGGCTGCAGGCAACAAGCAACGCACACACACACTGACTCATGTTAATTTCCAAGAGACTTCCTTAAACCTTAAATAACCCTAACTGCTACTTGCCTTTCTTGAACCCCAACTTAAACCTAGCCTCAACCTAAACCTAACCCTCAAACACATCTGGTTTACTTAACATAGACCTGATTTTTCTCCTTATAAGTATTACAAGGAGAAACGCACACATGAAAACCGAATGAAAACATGGATATATGCAGAAGAATCTCACTTTATGCAGGAGTGACATTCATTTGGACACACACCTAAGCCTTGTAAAATGGTTATTATGGATGCCACCTGTCCATTTGGGATCTGATAAACACACGGAGGCCTGTCCTGTTTAGTTGAACTGAGACTGTAGCTGTCAGCACATGGCACCAGCCTTTCTCCTCTCTCACTTCCTGCACAGCCCATCCTCTCTACTACACACATACACACACAGTCGATGGTGGAAGTTATCCATCACGTTCTCATCCCCTCCCTCTGCAGAGGCCCTCACAGTCACCTCATCTCTCCTCATCACATCTGCCAAGAGCCTCTCTCTCTCTCACGCTCGCAGCACTGACAGCTTTCAAATGTTCCTCCTGTGAAAACTTCCTTTCACTGTATCGACATGATGTGGACTTTTAAAGTTGGCCCGTCACTGCAAATCCCAGGATGACACTTTCTGCACGGCTTGGGACGCTTGGAAACACTTGAGTGGGAGAAACAGTGCAGCTCTCTGGTGGTCGGTGTCAGGAGCTCCTCTGTGTCCTGTTTCCATCGTCTGATTTATCTTATTGTCTTGACTGTTAGCCTGTTAACGCTCAGCGTCACAGGATGTAGGTTTGTCAACTTCATAATAATCATTTTACTATGATATAAATTGCAAATCCTCACATTTATTAGCATTTGGCTTGCTTTGGAAATTACTTGAACAGCTGATTATCATTATAGTTAATCATTAATGACTGAGAAATAACCCCATTTGATGTGTTTGGCACTTTCACACAAGGTTTCCTAGAATTCTTCAGCGAAGAGAAGCAAAAACCTTTTCCAAACTCAGACACTAATGTCAACTAATGGCAGCTGGAAACAAAAACCTAAGAAGTGATGAATCAAAGAACTGGGAAAACCCAAGGAGAATTCTGAAAATAACTGATAGGCTGTTAATTCACTTATTTTGACTGTGATGAAGTAATCACTCTGTGTTAATGTACCAAATCACATAACATAAATTACACCAAAATAGGACAAACGTAACTTAGAATGGCGCTCCTTCATACCTCACTTCTCCACATTATTGCGTAGGAATCGGCTGACTTATTTTCCCCCTGTCCTGTTAACAGGCAGACACAGACTAATAATAACCTCCTTGATTGGGTTGTTACCATGATACGGATCAACATAGTGTTGGCAGTTTCAAAGGAACATGAGCCATACATCAACACCATCACTTCCAACAAGAGCAGCAGCATTTCAAAGTAGACAACGCAATTTGAAAAAAGATTGTCTCTGATCCTGGGAGTTTCATAAGTCATTTTCACAAACACTGGATCCGAGCTGACGTTACAGGATGCAGAAAAGATTTAAAACATCACAAAACATTTTATACAGATCTCTGGACTGAATCTCTGGATGTAATAAAACAAAAATATTGATGGCCAAGCATGCAGGACACATTGAAAACATCAGGTACTGAACAATGAACAATGTTGACAATGACTGGAGAGAGATGTGCTCCGCTTCCTGTTTGTGTCCTCACTGCCAAATTTGTATCTGGCTGAATGCATTTCAATAAAATGATCCTGCCAGAGGAGCATAAAATACTCACTGTACAACAACTCTGTTTTATTGGCTTTAGTCAGAATGAGGAAGTTAAATTCTGAAATGCGCTCTGGAAGAAAAAGACATGACATAATAAAAATATTCTAAATTATTTTTCTCTAGAATGTGATGTGATATGGATGAGTATATCTGGTATGTCAGTACATGCTGATATTATGTAAACAAATATTGGAGTTTAAGGCATTTTTATTTTACATGTTTAATAATATTAATAACACAAACAGGTTTTTAGAAAATGACACTAAACACTTGTGAAAAACTGGATTTATAAAAAAAAAAATCACTTAACTAAACACATATCCCACATCTTGACACAACCACTGTATTTACAAAGTAACTGATGGTGAAATGATGCGTGTATAATTTTCAGAGAGTCAAACATTTGGAGTTTTTTTTAACATGTTAAGGACAAATTAAGTTTCTTTTTTTCAGGATGGAAACACAAATAACACAGATTCCATGAGTACCTGAAATAGCTATCAGGGGCTATCATCTCATGATCTCTCTTTACAGACCGCTTGCCTTGGACTTGAAGGTCTTCAAAGCTTCCTGCATCCTCTGCACAGCAGCAGCATCCTCTTCAACAGCCTTAGAGCAGGAACGCTGCATTCTGCTGTGCAGATCGTCCAGACACTTCTGTCAAACACCAACCACAAGAGCACAACGTTAAGTGACCAAAGTATTTACATCAAATCAGATTAAAAATACAGATCTATAGATGCTGACTTCTGAGAATCTCAACCACTTCCGAAAGCATCTGTGACCATTGGCCTTAAGACAGACAAAACATTTTTCATTGGAAGAGACGCACACAAGAATCCAGTAAAAACTAGGACCTCCCAGTTTTAACAGTTTCTATGACTGTTGGCGCCATCATCTGGTTGTGTTTGTCATTTTATAAAAACAGACTCCAAAACAGGACACCTCACAATTTTGCCTCCCTACTTTTAAGTGAGTTGGCCTAAGACTCAAACACAAAGTATTAAATAAGAAAAAAACATAATTTTGCCAGAAGGTCTGTTCAGACACAAAGTGTTAAAATCATGTGCTCAACATTCAGTGTGCAGCAGGAATTGCTTCCAAAAATGCGAGAATTTAAATACATTTGGTTCTACGACACAGAACTCGAATTGTGTTACCTCCGTGATTGACAAGTGGTTGGCTGCTGTGGTGAACACAGAGGTCAGGTTGTTGGCCACCATTCTCCTCTCCTCATTGGTCTCCTGCAGCACCAGGTGGTACCTGGACAAAAACCGAGTTTGACATTTAATGGATAAAGATAGCAGATTCATTTCAATTACAAAGTAATTGTAATTGTTGATAAATGTAAGCCCCTGGTTGTCACTCACTGTTGCTGTGCTGCCTTCAGCTGTTGCACTGCTTCATCGTAACCATAGGTGACTTTTTTCTCCAGGAGTTTACGATGGTTGTCCACTGACTCCATCTCTGCTGCCCAGTCCTGCTCCTCTTGAGCCAGCTCCTACACACACACCAACATATGGGGAACTAGTTCATATTATGCATGGAGCAGTTGTTGATTGTGTGTGACAAACACGGAATTCATTTTGGTCTGTTTCAGCTCAAAGGGTTCATGAAGGTTGATGTGAAGATTCTCCGCAGGTATAAAGACTGCTTGTGAGTATATTTTGGCATTGTTACAAGGTCAAAGTTCCTTTGAGAATATGTAACTAGAGGACACTGAATCAAAACAGAGAAACATTGAAAACTAACACTGGATCCTGGAGACATACTATGATTGAAGCAAAAGTTGAGAACAGTACCTGCATGTCATAATCCAACCGTTCGTCCAGCTTGCGAATGTGCTCTTTCAGCTGCTTCAGATCATTGGTCTTGTCCAAGATGTTAGAATTCAACTAAAAGAAACGAGCAAAGACATGTTTCAGTATAAATGTTAAGATCCCATTAGATCAACATGTGACAGTCAATGCCTACGGCAGGATATTATCACATGTATACAAACTGTTTGTTACCTGTTCACAAGACTCCTCCAGGCTGAGGTTCATGTTTGTTAGTCGGCTGTTCTCCTCCTCTACGTCACTGGCCAGCTTTTTCAGCAGCATCTACAAAACACAGAGAAAACAAACAAAAACAAGAGAAAGTGATCTGACATGACTCTACAATCAATACAAATTCAAATAGTAGTGTATTAATAACTGAAGTACCTGTATCTGTGTCTTGTGCTGAACCATGCCGTTGGGTCCACATTCAAAAGGCTTGATCTCAAAATCATGTCCACAGGCGTTCTCTGCAGACAGCGGTATCAGCTTAAGTTTACGTGCCAGCTTGTGGTACTCTGCCACCTTTAACTCAACCTAGACGTGAGTAAATAAAGGAAAACGGAGAGAAGCGACAAAGAAATCACAGGTCAGAATATTTCCCACTTAAAAATTTTATATTAAACATTTGTACTGAAAACCATCAAATTTACAAAATTCCAGCAGTTCTGAAGTTCCAATTGGGCCATCATCCACTAGAAATTGATGTTAAAATCATCTGATGGAACATTTCAGAAAATAAGATGATTCTCCTGTACCTTCTCATTCTCTTTGGCCAAAGCGATCTCTTCATTCCACTTGTGCTGCTCAGAATCCTCCAGACTCTTGCTGATACTGGTGAGGGTCTGTTGGAGTTCTCTCTTCTCTCTGTTGATTCTCTCAACGTCAGCTGGTGTGAACTTCTGGTTCTGCAAGAGAAGCTGCAGCTCAGCTTGCTCGTGTTTCAGAGACTCCAAATGACTGGCTGCAGTGACAGAGAAAAATAATTATTTCAAACCAACAGCTGACATGAAGGGTTAAGTTTTAACACCTGGATTAAAATGAATGTTACAATTATTTTGTGAGAAGCTGATCTCAAAGCACTGTGGAGTGATTTACAGGACTCAACATGCTCTTCTCCTGTTGTTATCCGTGGTGTTTGGTGAATAGCTTTTAGGTACATTACTGCCCCCTTCTGGTGGTAATTATTGGTAGTACTTCATGGAGACTACATTTCCAGATGAGTCATGACTGTATCTATCATGTTTACCAGTGGTCTCCAATTCATCGTTCAGTTCAGATGCTTTGTTTTCCAGGTTGATTTTAAAGGACTCCTGGCTGCTTCGGTAACTCTGGAGCTTCTTGAGGTCAGCCTGCAGCTTCATCTTTTCCATCCTCTTTGTCATTAGTCGGTCCTGTCCATCAGAGGGAGAATGTTGATGGTGAATTATGTCAGATTTATTTCTGCTCTCCTTAGAGATGATTTATATTGATGACAGAGCTCAGCACAACAAAGCCCAAAGGATGAACAGTTACAACTTGAGAATCTTTGAATTTCCAGTTGTCATAAACACTTTCCTTTCTGCAGTTAATTACAATTGAAAGAAATGATCGAATTGGAAAGCTGGGGAAGAGGGAATCAAAAAGGCTTCTGACCGTCTGGTTGTCCTTCTCCAGTCGTTCAACCTCATCACTGAGGATTCTGTGCTTCTCCTCCATCGAGGCCAGCAGGCATTCGTCAACATTGTAAAGCTTCTCTATGAACGCGAAAAATATTTAGAATTATTATCATTTCCTTCATTAAGGCAAAACATACAAAGAAACTAATTTACAGATGATGTCCTTACTTAGTTTAGTGAGAAATGATTCATCTTCATGCTCAAATGTGTCATCACCCTGCATGAACTTGGAGTATGTCTCCGCTGTGTAATCCAAGAAGAGCTGCAGAGTAATAAAGTGAAAGAAGATATTAAAAATGCAGAGAAATGTTTTTATTACAAAGGACAAATTAAGTCAGGTAAATCATTAAAAAAAATAAAATTACAATTTCTGTAACTATGTTTACTATGGACAAAGAAAGAGAAATAACATAAGTGTAAATCATTAGTGAGAAACAAAAGGATCTTGTGTTTAAATTCAAGATTTTTTTTTTCAAGATTCAATAAATGCATCTCCTTGAGTGTTCTCCATGAAGCTCTTTAATTAGGAGTGCTAAACACCACTAGATGCTGTTCAAAGGAGTCGGAAAATACCTTGTTATATTCGGCCCCTTCCTCAATATTGTCACTGTCTTCACAAAAGTCACTGAACAGCAGCTCCTGCTTACTCAAACTCCAGTTGATCTGAAACACAGACACACACTAAGCATTCATCTCTTCTAATAAAACACCTGGCATTATATACATATTAATCTGGGTTACAAATGTAAAGAGTCCACCGTAATTATCCTCATGAATAAATAATAATAAATAATTTTGTTGTTTCTCACCTTAACGTTGTCAATCAGCCACATGAGAGCACCCAGGGCCTGAGGCCAGGTATGAGGAGCTCCCACAGAATACATTGAACTCTTTGAGAGGACAAATGGATACCTGCAACCATAAAGTTTGAGTAAGGCCACCAAGCACTTCTTTGATCGAAACATGAAGACAGTAGAGATACTAAACAAAAAAACAAATACTGTGATATGATATTCAATATGAAAAACACAACCAAATATATTTACCTCAGAGCTTTTAGGATTGCTGGAACCTCTTCCTCCACTTTAGAGTTTGACCCAATCTCAAAGGATGGGTCGAGCTGACGGTACACAAACTCAAACATCTTCACAAACTCCTTGGTGGAGGGAGACTGAAGAGTCTTTGGAGATAAAGTTCCTGGATAACCCTGCTCTGACAAAAACTAAAGAGAGATGAGACAAATTATCAAACTGGACATACATTAATATTGGTAGTGAATTTACTCTGAAACCATGAAACACAGATCAGTTATATTTTTTACCTCATGGAGCTGTCTGATACACTGCTGAACGTAAGATTTGTCATGCAGAGGTCTGGCATCTTTAATCTTCTCAGTTCCTCCAAAGCCAGACATTGTGCTGTTGCGACGCATGCTAGCTCCGCTCGTCCTGCATTTAAAATATCAAAATAACCAGTCTTATTAGCGTGAAATAAGTTTAATATTTATAAAAAAACAAGACACTCAAGACTGATGATTAATATGACAAACTAAACCATCAGAAAAAATCTAAACTTTACTCAACAGAATCTATAAGCTTGTGTTTATTATGTTGTATTTTTCTTAAATATAAATCACATACCGGGCACCAAAGAAGCTGGTTCTTCGGTCAGAAGTCGAAGACTGTGGCTTGGATATGCTGAGTTTTCCAAATGAAGGCTGTTTACTGCAAAGGAACAAAACATGAAAATAAATAAATAAACAAAATAAAGATGTTCTTTGCCAGCAGACTAATATTTGAACATGCTGCTACTAACCAATTATATATTCTCAAATATATATAGAAGCCTATACGTAAATAATATTCATTTGAACACGTATTTAATGTTGAAACCATGTGGAAAATAAATTATTTGATGATTATATTGTAACATTTATGTACATTTTTGAACATGTGAGTGCAATATGAATGTATATGGCTGTTATATTGCTAAGATTACTTTAACAACTTTTCTACCCTTGGACAAATAAAGTGTCAGCTATAAGTGAGCTCCTAGATATTGTGATCACATTTTTCAGTAACATAGTGTTATAAAGAGAAAACAGTGCAGGACACAGCCAACAATCATCCTGGTGTGATGTTAGATTTTAGAGTCAAGTGCTCTACTCTCGTGTGGGTGTGGTTCACAGTACACACAAGTCCCCTGATACCAAAGTGGACAGAAATAGAGAATAAAGCAGACTGACTAAATTAATTACACTGATTTCGTTTTTGATATTTCAAACCCACCCCTGGGGCGTTGTGTAGACCATGCTCATCCTGTTGCTGTCCTGCACCCTCATCGGCATCTCGGACGGTCTGCTGCCTGTTGCTCGGCTCAACCTCCCTCTGTACACAGAGATGTTAAACACAATCACACAAATGTTTATATGCGATGATGATGATGTGTTGATTCACAAAGCAACAATCCGCCAACACACACACACAAAGTTGACTTAAACTGAACGTCAGTGAGCTATTTAACATCGTGTCTGTCACTTTGTCAAGTGATAGTAGGCTAACTAGCTAACTAGCAGCTACGGTATGGGGTCGGTGAGCTAGGTAGACGGAATTCAACACTCAAAGTGAGTGTATTTGTAAGTTTGAATGTGGCTGTAATGAGGTATACTAGACATAAAGGCTAGAAACAGTAGCTAGCGTTAGCCTAACGACGTCTTAGCTACGCTGCTACAAACATTACATCCAGTCAGTCAGAGCAGTATCTGCTGTTTAAATTAGTTGCGTTGATTATAACGAGTTGTTAAGTTGAAGTAGAAACGTACCGCTCCATGTTTTCGTAGGAAGAAACCAGGTCGAACCCGAACCAATGGAAAAATCGCCGAGGACAGTGTTTAACTGACGACCCGCCAAAACAATACGAATACATAGGCCGTGACGTCACCACAGTACGGCGAGTCGCTTGGTTCTAAAAGGCTTCAACGGCGCACAGCGGAAAACTATCAACTTGTCTACATCGTTATTTGTATGAAGGACATACGATCAGTTAAATTCTTAATCCGAATATTTAACTCGTTTTTAAAGTCATCTTCTCTGTAAACCACACCGAACTGGGTTTGATTAGTATGATAAATGCTCTATCATTTATTTGGTTTAGAAAAATATACAAGCTGCTGAGTAGCACAACACGTTGAAGAATTTAGGTAAACCCTCTTCTGTATGTGATTGTAAGGTTTTAAGTGCTTGGTTTAGCCTTTATAGGAACTTCCTATTAAACAACATGGTTACACATGCAGCTGCTGATATTGTTGTGAGCCAGTTCCTTCAATATGCACAAGAAGAACTAGATGGGGACATTTTGCATACTCCTTTAACAATTCAAATCCCACATTAAAGCATTCTTAGTTCCCCTTTACATCCAAATTTATAAATATTAATTAAGTAGACTTCTGTTGCATCTTTTTGTCAGATCTCTCCCTCAAGTGATCGCATAACGATCAGATTTTTAGTGATATCAGCTCCAACACTTTTCTACCACTTGCAAAATGAAAAGATTAGATTAACACCTTGAGAAGACAAGTGACAAAGAGAAGTAGAAAATTTATTGCAGTATTTGTTCCACCAAAAGGGTATGAATCCCCTTTCCTCTTATTACTAGGGTGACCTAATACAACAAAATCTACATTTACAAAATATCCTCCTGCAATAGGCCACATATACTGCATGCGTAGTTTGAAATAGAATAAATTATATTCAGAGGACTCTGCCATTGTACAGCATGGACAAATAAAAGTGAACAAAAATAAAAATTCTTTTTTTTTCTTCTCTTTTTTCATCTTTTTCTTTGAAATATCTAAAAGCTAAAAGGAAAAACCATCAGGGTGCTAGTAGTATAATAAACTCCAAAAACACTTTAATAAGAACATCAAAAAGACTAATTTCCAACATTCACTTAAGGTTTTATTCTTTTTTTTTTTACAGCTTTTTTGTCTTCAGAGATATAAACATTTTAGTTTTTTGTTGTGTTAAACTATGATACAGTGGGAGTAGAAATGAGCGACTAGAATCTGCTGCACAACAGCGAAGGAGCTCCCACAACAATGTTGACAAAACATTTCCCTCCAGGTCTCTTTTCTGATAGCCTTTATAAGGGATAATTTGGGTGAATTATTCCTTTAATGCCTTCTGGATTCTATCCTCTGAACTTATACACAAACAAAACATGAACAGTCCCTCTAATATAATAAGTCTTATGTTTTGTGTCATTTTTGCAAGAATAACTCATGTAAAAGTATGTAGTGTCAAATATTCTTGCCCTTTTGTGTTTTCTTACAAAAATGAGGAAGGAGAGGAGAAGGGTAGGAATCCAGTGAAGTTTGGCTGTGTCGTTGGAGGTGGCAGGTTGTGGAGGAGGAGCAGGAGCAGGGTAAAGTGATAAAGTAGAAATTGAGCAGAGGGGTAAAAAAACAAAACAAAAAAACACCACACGGGAGCCATTAGCTAGCCCCCCCTTCCCGCGCTGCATACAGTGAGCGTAAAGTCTGTACTACTTTGTTGCTCAGTTTGTGGTTGCTGGTCAAGGCAATTTTCTTGAAAATGATGTCCGACTCCTTAATAGTGTCCACCCAAGGCACCAGTTTGCGGCCATCGCGTTTCTTGGCCTCTGCCCAGGGCCCCGAGTAGGAGCCTGCCATCCAATGGATGCTGTAACCGCTGGCGGTCTTGTTGACGACTCGAGCTATCTGTGGCCGGTCCTTGTATTTGGGGCAGCAAAGGGCAATCACATCCATTGCATCCACTGTCTCGCTCATACGGCCGGGGTCTGAGGAGTCACCCGCTCGCCTTGACTTTCGTGAGGACTGCAGGGAGGAGAGATGAAAAATAAACATTGAGCTATTTCCACTTCAACACCTTTGACTGGATTTTTCAAATACTGTGTTTGAATGCATCTATCTCACCCCTGGGGTCCTTTCATCACCATCACTATAATCATCATCCGTCTCTGGTCCCGCCTGATTGCGTGGACTGGGTCCTGACATGGGGCCGGAGCCTCCCAGTAGGGCATTTATGGCTTTGTTTCTGATGTTAGCGCTCGCAGATGCTTCTCCCTCCTCATCCTCCTCGTCTGGATCCAGATGTTCCATCAGACACTTGAACTGTGGGATTAAATGACAAGAAACTAATTTCAGACAATATTCACACTCCTCAGCAGTATGTTGAGGGCTAAGAACAACATGTAGAAGACACATCCATCCAAATCGCAGCCCGTCTCAGAAACTACCTTGCATTTAAAAAAAGTCAGCGCAAATTAACCTGATGAATCATTTGGTCAAAGGAAACGTCAATGCTGAAGTTAGCTGCAGCTTCATCACTTACGTCTAGGTACTGTTTGACGATCCGCTTCTTGATATCGTCTGTTAGCGTGGCGTGTGCCATGTTGTTAGAGATGAAGTCAAGGGTTTGTCGAGGGTGGAAGTGTACGTTGTTTTTCCTGTTCACTGCCTTGTCGTACACCTTGGCTGACTCAGTTGGTGAGTACTTCTGAATTTTACTGTTGGAAGAGAAAAGGTTTCTGTTTAGTAAACGATCCACAAAATAATTAAGATATTTTTATTTAAGGCTGTATAGAAATTTTTAAGGTAAAGTCAATCTTGCCTGTCAGAGAATCCATACTGGTTCTTCAGATGCTGTTTGAGCACCAGCAACAACAGGATGCCCTGAACTGCGTTAGCGAAGTCCAAGAGACTGCTAGGGTTATCTGGGAGGAGCCTCATTACTTTTTCTGCATCATCCACATCCAGATCCTCAAGATCAGACTCAGACTCTGACGTCTCAACGGGTTTCCTGGCCTTTTTAGGCCGCCGTACCACGTCGTCGCCATCATTATCCTCATCGTTACTGTTGCCGTTTTCTTTGTCGTCGCTCCTTGGAGAGCTGCAGTTCATCTTCTCCTCGTCATTCTCCCCATCTGACGTGTTCTTCCATTCTTTCTTGACCTTTTTCTCCTTACGCCTCGGCTCTTTTAACAAAAGCTGCAAAGACAGGGAGACAAATCAAACCAAACTGGTAAAAATGTTTACAAGTGTTGGATTGTGTTTTTCTATTGCATTCAAAGAGTACCTCTTTGAAGGTTTGCAACAAGTTGCTGCCAGACACAGACAGAGTGATGTCTATATGGTGCATGATGAAGAGAGGCTCCTCCTGGCTCTGGTATGGGAAACAGGCAAGGTTGTCTGCTATAAATAGCAGCATGTTCACGTCCGTTTTCTGCAGAGAAATTTTTAAAAAAGTGTTAAAAGTATACACATGTAGATAGGTTATCACCGTTGTTATTGTTATTATTATATACTTGTTATCAGGTTTAGTGAGGGTTCACTCACAGCACTGTCGTCATAGAGGTTCAGCAGTGAGATGAGTAAAGCCCTGCGGTGCTGGCGGTTCCCCCGGATCATAGTGAAGAGGTGCGAGCACAGTGCTGAGTGAGTTTCATCCTGCCTGAAACCTCTGATGATGGTCTTACGAGACAAATTGATAGCCTGCTGCAAGTTATATGACATCTTCATCCCAGCTACTGCCTTCATCTATGGAAAAGAAGGGTTCAAAGAGAAGTGTCACAAACCAAGTATGTCAGACGGCTGTTTAGGCCGCTGCAGCAAAGGAAATGTTCAGATAAAATAATGAGAGTTGTTCTGTCTTGCTGGACAGATAAAAGGCTAAATTACGATGACCACAGGAGGTACATATGTCTAAACCAGCTTCAGTCACTGGGTAACAACATGAGTCATAACCATCAACTCACATGGATGAATCCTGTGTACTTCTTGTCAATCTCCACAAGCTGCTGGTCAGATTTGTTCCTCATGCTGGGCTCTGGGTCTGTTCCCATTGCAATGAGGTAGGGTACACACTGCACGGACAAGATGAAGATAATGTTACCTTCACATGCATGTGTTTATATCACTCTTTACCATACAATAAAAAATTGAAATGGAAGTACTGGGGATGACTTAATTCTTATACACCAGAAAAACCAGTGAAAGCCACCCATAAACAGAACAAATGAATCCCTTGTTACCTGTACAGGATGGATGAGGCCCTGGTTGAGTGTCAGAGCTATGACGTTGAGAGCAAAATGCCGTACACTGGATTGGGTATGGAAGAATGCTTCCAACACCTGTTTTAGATAAAGCTGCATTATTGAGCTGCTCATCCCTGAAGAAATGTCACCCATTTCCTTCAGATCCTCCTGTTTGGACAGTTTCTTCCCTGCAAGCAAAAAACAGGTGTTCAGTTTGTGTTACAGTTAACATATTTACAGGGCAGAGGTTAATTCATTTAAGTCCTTTTTTATTCACCAAACATTTGAAGCACATCATTAAAACGAGCAACAAACTCAGCAACGTCCAGAGATCGACTTACATTCTCTGTCCGCTTCCTGCATCCGTGTGTCCTCCTCCTGAAGGTATGTCTGGAGGTTTTTGAGGATCTGGATTTTGAGGTTAATGGAGGAGGAGCTGTCAGCCAGGATGCCATTGTACAATGTCTTCACCTCTGGCTGAAACATCTGGCTAGGATGCATGATCACAAGGAAGCCTGAGGCCAGACAATAAAAAGAGCAAAGGTCCATAAGCAGCAGCAGCAAACAATATGGTCTCCATGACAAATCAACATGCAATGCCTACATTCTCAGCTTTACATTGGAACACAATTATGTTCAATATTTATGTTCTTGCCTAAGCCGATGATGGCTTTGGTCTTGACATCCTCCTCCTCATGTTTGGTGAAGTATAGAAGCAGCTCGAGAACTTTCTCCTTAATAACAACCTGCTGGGTTAATGAAATCACATGAGTACATATTAGCATCAGCCCAAAGATAATATTTATACATAATCAATTACTTTACTCAGGTTTACTTTCAAATATTAAATACAACAAGACAACTGCTCTCCTACCTTGTTGGTGCCCTTGAACTCCTCCAGATCAAAGTCAAAGTGTCGGGCCAGAGCACCCACAGTGAAAAGCGATCGCAGCAGGAAAGGCTTGTTTGCTACTAACGTGGGACTGTTGGGATCCTCTTGATGCTGAACCTTAAGCTTGTTAAGTGCACCTGGAAAAAAAAGAAAAAATAATTTAAGTGGACTGAGTTTGTTTCCCACCCTTCTACAGATTTACCATTCTTCTAAAGAGACTTGGGGATACTCTACATTTATGGACCACCTTGATATAATTCTTTTGTACTGTGACATGGCTTACCATAAAATCTGTTGAAGCAAGCCCAGACAAACTTGTAGTTGTGTGTCACTTTGTTAACAACAGCTCCGAGACAGCTCACACAGTTCTGGACCACCTATAGTGAGGGAGAGGAAAACCATGTCATTTCAATACAAACGATCCAACAGCAATGTTGGCTCTTCAAAAGCAGCTGCCACTCACAGCCATGCCATGTTTTATGATGAGCTTCATGAGGTCTTCTTCGATGGTGGCAAGGAAAGTTTCACTGGGGTGCTCCATCAGAGGTACCACAAGTTCCAAGATCTTTGCCACATTAAGTATGACCATAAAGTCATTGGGACTCTGCAGTATAAGAGTGACAGATGGATCAGGCATCAAACATGAATTGTTAGTCTTACAATATACAGAACTTTGTGAAAATTGAAATTACTGGAGAGGACATCAAACAAATAATCACTTTCATGACTGAACTTGTGTTCATTTCTCCAGTTAGATTTAAAGGATCATTGATCGTCCTCTGAGATTATTGTTTGTCTTGGTAATTCTGCAACAACAAATTTAGTGGACCAAACTTACATTACACTTCGTGGTCAAGTAGGGTTGCATGGTCATGGCATGTTTGACCATAAGCTGGGCCCTGATCTTGCTGAACAAGTACAAGGTGGTGATACACGCCACCAGCCGTGTTGAGTTGACACCCTTGTTCTCTGCAGAGGCAAAACCAAAATAAAAAGTCATTTCTGGCTCTCACAAATGTGTTTTGATTTTTACATTGTGATTCAAGATGATGCTAAACTTGCATACCTGAAAGAGACTCCTCATATTTGAGGATGTGTTCTACTAGATTGTCAACTAGCTGAACACAGGCCTTTTTGGCTGGTTTGTAGGATGCGTCCTCTTCAGATTTGAGAAGCTAGAGCAAGACAGAAAATGTCCATTATAAAAGATTTGAGATTGTGATTTTATCAAACAGGTGATGTCTAGATTAAAAAAAAATCAAACTTACATTCTGAAGAAGTTGCTCAAACCAGTCGTATCCGGTGTCTCGACACGCTGCGACCTGAAGAAATCAAACACGAGAATTTCATGTCACTATAACATTAGGTAAGTGTTTGCTAAAAGATAGTTGCTCTTTTGTTGAGGTCGATTATAATCCTTGCTGAAACTCACTACATCAGTGATGTTCAGGATCTTTCTGGTCATGGTCTCTTTGTCGTGGGCTGGTGTCGGAGTGAACCACAACTTCTGGAATGTCTCATTCACCAATTTCTATGAATAACACAAATTCGTGTGTAATAAGTTGATTTCTGCATTTGTCACAAATCTGAAAAGCACCAGGTTTTTTGAAGAATACATTGAAATACAGAGATTATAAATTAATACGGTACTATTGCAAGATTATTAAAAATATTTAATACTAATGGAAAAAAGCTGCAGTTAATCCTTACCTTGATACCCTCTTCATCATTAACTCGACGGATCATCCTCACACACATCTCAGTAATTTTACTGAAAGTTGGCTGCTCCAGGCAGATGTCTCTGAGGATCTTGATCACCCGTTTCCTTACGCTGATACCAGTGTCCTGTGAAACAAAACCATAAATGCTTTACAATTTTAACAAAAATTAGATAAAAATAAGATTGTTTTAAATCTTTAATCCTCTGTTTTTAGTTTATTTGAACCAATTTGTATAAAACTAAATGAAGAGACAAGGAAAAAAAAAACACTGACTTCTAACACAAATCCATTTAAGAAGGGAATTCTTTTTTAAATCATTACAAATCAATTTATGGACAATTAATTTGTAAAAAACTAAAAGAAGAGAAAAGAAAAAAAAAAACACTGACTTCTAACACAAATCCATTTAAGAAGGGAATTCTTTTTTAAATCATTACAAATCAATTTATGGACATTTGAGGGCATTTTTTTAAATCAATCACATCAATCAGAATTTATGTGGTGTTTCAATGCTGTGTATGTGTATATATATATATATATATATATAGACATGACAAAGCCTCCAAAAGCAATGGAATGTATTCTTATTATATTATTGTTTTATTTGAATAATTTTGACTCTTTCATTTTTTTATTTTAAGATCTTGACTAACGTATGTTGAATCGTTTGGCCTTGGAAGAATTATGTTGTGTAATTATTAGTCAGTCAAACATTCTGATTAGTCAGTACATTATTGCAAGTCTAGTTTACTATATTTGCATTGATTGTAACTGCTTTCGTCTGCCAATAGGTGGCAGTGAAAGACTGACATAAGGAGTGAACTTCTGCTGAACCCTCCTGACTATTTCCATGACAACAGGCAAAACAATTCCAATGTGCTCACTGCTCAGATGCTGAGCACAAAGAATAAGCACCAGGTTTTTGTGTTGGACTGCATTTTGATATTGATATTACAATGGACTCTTTAAAACTCTGGTTGCTTAAATATTCATTTCTACCATGTGAAAGCAAATGTTAGAAATACACAATAAAGCAACTTTTCATCAAACTTAATTATTGCAGATGCTTGCAAGCACTGAAATTAGTCTCATTTGCATATTCATTAAAAAGGTCCGTAAAACTGCAGCTTCAGTCATACAACAATTGTTTATGTGAGTGTATATTACAGAGATTCTGTGAAACATGTCGTGGGTATCAGGAAACACTGATACCTGCAGCAAAAATTAAAACATCATAGCAAACAACCCTCATTCATGAGAGCAGTCATGAACGGCTGTCAGGTTTTCAGACAGCTGAGCTCCTAAATAGATGCATGGTTCATATGAGGTCAGTGAAACCTCAAGAATACATCTGATTGGGCAACTTACCAGTATCCTCTCTATGAGCATGTCGTAGTACTGTTCAGTGAGTTGGGGTCTGCTAAGGACGAATTTGCCAAGCAGCTCCACAGCTGCCTCTCTCACACTGGTGGAGTTGTCCATCAAACGACCATGGACGCCACGCTGCATGTCAGACTGCAGAGGTAGAAAATAGAGTCAGTATAAAAATCAGAGAATTAAAAAGTTAATTTCTGAACAGAGCAGAAAGTACTGATCAGTAATGATGAAATGTCTTCAAACACTGTTCCTCACATACCCTTGCCAGAATGCTGGGATCCACAGCTACCACCTCAGATAGACATTTCATGGCTTTAGTCCTCACAGCAATGGCACTTTCCCCGAGGACTCGCAAGATCTATAAAAATGAAATGAAATAACACCATTTTATATTTTGTCATTATTACTGTGTAGTGTACAAATTATTATATGTAGCTGTAATGCTGGTACCTGTGTTAAATAAATATCAAAGCTCTGGGCGAACGGCCTCATGGAGGCCAAATAACGCACGATCAGGCAAGAGTCATCGTAGTCCACAGTGTCAGAGTTCATTCTGTAGGTAGGACACAGGACAGACATTATAGTACTATACAGTCGGACAACTGGCAGTGACTGTAACTCACAGACAACTATGAAATCAAGAAAAGGAAAACACATTGGAGTGATATCCTGGGATACTGATTGCTTTGCAGAGACATCCTTACTTCAGTGTTGTGAAATGAGAAGGCATGGTCTTGATGATGTTGCGCAGGAACTTCTTGCGCTTCTCAGCACGCTGCATAATTTCACCAGTGCTCTCCAGCTCCTTGGCATGTTGGGGTCCATCCGATGAGTCATCATCCCTAGGATTCTGGTTCCGCATGGACTTTTCAGCCTCCGTGGTGGCGACCCGGAACCACTGGGCAATGTAGAACTTTCGAGCAAACTAAGAGGGCAAAAAAGATTTCAGTATCAAATGGAGGTGATTTAAAGCACAGTTACTTCTTTACAGAGTAAGAAATCAATTATTTCATTAAGACAAGTACAGTTGAGCGTGTAAGCCAATTCTGGAATTGTACATGAATGTTATGTTGACTGTTATGTTAACTCATTAAACTGAGTAAGTACAATCAAAGACAAGACATTCAGAACATGCTCATAGGTGTTCAAAGGCACCACCTGTAGAATCAGTCTAATCTAAACCCACCACCAGTGAAGCATCCGTCTCAGCATTCTCTTCTAAGTAGTCCAGTAGAGCTTTCTGTAGCTGCTGGGTCTCATCGCTACCTTGAGACTATTGGACAAGAAAGATAAATCATTATTTTATAGTTCTCAAAATAAAAAGGGACTACATTGCAAGATATATTTTGTTTTTTCTTACCTAACTTAACACTTTAAAGTAATTATGATCATAGTTAAAATATATGGCATTGCTTACATGTAGTAGAATACGATCAATCGATTTCTGGTCCATCTTGCTGGTCACTGCGTCCTTTCTCAAACGGGCAGCCACTGTGCCCAGGTAGTCCAGAGATGCTACTCTCAGAGCCATTTCTGTCTGTTTGTTACTGAACTGGTGGACCTGAGAAGACACAAAGAACACAGGTACATCGAAAGATATGTCAGCAAGAACTCAACTTCTTATCGCTTTCCACACATTTATTTTCATGTCATTCAAACAATGAGTTGCAACCTCCGTAGTCCATGCTTCAGTGTTTAAACAGTGCCCTCTTACTAAAAGACTTTTCAGCTGTCCCCTGCTATCAATCCAGATAATCTCTTTTGGAAACACTCAAATGCTACTAGATTATTTTCCTGTTCAAAAAAATGTTCAGTCATACTAACCAGTAGTCTACCAAGCAGACTGAGGAGCAGCTCTGCAGCAGGCCACTCTGGCCTATTCACTGTTGAGAGCAAGTCTTGAACAAAGTTCTCAAACAACGGCCGGTAATCTTCTTCTCCTTGCTTACTGCCACACCTGAGAAAAAAAGGTGACGGGGGTCATCACAGGAAATACCAGGGACAAAGAGAAAGCAGGATATAACAGATTGGGAGATAATTACTTTTTGAGGAAGACTGAAAGGAAGTTTTGTGCTGTTCTCATTGCCGTCTCATAAGAGTTGGTTATCAACACGTCTTGATCCACCTGAGCAGATAAAAAGAAAAGAAAGACTTGTGAGGAAATGTCTGAATGGGGATTTCGAAGTGTGCTACATTTGCTTGTTCATGAGGTGTTGTTTTGTGTTGGCTTGCTCTCCCACCTTGCTGTCATACTCATCAAAAACGTCCTTGTCGCTGGGGAGGTGAACCACACACTGGATCAGCTGCAGCACCAGAGCCGTCACCATTTGGATGTACATTGGCTCGCCATCTTGGTCTGAGCTGTTCAGCCTAAGAACAGGAAACAGAAGAATACACAATCACGTGTATTACACTGAAAAAACCAGAGTGGTAGAGAACATCTTTTTTGAAATTTATCCTTACGTTTTTTCATTAGCAAATATTGACCTCTGCGGAGGACATAAAAATTACCTGAAATTCCTGAGGGAGCGTTTGCTGGTGGGCAGTCTGGCTAAAGAGGTAAAGATCTCCTCCAAGATCAGCTGCCGATGCTTCTCATAACGTGAGAACACCTGGAAACAGGATTTATTCAGGCTGTTATTCTCTCCATTCATTGTTTGCAGAACATAAGCAGGAACTATACATCAATGGTTGTACATGAGGCGCGGGAGTAATGCTCAGGATAAAGTGACTCAACAATGGTCACGCTGAATATCTGTAAATTTCCAAGAAGAAAATAAAGACTTACTGCTGTAACTAGTTTAATGGCACACAGCTGCAGCTCACTGACATTCTCAACAAAGAATGGAGTGATTCCCATAGAGGAAACCTGGAAAAAGAGGGCGTCAGTTAATGAATGATGTGGTTTCTATTTCAGTTTTTGCACCTAAACATATTAAGGATGAAATTGTCATGAAATTATTTCAGTTTTTACCTGGAGGATGGTAGTGTCGGTGAGTAGTTGGATCTCTAGGAGCTCAGAAATGTTGCTGACGATGTCACACACTTTGTTGTACAACATGACGATCACTCGTTGCTTATGTGTGGAGCATTTTGCACGCTTTGCCTTAGAGCTCAACAATCCACCTAGATGAACCACAAGCACCGCTTTGGTCATGGAACACTTTTTTTAATATACCAACAACTTTACATCCCAAATGTAACTTCTATTTACTCATACTAAAACATTTCTTGCACACCCAGTATCAGGTGATCATCAGGTGACAAAATTCCAGATTTAATCCTTGAGTGCTTCCCCTGCAAAACTGAATAGAAGGACTAGTGTCCTCACCTCCATGTGGGTCCACCCTGTAGACCGGATCATACTGTGGATACAATGTGTTCTGAAGATGGAACTTGGTGTATTGTAGCACCCGCTCGATGACGTCCTCTATGTAGACAGCCTTCGGCATGTGTGCTGAGGTCATGATGTTAAGAGCTGTCAAACAGGCGTCTGCTGATTTTGTGACTCGCTCCATTATCAGGTCTCTCCAAAGCTTCTCCTCATCTTCAGCATCATTTTCCTGATTTGAGAAAGGAAATGGATGAGACCAGTGCATTGTAGATGTAATTGTTTTAATCAGTTTAGTCACCACTGCAAATAATGTAAAATAACAAAGACAGGAAAGGGACTCACATGGCTCAACAGGGTGGAGAGCTTGGATCCATCCTGGATATTCTTCTCCAGTATGTTTAATAGCTTCACCAGCTTGTCTGATGGGATCTACAGCAACATAGAGCATTATTTAAACCTGCAGCTTTCTGCAGCAAAATTATGAATCAGCAATCTATAATAAAACATGATGCAGTACCCTGCCAGAGATGCCCATGGCCTTAATCTTGGCAGACTCGCTGCCCAGCTCATTCAACTGGTGTTTCCCGAGCAGCAGCTCTTGAGGTATCTCATCATCATCTGCTGCTGGAAGACGCATAGTTATCATGACTTATAGTGAGGTTGATGTAGGTGGGTTAAGAAAGGTGGACCATAGGGGCCAGTCAGAAATGGAATTTACCCATGGCAGTGAAATCCACATCCTCCAGATTTTCCAGGATGTTGTCAATACTTGCTAAGAACCTCTTGAACGTGGATGAGTCCATCAACTCTTCTTGGGTCAGCTTAGGTTCATACGCTTTCCGTTTCTTCTGCTTCTCCTTCATCTTCATTTTTCTTGCAACTTAATGAAGAGAATTTTCATATTGGTCTTTTGTCACTTGATTTGTTTTCATCATGCTTACCAATTAGTTCTTGTTAAAAATAAAGGTTCAGCCCAACATATTAACCCATTACTGAGATGTAAGCAATTTTATTTTAAAAATGAAATTTAAGCACTGGTTGAATAAATACATTGAAAAAGAAATTCCAGTCCCGTGCCTATTAATATCTATTTTCCCAACTTTTTTCAAATTCAACTTCCAACATGTGAAATCTTCCTGTCCTGGTAAAGACTCTCTACATAGTTATAACACTGTAAAATAGCAAATACAGATATTTTGACATGATGGGACTTGAAAACACACCTTCACTCATGCTGGGAGGGGGCGACTCTTCCTCTTCAGAGTCTCTGTAGCGACTGCCTGAGCCTCGCCGGCCATCTCTTTGCCCGCTTTTTCGATGTTCCCCTGAGCCCCGCCGTTCCCGCTCCTCAAACTCCCAAGATCGGTCTTTGTCTCGTCGCTGCTTTTTCCTTGCAGCTGTACAGAATAAAAATAAGAGGCAATTGTTAATAGAACCACATTGTTATTGAGAGCTCTATTGATCTTCATTACACTTAATACTCACACTCTCCGTTTGCATCAAAGTCGTCATCTGAGCTGACCTCAGCATATTTGGGCTTCTCATTTACAGTGCTTCGTTTCCTCTTGTTCATCTTTACTCTTTCACACAGGGGCATGGTTGACTCGATCTCTGCCAGCAGCTCTGGAGGCAGTTCCTTCAGAACAGCTGGATCCATACCACCTAAGATTTGATAATACAATTGTTAGGTTTGTGTATTTCAGTGTGGATGACACCATCCAGACATGCTGTAAATTCAGCAGAACTGCTTGGAGGTTCTGGTTCTTACTTTTGCCAGACTTTCCTGATGAGATCCTGTTCTTTCCAGACTTGCTGTGCCGCATGATCCTCTGAATCTGGTCGATGGAGAGCTTTTTTAGAACCACTACAGGTTTTGGCCTCTTCTCAAAGTCCTTCACCAAACCAAGCCGCTCCAGTTTCACCTTGGGCTGGCCCCACATTTGACCTTCAGTTGACCCACTACTGTCCTTGTCCCGTTTGATCTGAGAAAAAAAGATTTGTTTTTTTAGTCAGTGTTGGACAGAAATGAAAAGAAAATCAAAAATGTAATTTCAATAACTGAAAATAGATTAATGATTTTGATACTAGTTCAGTATAGTTGCAATAATAAAGACTTAAAGGAATACTCCACCAATTTTCAGATATCTTAAATTACAGGGTTATTTCCAATCCACTGTCAGTTTACACTATCAACACTTAGGTGCAGAGGCAGCAGCCACAAAGAGCGAGGCAAAAACATACAGTGCAGATAGAAACTATTAATGGCATTTCTATCTGTTGGCTTACAATTGAGATAAGGCAAGTGGTGACAGAATATTACAGGTTTGTTCTGATCATGCTACTGAGTAAGGAGTATGGTAGAGGGGTTGTATATTATTCACAACATACTAGGAGAGTATAATTTCGTGAAGGTGTTTGACTCAGACAACAAAAAAGGGAAATGTACAGTGTAACTGTTTCATTAGGTTAAATATGGCTTCAGTACAACTAGCTGATTGTGCAACTTCTGTTTTGCTTGTCTTTTGCCACAAGTGACCCTCTCTATTACTGTACACAATAAGCATCAGATTATAGTTGTTTTTGTAAGCAAACAGAAAAGCCAAAAATATAGGGTGTGCCAAGATGTGTGGCTTGTTATTTACATATGTAGTGAGTAATTAATTAAATTGAAGCTTGAAGTTTCACACAATACTGACAAGTGCTTAGAGATATTGACCCATATTCATCATCTAAAAAATGAATCACTGGAGCATTTCTTTAAGGTAGTTGCTTTTGTTTACACAGAGGACTTTAAACACAACTTGATAAACTTTAAACATATGTGTGGGTTAATGTGTGAGCTGATATTTAGACCAATCCCAAGAATAAACAAAAGGCTTATGAATGGAAAAGCAAAAACGAAAACAAAGCATGAGCCGTGATATATTTTGGTTTTGTGAGCTTGCAGGCAGTGATAGCTGAATGACTGGTAGATGAGTAGATAATTTTTTGGGGTTGACCCAGATCACCTTAGGGATCTGGAAGTTCTTCAGTGCGCCACTATGCCCTCCCAGGAGCTGAGCAGGGAAGGAATCTGGAAGTTTAACACCAGAAGCAGACGAGGCTGGTTTGGAACCATCTTGCCTATTGCTGCTCCGACCAGGCTCTCCAGTGGAAGAAGCCCGGAAGCCAGACCTATCTCTGTCACTGCGGCAGCGAGGGTCAGGAGAACGTCGGTCTCGACCACCAGTCTCGCTCCGATGCCTCCTATCTCTGTCAGATTCTCGGTCCCTGTCTCGTTCGTGTTCTCCACGGTTTGATGACTTTGGCATCTCTCCTCGTCTGTCCGAGGATTTCTCATCGTGTAGGTGCTTTGATGAATCCCGACCTTCTCTCCTGCCGTCATGTTTATCAACCCTGTTCTTGATGACTTCCGGCCGCCCGTCTGGTTTCAACCGTAAAGCTGTGTCAGAACCCTCCACAGCAGCGGGCCCACTAGCTGGTTCTTCAGGCCAGCGTTGGGCCTCAAGGGCTGGAATAGGGGCAGCCAAACAGGGGTCAAGCTGGCCATCAGCGCGGCCTGCCTGCTGGAGATCGATGCTCACCATGAGGGGAGGGCGGCTGGCACCATTCCCAGCTGCAGTGGCTTCTTGCGGGGTCAGTTTGCCAGCATTTCCCCCGCCTGTTGATCCACTTCCTGGTGCACCTGTGGGGCCACCTGGCCCACCTGCTCCTGGCTCCAGGGGAAAAGAGTCCTGTTTCCTCTTCTTCAAAGGTTTGTCTGCAAACAGAAAACCAGGAAAGTCAGAAAAGCAATTATGGGTTTGATTACATACAGAGACATTCAACAATATTCTACTCACCTTTATCCTGCACTTCCTTGGAACACTTCTCACTAGCTGCTTCTCGTTCTATCCTCTCAATTTCAGCAAGAGCATCTAGCTCTGCCTCATCATATGGGGAACTGGGAGGCTGGAGACCACTGGCCCCACCTTGCTGCGAGATCTGTTGTAGCCGAGCTCCTAGGTTTTGCTGAAGAACAGGAACCTGCTGAAAACCCAGTTCTGCCTCCATGTTGTCAGAGTTGTGGTCCATACCTGGCATGTCACCTGGGATTTTAAAAACAGAGTTGTAAATAACAGGGTAATGATTTCTATTGCTTCAAAGATTCAGAAAAGATTAGTAGTTTGTTCCTAAAAGATAGGAGTAAAGCTTTGACTGAGATGCAAAGTCTTCTCTTACCTGGATCTGACTCATTTGACTTGACCCGAGACAGTTTGAGGGTGAGTTTTGTTGAGTCCTTGTTTGGCGAGCTGACAATATCGTACATGTCCTTCTCCTCTTTCACCGCTGGGGTTTTCTTCCTTTGCTGAAGTTGCTGTTTGTGGTCAGGGCCTCCCTCCCTTGGTGAGGGTGCATAGGGAGGTGGTGACTGCAGAATCAGTGGAGGGCGAGAACCCGCTGTGAGGGAGCAACACAAAATGTAGAAGAGTTACCCTTTGAATGACTGTAGAAGAGTGGTACACTGATCCAATAAAGTGCAGTGCTAGTGTAATGGGAAACTTGCATATGAGCTTTCTCTCTTTCCCTTTCCTATGTCTTGTCAATGCGCGCGAGCTGTGTTAAACAACAACAACTCAAACAGGAATGATTTCATACGACTGGAAAATGCCCTTGTTGTTACTCACCTGCCGGATGTGGCCCTTATCTGTGTGAGAAACAAGTCTTAACCTCCTCTCCTCTGAGGAGGGATGACTGGACATCGTCCTGCGTTATCTTAATCACTGATGGCTTCAATTTTATGGGCTCTTCCTCAGAAAAAGTCCTGTCTTTTTACCCAACTGTAGAAAAACCTTTCAGTACTGACGCTGGATTCTGAGCATGCATGCTGACTGTGTAACCCTGTGCAGCACTCTAAGAACCAAAATTATGTCTCAAACTATTCTGCTGCTGTGAAAGTAATATTTGGAATACTTCCACCAGAGGCAGATTCCCCTTTGCATTGGAGAATTGGGTAAGATGTATGCAGTGTATTTCCCCTTTCTTCTTGCAAAGGCCTTACATTTGGGCGTTCCTTCACTCCCTGCTGGGGAGCAGCCGGACTGTGGAGACCTCAGCGGGAAAGAAGTATTCCGCATGGCAGAGTCCCCCTCCTAGAAAACATATAGATGAGCATGAGCTTTACGGTGACAAAAACCTTTTAAAAAGCAATGTACCTCCTCAATATACTTCTCTTGGGAATTGTCTCTCAATGAATTCAACAGATCATTTTAAGTTAACTAATATTTACTAATATTTCCTATTAAGCCATACCTCGCTGCCCAGTCGGTGTACAATGTTAAGGTAGTCCTCAGTGCCATGTCTGTCTGAGTGGTGGTTGGCAGCGTTGGCCATCTGCCCCGATACTTTGCCCTCGTGGATATTTCTTATGCCACCAGGAACCATGGGACTGGCTACAGACACTGTCACAAAATAAAAGGAATCAAGTACTTGAAGAATCATCTAATAGGGAGGTGATAATTACATGGTAAAAATAGCCAAAAAATAGATTATATGAAATTGTTGACATCAAAAACTCTTAAAATGTAGCAAAGCAGATATTAATTTACTGGACGCAAGTTCATATTGGAAATGCTTTTAGTCAATGGAATCTTCAATGACTATGAATGGAAAATGCCCTGACAGTTATAAATTGTATAGTAGTCTGTCACTACAAGGTGCGAATTAACATGTTTATCTTGTTGCAGGTTGAATATTTACCAATAAGGTGGAAGTGTATGATATAAAACAGCAGGTGGCATAATAAATTAAAATAATCAATATTTCAACCAATTAAATTGCCCAGAAGTCATCCAATTACATATGAGAGACCACAAGCCGGTAGAGAATTTATAGTGCACGTCCGATAACAAACAAAACAGTTTCAATAATTAAATTCACTAAATCAAAATATTACACAAATACCACTTAGGGATGGTGTTAAAATTAAAGCTCCAATAAACATCAACATCTTCAGCACTTTTGCATGTATGCCAACATTGACAACCTGGTGATACGTCAGTATGGACAAAAGCCATTTTCAGACCTGACATCGGGATAAAATGTGAAGAACTGGCTACAAGGTTTACCTTTACCTTGCACAACATAGTGAAATCTGATCTAATATGAAGCAACTCAGGGAAATGTAAATTTAGCATTTAGCGTAAACAATGGTTCAACAAGTAACAGAATTGCGTTCATGAAGCTGTCCATAAAACCCCAGCCACTGATCACCCAGAGCAAAGTACAACACCACCAAGAATGTCAAAAATGTAGTTGTGTAAAATTCCCATGTGACAGATTTCCATTACAAGTTATGTGAAGCTGATCAAATCTAACAGACACTATCATGTCGGGAAGCTAAATATTGCTCAAGTGGACATCTGTATTCTTTAAACAACTCATACAAATCACGAACATCAGCCAGGTGCACACACAGGCCCATATCATGCACAGTAAACCAACATACACATGTATACACTCACCTTGTTGTATCTGTTGGTGTTGGTTATAGCTGGGTGGTTGTTGGTGGGGATACTGTTGTATGTAACCAGTTGCAGGGCTTTGAGGAGTGTAGGGGCTTGGTACTGGACTGTTCTGTTGGCCCATGTACCGGCTACTGGACCCACTCTGAGGTGAAACAAACCGACTGGAAGAATTGAAGGGCAGGACAGGGTGGGAGAAGATGAGCAAGGAGGCAGACAGAAGTTACATAATTAACCGAGAAGTAAATAACTATATTTTTTGAACATTTGAATATTGAATATTTTTTTAATTTGTTACTGGATCTTTCAGATGTTAGATGATACTACGCCCAGTAAATCAGTCATGAAACTAGAGAAGAGTTTTCTGATGTAGCTGGCATAAACAATTAAACAGTGACTTTTTAAATGATATAATATATTGGGCTCATCTAATTCTGGCTGCACAGCCCACCTTGATGGACTGGGAGAAATTGCAGCCGGCTGGAAGTTTGTAGACTGGGCAGGGCTATGCATGGAATTCTGGGTGATCTTGAAAGGTGGTACCATTGGCTGCTGCATCACATCTGTGGAGGAATGTAAACACAGTGTATTTGTTAATAGAATATCAAAATAAAGCTTGTCCATACAACTGTATGCTGCCGTGTCACGTTGTGCGACAGGCAGTGTCTCCATACTTTTCTCCCTGAAGATGCCAGGGTTCCTGGCCAGCATGGTCTGCAGCAACAGTGGTGCATCTCCCTCTGGCTCATCGCTACCCAGGTTGTCCTTCAGCTCTCTATAAGCATGCACAAATAAAAATGATGAACATTATAAAATATCATGCGCAAATTAAGCAGGTGGTTTAATTAATATTGATAAGAATAAAGTGTTGAATTAATCATTCTATTGCAGGCATGTACTTAATATACATGAGACAGAATTTACAGATATGCAAACTAATATAACACTTTGTGAGGAGTTGGTTGTCAGTCTCCAGTTGCGACTTGAACTCTTAAACATCTGTTTCTTTTAGATGTTTAGAAAGCATGTTACAGAGGCAACATTTTAGAAAGCAAAATTAAAAGTTTTCCCATCATCAAAACACCTGATACTGAATAAGCAGGTTTGATTTTCAGTGAATTTAAGTGCGTGTGAAAACTGCATATTTTCGCGCAATTGCAGAACCCCACATCACACGCTTGATTAATTTCCATTTTGTGCTTTCAAACATAAGCTATGATTTATAACAGTTTTAAGAATAGCACTGAAAATTGAGAAAATATTAAACACTTCGATAAAATTAAATGTAATAAATGTAACTACAGATTAGGTCTTAAAATGAATTCTGGCACCAGGGTTAAGTCTCTGATGATTTAATTTTAGATTCAACTTTTGCATGAAACCACACATACTTTTGACTCATCCTTTTTAAAGCCTTCTTACAATGAACTCTGAGCTGTAACAGAGATTGTCTTTCTGTTAACAACCAAACTCACAGAATCTCACTTGCATACTCACATGTGCTCTGTGGACACCTGGTTAAGGCCATGGGCTAGCTGGGAGGCCAGATTCTCATCCCGACAGCCCAGCAGGCAGGTAACTTCCTCCGCAATCCTCCCATTGTATAGGAGGCTCTTAGTGGTGGTGGCCGGGAGAGGGGAAGGGAGGGGTAGCTGGTTCAACACTGAGGTGAGATGAGAGGGATGACGAAAAGAACAAAGGTGGGAAGATAAATAATTACACATGGCAGGAGACAGTATGCAAAAATCCCAAATGCAAATTGACATCCGCTCAAACAGAATATTTTGGCATTTTACACAGGAAGAGGAAACATAAGGGAAACTGTCACAGTGTTGTTCACAGGACAGCTGCGTTACTCACAGTCTGTTAAGCTAGCGATCCCAGCGAGAGTGGTGATGGGAACATGAGGCATATCCCCATTCATGCTGAAGGTGAGGGTGGGGGAGTGTGTTGATACACAGGTAGATCAGGGGGCCGATGGACGACACCCGTCCTCACATCTCCTGACACCTAGGAGAGAGAATAAATGGTGAATGGCAGGATATTTGCGACTATAATTACACAGCTATGTCTATCACATCATCTGTAGGTCACAAATGTGTTGAATTGAATCGTGTCGATCAAGATAAATGCATATGGTGTCTGTTTTACATTTAAACCGGGCCTCAGCCTTGTCACACTCATATTTTATTATTATTTATGTCTGCTTCCATATCTATATGACAGGAATCCTCAGTTCTCTCTACAGGTGATATAGGGACAGAGGTTCAGAAACACACCAAGAGCATGTCAGTGCAGTCTTCTGAAAAATAAATGCACATCATGACATGATTAAATCTAGGCGTTATGTTTAAAGAACAGGGTCACTAACTATCAGACCGTCCAGCTGCTGCTATGTATTTATACTGTTACGAGTCATGGGCAGCTACAAAAATACAATTTATAGTCCAAGATCAAGTTTGGAATGAATAAATACTTTAAATTCTTGTGTTTTTTGTTACACCTTGAGAAAAAAGTCAGTCTCATCAAGTTAAGCCTCATTATACTGACTGACGAATCTTCTGAGTCAGATCACTTTGAATTACCCTCCTCATGGCAGAGATGATAAATACATGCACATTCTGATGTCCATCATATAGAGGGAAACCTGTGCATTCTCTGTATGCAAAATACACTGTGACACAGTTGTAAACAAACCATATTAACATTGCTGAATTATCAAAGATATTAGATTCCAGTACATAAATAAATACATTCCTGGTAATACATAAGAAAAATACAATACCAAGTGTGGATACATAAAAGCATTCCACTATTTTACAATTTTACTCTCAATTTGACTTCACAAATTCTACATACTTGGCATCACAAATAGCGTGCAACTAAATATGCAGCCAACTGAAGTAAATCCGCTGTACAGTTTCAAATCACTTGCAGCATATAATAATGAATCTACACAAATAAGGGCTGTGTGTTGCACTTAATATGTCTCAAATCTCTTTGCTTGTTGCATGCCCTTGACCTCTCAAGAAAGACAGTACGGGAGGTCAAAGAAAAATAGAGGGAAAAGCCAGCTGCAATTTCAGACCATCTAAAGGCAGCCCACGCTTCAGAGATAAACGTGGCTGCCATGACAGGATGCTCACTTGTAGATACATAACTGTCAGTGAAACCAAAATAAAAAGTGTTTACATGTCAGATATCCAAAATTAGATATTGATCACACACACCAGCCACATCTCAATGATTATTAACAATAATACCAACTCAATGACATGAAAAATGATCCAAACATCATATTACCTTTTCGAAGAACTCTGTGCAGTCTCGGGTGGACTCACTGACATTTCAGATAGAAAAAATCCTACTCCTTCAGTCTGTTGAAAGAGAACATGGCTCTGCATCAGGCTTTTGGAAACATAACTTCATTCAACAAAAATTGCAGAAAGATGTGTCCCCAGATATTGGACTTTTTCACCAAAATAACAAAATATGCAGAGCATCATAACATTAACACACAAGTGTGCAATGAATGTTGATGAATGTACAATCTCCAAATCTAGAACGCAAGAGTTGCCAGCATTGTTGACCTCATGGGAAAGCCTATTTTACTCAGTGCTCAAGAAATGTTTCAACTTCTGCATCGTGCTGGAACCATGCAGATCTGTAAACACAATGTTACAGCCTGCGCCGAGTGCAAGCGGATGGTTCAAACTGTAAACACGCTGAACCGATTCCACACGTCTGTAGCTGTGGATCAACAGACTGAAACTGTTAACGTTACACTGTTAGCATGCTCACTCTATGTGGTCTCCTTCAGTATGCAGAGGCTTGGCTGACAGCTGTGAGACTGACAAGCCGGAGGCAGCACAAAGGAACAGATGCACTGTGATGGTGGCGGCAGTAGTGGGGGGCTGCATCCTCCAGTAGCCACAGCCACCGTGCGCACTCTGCAAACTGGTTGTCTGCAGGAAAGCCAGCACGCTGACATGCAACAAATCTCCGCGATTCCCACAAACAGCAACTCCATCTTCACCCAATTCCAAATGTGGAGTGACTACAACTGAGGCACACTCAAAACATTTCAACACAGAATGGCCACCAAAGGCGACGTTCGCCCTGCCAAAAGACCCAGCAAAAACAAAAACAACAGCGGGAGAGCAAATAACTCGAATGAATCTCCCGACACTTTGCTGGCGTGCGGCTGCAGTCGCCGTTCAATTAGCTGTTTATCTTAAGTTCGCCGACTTACCAGATGCAGCCAGAGCAAAACCACAAACGATACAGTTTCCCAGAAGTTGTCTGTGTGGATGCTGCGGTGCTAACTGCGAAGCTACACTTAGCGCTGGTGGTAGCCGCTAAAATCACTAACGCTAGCTGCCAAAACATTAGCCAACAACAATATTCACGTTTTAATGGCTGGCTAGTTGCGCTAACTAGCTCCAAGTGTTGTTAGTTAGCCTCTAACGTCGCTCTCCCGTTCAAAAAGAGGGAAGGCGATTCAAAAATGACGAGGAAGCGCTACGTCGGGGGCTGATAAATGCTAAAGGTTTTCCCCTGAGCTCAGAGAAAAGGCAGCGCGTTTGTGTGGGTACATGTGAAGGCGACTGCACGGATACCAAATCCGTGGCAACGGCCCAATCCTCGGGCTCGACAAATGACATCCAGTTGAGGCCGTGCGCCTCGGCGGAGCAAAAACACACCTAGCTAGCTTGACTGGCTAGTTCGCTAGCTTCCGTTACCTCCCGGTCAACGATTAACGACGCCGTAGGTGGTCTTTGCAGCAGAGCTTTTATTAACGTGGCAGAAAAAAATCGCAAATGAAAAAGTTTGATTTATAAAGAGGCACGGGTGGTTGTATTTACCTTCGGATGTTGCGTTGAAAGGGAGGGGAATGTTTTAGCTTGGTTTGTGTCCGTATCTCTAGCTCCCCCTTTCTTCTCTCGCAGCTCCTCCAGAAGGAACTCGACTGGCTTGCCAGCTAGCCGCTAAGCTAGCCTGCTAGCTATCAACAATAATCCGGGTCGGACTGATTCGCTCTTCTTCCGTCACTCGCGGGTGAATGTTCCAACCTACGTTCGCGGGGAAACATTCGTTCTTCTGAGTTTCAGTCGGTCTGCACCGACGTAAACACCGAGTGCAGCCAATTTCGACAGTAAACGAGAAATATGACGTTTGTTGCGATCATCAAGAGGCTCTCCTCTCGTAGAACAAAATGCCGACCGGAAGTTCTGCCGTCTGACTGACCAAAGATCTCAGGAGTGACTCCCTCCATCGGCGCCAAACAAAATGCCATGCAGCGTTTCGCGTTTGTGCCGCTGAGGTGCGCTGCAGGACAAATTTGCTGCGAGTTCGGACCCCATTCAAATCGTTCAACTCGGCCTGCAGACAAACAATCATCACGTGTCGTGTTGAGGTGTCTGAGGAGGAGATGGGAGATGTGTAGCCCATCACTGTACACATTCTTAAACTGTATATATTAGTGATTTATTCCACTAACCCTGGCACACAATTTGTATGAACTTTCTCCTGTTCTATCTATCTATCTATCTATCTATCTATCTATCTATCTATCTATTAGGAGAGGAAATCACTGTCTGACCTCAAGGTGTCAGCATTGTCATCATTTAAAGATGGCAGACATTATGAATAAAGGTTCTGTGAATGTCTTAGGAGGCACTGGCCTGAAGGTGGAGAGGAGTGGATAAGGGTTCCTTGTTTGAGGTCTCACCTCCCGCACAAACAATCAAGGTCAATTGGTTGAAGAAGAATGAGAATTGTTCAGTATCTGTGCATCACATCCCTGTGGGCGGCTTTAAAAAAAATCTGTGGTTCCAAGGTAGCAAATCTCCAAACCGGTTAAACAAGAATTTGACATTTTAAAAACAAAAACGTTCCTCTTTTCCTAGAGGCTTGGATTAAAATATACAGATTACAAGGAATTTCATGATAAGAACACAAGCAAACAACCACTGATTTAAAATTTTATTGAAAAAAATCCATGCATAAAACATGCATAGAACTACAACTATAAGTCACTTGTGTTTGTATATGTGTGTGTATGCACTCCAATGCAGAGACAGAGAGGCAGCAGTGTCAAGACAAGGCAACAGCATCTGTAAACAAAGGAACTATTCAATTTCCTTGAGTGTGTAGTAGAAAACATTTGGTCCATTACATATTCCAGTTGTGAATTCTTATACAAGGAACTAGAGCAGTATTATTAGATTGGTCATCAGGTTGTATGAGAGCAGGGTTACGACATCTTTACATGTGCCATCCTCAGGTAACCTTTTACAATTTAAAACTACAATTAATGCACATTTTTATCTACATTTCTCTATACAAAGTGTTTTCAGAAGAATCCTGACATAGTGCCTATGCAAATGTTAAATTTGAATTAGATCATTTACAAAACAGCACATCACTTAAAGCTATAATAAAAGAGTGGGAAGAGAAATTAAATCCATGTTAAATCAATAAGGGTTAATTTGAATACCTTATTTTGAATACCTACAACTACAGGAAGCTGAACTGAATTAATAGTAAAGACTTTCAAAAAATCACGCAATATTCAAGCTATTGGCTACCATTGGAAAATGTTAATAAAAAAGGAATGTGTCAGAGAGACACAAAAATGTTTCAGTCAAATGATTTTCTTCAGCTACATTAGAGGGTCTATAACGAAATGACCCACAATCATCATGAGAAGTTATCTGACATACAATCATCACCGTCTTTTCTGTCAGAATATGGGTGGGTTTGATTTGGGGAAAAGGTAGAAAATTTTGGATCATATTTTTGGACTTGGTATTTTCTATTTGGTTGAATATTAATGTCTTAAAATTCTGATTTGATCACAGTTCAAATCCTCCCCATTTTGGTTCATGAGTTGTAAAGATTGTTGTAATTTTTTGGGAGAAATATGTGCATAATTGCACTTTCTGGTTTTCTCAGTTCAGAGACTGTATGCCACAAGTATGACATAATTTATCCAGTTGATACACCAAAGAAGAAGAACTGTGAGAACATTTGCTGCTACACAGCCCTTTTCCTATCAAGATGCCAGCCTGCTCAGTGCAGTATGCATATGACAGATTTTTACCACCTTTCCCTTTCACTTTCACTCAGCCCCAAAAAAGAGAGGCAGTACCTGTAAAGCTACAGCAAAAGTTTCCATAGAGTTCAAGTACAGGCTGAACTCTACTGTGGTGTCAAAAGTCAAAGCAACACTGATTTCTAATGGGAGAGGTTAGTCATCCCAGTTCTGAGAGAAGTTGGATATGGCATGCAGGCCAAAGGCCAAAGAAGACCAGGCTCTAGTGCAGTCAACGTGCTATGGTAAACAGCTGCCACCCAATGGCAGACTTGTGGTACCTTTCAGAAACACCCGAGCCCAGACTGTTGGAAAAGCAATGCAACACAGAACCGTTTCAGGTCCATAGTGTTACAGGATGGCTGCTAGCAAACACCCCACACATCAGTGGAATTTACTTGGCTGAAATATATCCTAGCTGTACATCGATTTATTCTGAACCCCCCCCCCCCCCTTTTTTTTTTGCCCCCCCCCCCCCCCCCCCCCCAATGATGTGAGTGGAAGATTTGCTAATCAAAGATGATTTAGTTGAGGTTCAATGCAAGTGAATGCTTTTCATAAGAAAGCATTTAGCCCGGGATGAAAAGCTCCTACATCTTGGTCTCGGTGTCAACAGGTCCGTCGTTCTCGTACTGGTTCTCCTGGCTAATGAGCTTGTACGGTTTCTTGTCGGCCTCCTCCACCACCAAGTCTCCCACCTCGGGGTCATCGTTCTTCAGCTCGTGGCGAGACAAGTGTTCCACTATGCCCGCGCCGATCGAATCCCCAAGGACGTTGGTGGTGGTGCGCAATCGGTCCCTGAGGAAAGACGGGAACAAGTGAGACGGGAGGTCAACTTTGACAAAGGAAGGTAAGGCAATATAGTGATAAGATGGTACAGGAGAAGACAAAATAAAAAGACAAAGGGAAACGGGAGAAGACAAGAAATTAAAAAGCAAGGGGACACAAGAGACAAGAAAATGAAACAAGGCAAGATGAAATCAGTGATAATGTTATGAAACAAGACAGGATGAAATAAAACAAGACAAAGCACAAGACAAGAAAGAACAAAACAAAAACAAGAGACAAGCCAAAAAAGAAAGCAAAAGCAAAACTTGGGGCTCTTGGTGCTGCGAGCCATTCACACCACAGAGAGCAGACAAGAGGAAATGATGCTTTGCACTGGGATTGGACGCTGACTGAATAAAACCAGATGGGTTGAAGGACATGGAATGTGAGGGGAGTGTCTCTGGAAGCTGTCCCCTAATCCACTCAAGAGCGTACATGACACCAATTTCATCCATTAACCCCTTAACATACCATTTAGTGAAATGAAATTGAATTTATACACCATTATATTTGATTTTCTCAGCACTAAAACCCCCAACATCACTGTTGAGTCCAGTTCTTCAAGTTTATTTAAGGGCTTTTCAAGGGATCTTTTTTTTAGACACCAATACTTACAGGAACCAATCAACGGCAACGATGAGCGAGATGTCATCAGTGGGCAGGCCTACTGATGTAAGCACTATGATCATGGTAACCAGTCCTGCCTGCGGGATTCCAGCTGCTCCAATACTGGCTGCCGTCGCCGTGATGCTGATGGGGAAAAATTATTTTAACAAAATGTCATGACAGTGGATCCAAAAAGAAAAAAACTGAGATGTCCTCAGTTTGACCACACTGAAACATCATTCCTCATCTGTCCCACAGGCAAATAGGCTGACAGACTGGCGGTTAGAAAAGCATTTATTAAGCTGGAAACTGGTTCTGAGGCTTTGCTTGTCTTAGATTGAGTTCCAAACCATAACAGCGGGCTTGTAATAGCAACAGTTTTATGTTTGTCCCAAAACTCTGCTTGGCAAGATTGCCACTAAGCACTAAACAAGTTTCATACCTGATGGTGAGTATCTGTCCAAAGTTGAGGTCGTAGTCGTTGACCTGGGCAATGAAGATGGCAGCCAGGGCTTCATAAAGAGCTGTTCCATCCATGTTTATTGTAGCGCCGACAGGGAGCACGAAACGAGTCACACGCTTGTCCACTTTGTTGTTTTCCTCCAGGCATTTAAAGGTGATGGGCAGAGTGGCGGAACTGTGGAAGGACAGGGAGGAAGTGGACAGACAGGGAAAGGGAGGGGGATTTATTTAACAATAAATTCTCCTTTCAACCCAGTTTGGAGTTGGACTTCAACAGTGTGACCTTTGACCCTGCCACATACCTTGAGGACGTTCCCAGGGCAGTGATGAGCGCCTGCAGCAGCCCTCCGATGAAAGCGATGGGGTTTTTCCTGGTGATGACGAAGTAGAGGGCTGGCAGGACCAAGACGGAGTGGATGAGCAGTCCACACGTGACCGTCACTGTGTACATGCCCAGCTGGCCACCCATGGTTGTGATGTCATCCATCTCCACAATCTTACCGGCAATCAGGAACAAGATACCAATGGGGGCATACCTGGGGATTGATGAGGTGGTTATTCATCTGAGATCCATTCAACAGTTTCTCTGTCCATTCTTCCGTCTCTGCACCTACCACATGATTATGGCAACCAGTCTCATGATGGCTTCGTTGAGACAATCAAAGAAATCCTTGAGGGGCTGTCCCTGCTCCTTCATGCTGCTGATTATCAGGCCAAAGCAAATGGAGAACACCACCAGGCCGAGGGCGTTGACTCCGTTGACTGTCCCCGACACTGGGATCACCTCCTCCTGGGTGATCTGCTGGCTACCGTTGAGCGTGAATAAAGTGTCGTTTACCGTCATCTTCACATGGACCACTCTCTTGGCATACTGTGTCTTGAACTGAATTTTAAAACAAGAACACATTGGGTTAAACAGCAGTTAGCCCCCAGAGTGATAGCGGTTTATAATTGCCCAAGGTTAACATTTGAGTGTCATGTTGACTTGAGGAGTTTAATTTGTTAACTGTCAATCCTTTAGAATAAAATGAATGGGCATTTTGAAGTGGGTTTAAATTTGACATTTCGCAACTTTGTACTTTCAAATGCTGCCTAACAGGCACAAACTATGACAAGAACACAGGAAACAATTAAAAATAAAATATAAAGGAATGAGGAAGTGAAATGAAAGTGCCAGTAAGACAGAGGCATGGATTCAGATGCAGACATGTAAACATGTAAACATGGACAGATTAGATGGTTGCAGCCTTTATTGTAAATACATGAGGTTTTGACTTGTAGCTGCAGAAATGGTGTTTAGATATCATTGCAAATTACATTGCTTGTAATAAAAATACACTTAGTGTTATATATATATATATATATATATATATATATATATCTATAAAAGAATGGTGAAAGAGAAGACAGCAGTGAAGAGAGGGACACTGACCTGCTTGGTGCAAGCTTCCACGATGTTTGGAGGAAACATGTTCCTGAAAAATCACAGAGGTTGGGATTAAGAAATCACATGTGCAGCACTAAAACACAAATCCATTCATTGCTTAAAAGATACACTTCAGAAGATCAGCTGACGACATGCATGGTTTGTAGAAAGTTTTAAAGCACCTGATGAGATCCAGGAAGGCATCGGCGGGGCTGATCTGCTCTATCTTCTGCTGCTTGGCAAACTCATCCTTGGATCCTTTCCCAGGGTGGATGATGAGCACCATGACGATACCGATGAACACAGCAATGACAGTGGTGGTGGTGTAATAGATCACCGCCCTCATGCCCATTTTACCTGAAGCGCGGCTGTCAAGAGCGGCCATGCCTAACAAGACGACAAACCACAGTAATACACGGAAATCAATGCATCTGCAGATTTTTTTCAACAACAGAAACCCCCTCATGTGAACCTGTTGTCTGAACAGGTTGAAATGTATTTTATCATTTATTTTATTGCCTTGTTTGTTTATTCATCGGGGGGATTTTAAACGAATTCACTGACATGATGGACTTTTAAGGTGATTCATTCAGAGTGCTGTGTTTGACCCCAGCCTAACCCTAAAAGAAAATGTAAAAAAAAAAGAAAAAGCACAATAGACTGAAAATACTCAGAAATACAGTTTCAATTCAGCCTGTATCTGTCCCTGTGGGAAAACAGTTATCCTGAGAAAACGCTGCTGTAATTATCAGTGGAGCATCCATCTGGATTATCTGATGAGGTATCTGTGACAACAAAGAGCGGCAAGAAACATAATCTGACTCTGACCTTTATCTGCAGAAAAACCACACCTTCTATGCAGCATCCAGCCACAGACTGAATGGACAAACCATTCATATTTAGTAGGGATAATACATTTTAAATATAAAATAGCTCCAGGGAAAAAACCTTTTGAAAGCCAATAGTGGCCGCGGCTTTTTCCTCCTCCAATTCAGCTGTGTTTTCTATTTGATTATACAACAGAAACATATGTTGCCATTTGTGATATTATTTTGTTGTGCAGACAGAATCCAGGCAGTGTCAGTTCGCGGTTAACAGGCTGTGCCACAAAGAGAAGCACACAACAAAAATGTATCTGTCTTCTAAGGATACTGTGATAATACTGACGAGAATACTGTGTTTCTGCCTGCTTTGATTTGTGTCTGGACATTTTCTCATTTCAGCCCACACAACCTAAAATATGTGGTTTGTGGATTTAACAGGCCACAATTCAGTTTGACACTGGGTGAAAACTTGGATCGGACATAGTTGGTTCTCACATAAAAGTTGATAAACCACTGACTACAATGATTTATGCAAACCAGAGAAGTTTGAGGCAGTCAGAGCTCATCCGAGCCTGTGGGTGAAATTGTCCTCCACAGCTCTGATAGCATTAAACAGACTTTGCAGGGATAATAGCTGTAAAAGAGAAATGCAGCCATTCAGAGAGCTGGATTTGGAAAACAGAGAAGCTGCCTCAGTGGTGACAATCGTGAGTGTGGCATTGCATTTTCACGGTGTCAGGTCCTATTATGGCTGTTTTCTTCATTCAGGGCCGTACAAGCAAAGCAGGGCTTTGTCTGATGGGAGATCTATGTGTTCTTTTCACATGTGGCACTTTGTACAGAGTGGCCTTGCCTTGGCCTTCTCTCTCTTCTCCTCTTGTATCAACATGGCCAGGACTTGGGCTTTCATCCACCTTTCTTTCTGATCCTCTTCCTCCCCTACTCACCCTTCCCTCCCCAGAATTCTTCACCCCTCTTCTCTACTACCTCTTGTTTCAGGGTGCCCCCCTCCCCAAGTACCTCACCACCCACGGCTCTCCCTCCTCTCCCACCCCACAACCTCGCTCCCTCTACTCCTTTTTTTTCTCCTGCATCTTATATTGCTGCAATCCTCTTTCATTGCCTCCTCCTTTCGTCCCACCGCCTCCCCCTTTCTTTTGCTCTCCTCTTATTCCCTTTCTTTCTGACAGCCCTGGGAAAACTTGTTGACTTTGTCAGCCCCGCACACACAAACGCACACTCACACACACTCAATGATTGCCGGCCTGTTGCCCAGGCAACAGTGGACGCAGCCGCACCAATTTCATCCATTGAAAAGAATGAAAGGACCTAGACTGAAGGGGAGCAGGGAGAATGACTTTCTTTCTCATATGGAGGAATGTTCATCAAACACAAAAGCACAAGCCCAATTTAGGGGAGGGGGGGGGGGGGGGGGGGGGGGGGGGGGGGGGGCAGCAACAGCCAGAGGTCGGTCCCCAGAGCAATTAACATCAACTGACAGAAAATACCTTTGCATATCAGTTGAGAGTTTGAAAGATTTATCTGGGAAATTAAATCAGCTTCTAAAACTAGTCACATATAATTTGGGATCTACATGTTGCAGTCTGCCATTTTAGAAATATTTTTGCCGTATTTTTTCATGACAAGTATTGCCAGTTGCAGCCCCCTCAACCACTCCCTTACATCTACCTCCCTCATGTTGGGGATTCTCTGGCCTCCTGTGCACCGTGCACTCTGTGCTTGGCACCGAAATACCACAGAGATGCAAAAAGCGAGTGGACATTACCAAAATGAGCTGAAGAAGAGCCCACTGATGTGAGAAGTGATATATTTTTCAAAGACTTTTACACATTAACAAAATAATAGGAGTCTGTCCAAACTGACACCTCAATGGTTTACGAGTCCAGCTGTGAAACGCCACATTTTTATATCCTGGCTTTTTACTCTCATTCCCCTAAATTCAAAAGACTATTCCCCATACCTCAAAATCTCATGTTAAATCTAAAATGTTTAAGGTCTCCTTCAATAAGTGAACAAACTACCAAAACTCACATGTGTATGTTGTGCTATTTCTAGCACTTTTGTTGTGGTCCCTGGTCTTTCCCTCATCTCCCTCCCTCTCCTACATACAAGCCCCCTTCCAATGACCGACCCTGTACTCATCCTCCTTTTTCTCCCTGCATGTCTGTCTGTCCACAACACTAGATTTTCTTCAAGGCAAAAACCCTCTGGTCTTTCATGTGCATGCTCTCTGACTTATGGATCCCAATTCCTCCAAATGTTCTGACTCATAGAAGCCATTTCACAATGTGGCACAAATCACAGCGTGCAGCATGACAGTCCAGGTCCCACATGTTTGCAGGAAAGGAGTCATCTGAGCTCACATCCTCGAACAGCTGCAGGTCCATGCATGTAAACAAGTTGTTGCTCTTACTGAGTCCAGGCAGGGATAGAAACATAGATACAAACACAAGACCCCAGAGCAGGAGAGCGCGGTGTTTAACACTTTCAGCAAAACTACGGAAAGACAAAATGGATGGATGTCTGATTTCCACTTCATTACAATGATTCAAGTCTCTCTCTCTGGAGGATCAAACAAATAATATAGTGGAATAACATCTTTGTAGCAGGACACCTCGCATCTGAAGACATGCAGTGTATTGACAAGGCACACACAAACACACACACTCATACTGAAGGGAGCGAGAGAGGAGCTGAGGGACTTGGTTAAAGAACCTCTTTGTTGATTACCACGTTGTAGCTGGGGTCATGTGACATAATGTCAGAGGACGCTGATGTTACGACCTGCCGCATTACAGACTGGGTTATTGTCGGACAATGAGTCTCTCTCATTCACTCAGGAGATTGGCCTCCTGTCAGTCACTGCAGCTGATCACTGTTTTCGGACACTCAGGTTTCAAAACATGGCTCTTCTTGGTCACAATCCCACACACTGGATAAAATCTTCCCCTACGCATCTGACCGGATCTTGGAATTGTGTAATCAGTGATGAGCGAACGCTGTTCATCCCTGAATGAGAAGTAAAATAGAGCTGCATAACTTTTTCCGAAACACAGGACGAGAAACTTGGCAAAAACATGTCCTGGAACTTTAAAGTGATCCAAACCACACCTTCCAAACCATCTATTCATTTGGAACATAATGAAGTTTTTACTGCTTTGCTCCAGTTGTCTAGATGAAGACAAACTGCTAGGCCAAAACAAGTGATTGAGACCGGTGCTATTAGACCAAAACATTGCTCTCTCTCTCTCTCTGTGTATGTCTCTCACTCATGACGTTATCCTGACCCTAACCCATGGCCACCGCCAGGCCCAAAACCAACAAACAGCATCGGCTGAACAAACAACCCAGTCTGCCACTTATGAAGTACACGTTGGTCGGTGACAAACACCACTGACGCTGGTATGTTCCGTTCACAAAGCGTGCACTCACTTTAATCACAAGATATGTAACTTCACCTGCATGCACACACAGGCCCTCTCTTTCCACATGTGAAAACTGATGCACCTTCACTTCACGCACAATAGTTCAGGCAGTAGAGCGTTGTGTGTGATGAGTGAGTTGTTTGATATAAATATAGAACAAAACAATGTCTCACAGGGAGGATCTGAGATGAGTGTGTGTGCTTATTTGAGACACCAGGAGGATAACTGCTTACTTTACATATATTACAGCCATCAGGGAGCCCCATTGGTTCATTTGATGCAATCAACATCATGACTATTAATATTATCTTACTGTCATATTTTAGTAAAACCCTGCCTTTTCCTTATTTAGTTGAGAGTTGAATTAACTCTGAATGAACACAAAGCTGTCGAGTTTGGGGTCCATACCTGTAATGAGACTGGAAACCAGTAGGGGCAGCACCAGCATCCGAAGCATTCTCATCAGCAGTTCCCCAGGAAAAGAGAAGAACTTGATTTCGCGGTAAGTCATGTTGTAAGGCCGCAGAGCGAATCCCAGGATTATACCTGAAGAAAGGATCGGATACAGAGAAAGAGGCAAAACCTTGTTAAAACATTTCAAGCGATCAGAACTTTGAACTGATTTAAAATTGAAGGATTATAAGTATTTATGAGTAAATACCATATAATACTACAGTGACACTGATTAGAAAGCTGACACATTCAACACCTGTCAATATTTTGACGGAGATCTCCATCATCCAGGTCAGAGTTCTGGCCAAGTCCTAAATAAAGTTTCTTGAAGGGAAGAAGTGCCCATAACTCTGACTAACTGCTGGGAATCCCAGGTATTTAGCCACGGGGAGTCCTTGAGGTTACCTGAGACACTGGACTCACCATGTTTCATTGTCCAACCTGCCCCCTTGTAATCATGATGCCTGAGATGTGAGTTGTAGTGAAACGTCCCGGCAAATTTCTTTCTTTAACTTTCACTTTATTCAGCCCCAAATGACCAGCGGGCCCAACAGGCCCAAACAACCCTGCTGGTGGTCAAGCTGCTCCAACAGCATGAAGTGAAAAGTACCCTGAATTAATCAGTCAACTCAGAGTTTGCTGTGGCCTGGTGTAACTTTAGCAGGGCTGCAGATGTGCAGGCAGTGTGTGGGCCAGGCTCGCTTCCCACTGAGTAAGCCTCTGTGGTTAATTGAAACGGGGCAGAGGTCGGCTACGGGGTCAGATTTGGGCCAGTCTCCAAAGGTCGTCTGGGTTTCCTCTGTTCGCTCATCTGGGGATTTGGTTTCTATTCTTCTCCCTTCTTCCGTCCGGCTACAGGGGTGCAGGTCACACTAGATTGATGGATCATTTGAGCAAAGCTTTGAATAGTGGACGGGAGGGCTGGTGATAGATGGAGAGGACAAAGTCGCTTCCTGTGACTTTCAGTTTGAGGTCAACTGAAGTCACCCAAGATTTCCAGCATGCAAACAGTGTGTACAATGATAACAACTCTTATCTAAAAATGTGTCACTTACCAATGACGACAGCTGCAATGGTTAATATCACAAAGGCATTTCTGATGAAGAACCCCTTCACATCGTCCTTTCTTATGTTCTCCACTCTCTTCCTGGCAACCAGAGCCCGGGACTGGATCCCATCCCGCATTCGATGGAGACCGCTCCGGGTCCTCTGTGAGTTCTCCCCATTGCTCTGAGTCATTGCTGCTGCAAGAAAATGAAACTCCCCAGTTTCTCTTCTTCTCTGCCACACCTCTCCTTTGGTACAAAGATTGCAAGCGGCCTGATTGAGAGGAAAAGATGACAGATTGATTTCAGGGCCAGAATATTACAAAACCATCAGACCATGCAATGCTCCGCTATTTGTATTTTCAGACAGTTTGTACTTTGACCCTAATATATGACTTAAAACATCTGTATACAATACAATGGATTCAATCATAAACATAATTTGAGACAGAACAAAATGTTAATAATTAAAAGTAACAAACATTCTCCAATATTAAAAAAAAAACAGAGAGAGTTTAACTTCTCTGTCTGAGAAATGTGCTCAGTGAATGATCAACACTGCAATGTGGAAAGCATGAAAGCATCTGAAAAAAAAAAAAAAACTTACTACACATGTACATACTGAATGGCTCAAATCCACACACAGGCACAGACACACATGGTCCCTCAGTCAAATGGTAAAATGCATTTTTAGAAGTATAAAATGTTAAAATACTTAAATAGAAGTTGTTTCTGTACCTTTTAGACTTGAACAATAACTTCCTTTGGAGTGAGGTTTCAGCTGTGGCCCGTATATAGTTTGTTTGTCCCCTTTTTTTCCGGGAAAGCTCTGGTTTAAAGCGCGGTGAGTGTGAGAGGGACAGAGGAGCTCTTTGGCTGTGAGCTGGCTGGTGTGAGCAGCCGGCAGTGAGAAGAGGGGAGGAGAAAGGAGAGGAGGGAGCAGTGACGGGGATGAAGGGAATAAGGGAGCCAGTAAGAGAATGGAGGTGGAGCAATAGTAAAAAGAAAAACCAGTGTGAGTGTGGGTTTGTGGAGAGGTTAGGCGGCGACTTGATTTTAAAAAAATAAGCGAAGGAAGGTGGAGAGAGAGAACGGGGGAGCGGGGGGTTGGCGCTGCCTTTCAGACAGAGGGGAGCTTGAGGAATAATGAGCTTTCCAAGCAGGAAAAAGAGAAAGGACCTTCTTGTTTTCTTCTGTCCTCCTCTGCCTGCCTTTCAAAAGGGGTTTTCACGCTTGATAAGTTCTCCTGCATTGAAGTTTTCTGTGGAGAGTGAGTCAACAGAGAAGTGAAAGTCCTTCATCCATCAAAACATATGGAGGGGGATTAGCCATTCATACAATTATTGTGGCAGCACTCTGAATAAGTCATCCATCACTTAAGCATCTTTTGCTGCTTTACCCATTTACACCACACAAAGTCCACATGTCCATCTTCTTTAAAAAAAACTGTGCAGTCTGTAGTTTATCGAGCTAAACACAGCAAGTAAATATTTGCCAAGTACCAAATGGGCAAGTGGCTGTGAATGAAACACCCCGTCTGGATGTTTTTGGCAAACAAGCTGACTTCAGTTCTACTTGGTGGTTAAAAAAAGGTAATGACTGCCTGAGACTTAGCACAGCACAGCAGACAGGAAAATAAGAAGGATGATCCACCACAGGCAGGCGGGAGTTTAGTTTGGCAGCCAGGAATTCACAGTCAAGGAAATGTGTGTGTGTGTGTGTGTGTGTGTGTGTGTGTGTGTGTGTATGTCTGCGTGCATCAACGTTTGGAGAGGAAGAGAAGGCATCCTTTTTCTGACTCATACCAAGGGAATCCATGTTTGGCAGAGATGGTAGAGAAATGTTACAGTCCCCCTTCCTTCACACACACACACACACACACACACACACACAAACACACAATGTGCCTTACGCTTCATATGACCTCAGTGAAATTATGTAACCTCTCTGAGGTTCTTGTATACTGGTCAAAAGGAAGAAGGAGGAATTTTCAACAATAACACAGCCAACATATTTTTAAGAGGAGGCGTTCTGAGCTCAATAACAGTAGCTGCACAGCGCTCAAGCAAAAAAAAAGTTAACAAGTTAAATTGTTTTTCTTTCCCTCAAAATTGAAATTCCAGTGGGCTCATTTATGGTTGGGAAAATAGTCATATTGAACGATTGATATTGACTGGAATTTGCCAGTGGTTCAGCTTGACTTAATTTTGGGGAAATTTTGGCCTTGGCGGAGGTAAGGAGTGTAAACTTGGAGTGTCCCTTTTGTTGCTCAATGTGCTTTTGTGGATGAGGCAATCTGTCTCTGAGCACAACAGAATCACTGCTCCACCTATTGATGGTGCAACTGTCCCATGACTTTTATTCCTTCATCACCCATAACTGGAAACACCACCCTTGATGGTGCAGATCATGATGTCTATAATCAGAGAGTGAATCAGATGCAGATATTATTACTGACATAAAAGAGCAAGAAAGAAACAAGTTGTTGGCGGTATCGTGTTTCCACTCAGATTCTAGTATCGCCATCATTAGCTCTGCACCAACAGGTATTTAATGTATGAATCGCAGGGAGCAGCGATCTGCATTGTGTCGTGATCTTCCTCCTGCTGTGATTGTCCCTCAGGTCCCTGAGCCAGCGGACGGATCCTCTCAACATCTCAGAGTTAAGACTGTGTCACAGGCGTGTTGGTGCACAGCCTATTGTGATTATGAAATCATTTTGTTCACTCCACAGCAGAGAGTATGTCAGTAAGTTCCTTCTACTACCAGCATTCACCAACAACGGCCCTCTACTCAATTAACCTGAATTATCATGTGACTGGAACAGAATCACATTTTCATGGCAAGTGAAGGAATCTTTTCAGCATTCTTGGAAAAGACACTAAACCCCACATTGTTATGATGAGGCCAGTGTTCTTCATGCTACAGTAGCTTGACCACCATTCATTAGTTACATGGTAAGGCCTTGCCTCTGTCTCTGAGAAAAATACTTAATAACACACAATATTAAAGTGAAAGCACATTCCTGGAATGCCAACTGCTCCAGAACTGCACCAGAATTGAATGGGCTCTTTCCTGACAGTCTGTTGTAATCCATCTAGTGTTTTTTTCTGCATAATATTGCTAAATACACCTATAGTAAACGTCAATAAACAACTCCAGTGTTGATTATGCCTCTGTGGTGGGAGATCGTATGGTTGCACTGGATCCTAATTTATGATGCACTTGTACCTAATTCTACTGAGTGTGTTGTTTGATTGGTCCCATGAAAGTCAGCAACAAACAACTTCAACATTATTCTGCAGGAGCTGTATTTATAATGATAATCACCATCTGGAGGTTGTTAGAGAAACACTCCTGATTCATCTTTGACATTGTGCAACGTGTTCCCGGCACTGAGGGGGCAGAATCCAAGGTTTTCTCATCATTGAACGTCAACCTATCTGGAGAGCTGTAAACGGGGACCTCACCATTCCTCACCCTCACTGCAGCGACCCACATGGCCTCCATCAAACATCAGTGCCCACAAGCAACAGCAGACGCCTTTGTCTTCAGCAGCTGATGGCAGTGGCGGAAGACAGGAACTTGTAAATTGAAGAAATGTGGAAAAAGAATCCTTAACCATAAAACACACAGAAAAAAACAGGTGAGTGTGACATATTACCATGGTTGCAGGATGAAAAATGTGTCCCCATTAGTTTACTGCTTATTTGCAGTTGTGTTCATCGCATTGAGGGCCCATTTGTCATGGTGACTCACCTTCTATTTGTGGACAGTGGCCCTCTGTCCCACTGCCCTCAGCATTGCACTCATTCACATCCATCCGAGGTCCAAGGGCAGTTACTTGGCAAAATACACTTCTGCCGTTTCTAGCCAAGAGTTAGCTGCATGCTATGCTAGTTAGCTTAGCCAAGCAAAAGACTGGAAACAAAGGGAAACAGATATTCTGAATAATAATAACAAATGATCCTGCCCACCTCCAGATATTTAAAAGTTCATAGGTTTTGCCAAACAATTTCTCTGCTCTTGCGTAGTGATCTGATTCCAGAAGACCACAACACCTCAGATACTTCATTGGAAGGTCTGGTTTAAAGAAACAGAGGTGGAAGGAGTTTAGATGGCATTTGTGTGTCTCTAAAAGAGCTGAAAATATATGTAAAATGTAGACTGCCTTTTTTCATTTATCGTCACACCTGATCATGTTTCATAAATATTTGAAGACAATTAAACTGGAGATTTGGCAGTTTGCACAGCGGCTATGACATCATCTGTAACCTTTAGGCTGACGGTAAGAGATGCAAACTTTCCCTCTCGCCTATGCACACATGCATTTCATACTCAAATACACAGGCCATTGCCTCCTATCAGCAGCACCGAGGCTGTGTAACTGTAGCTGACCCAGCCTCCTCTGGTGAGCCAGTTGTTTCAGATGGGAGTGGTCCACTCCCAGGGGGGTGATGTATCCAGGACAGGTTATAAGATCTGCAGTCTATGGTGGCCCTCTTGGGACACACAGAACTGGGGCCACATTGTTCGCTGGCGTCATTGTGCATAAGGGTTTCCCATGGATCAAATGTTGCAGACTCCAAATCAGGGCTCTCTGAGAGCTCGTAGCATCGGGCACGATGGGAGCCGATTTGCACTGATCTCAACAAGGTTGCACTGGACCTGGTGTCTGGTGGGTCAGTGATGGAGCTATAGGGGAGTGTGGAAGGTATTGGAAGATGCTTGGGTCATGAAGAGAGCAAGTGAAGGCAGCTGAGGAGACAGAGGGAGTCCAGACACTCAGAGAGGCAGTGTCAGCTTTACCACACAGGAAAACACACTTCCCGTGCATGCGAACAAGGGAGAAACCCAGAATAAATAGACTGTGTGTCGAAAACATTATGGTAATAAAGGCCCAATGTGCAAGATTTAAGGGAAGATGAAAGGGAACTATTGAAATAACAGGAATAATATCTTTCTCTGTGTTACTTTTTTTTTTCATCTGCATTAGATCACAAGTTGTAGTTGCAGCATGTGTCATAACATAGCACGATAATGTTGATGATGTGTTACTGAATCGACAGCGCCTTGGTCGAGACGATCACATTAAAAATAAAAAGTGTGTCTCTTGCACCAACTGCCCTGCTCCTCATGGCAGCAGCAGCTGTATTCACTCAGCACACTGACTGGTTGTCAGGTCATTCATGTCAATGGTGCTTTATCCACATAAAAGAGATCACAGTAAACTAACAGGATAATTAATTTCAGAGAACACAAGAGTTTCATTTGAGGGTTGAGTTTCCTAAATAAACTGCATGCATTGATGCCAAGGGGAGTGACTGAAACCTGACCGTGTTTGTGTTTGAAATTTGCAGAGATCAAAATATGACACCCTTTTTTTTTTTTAGGGTGTCACAGAAAGGCCAATTTCTCTATAATGACAACATTAATGTGAGTAACAATAGAATAATGAATCAAGGGGAAACAGTGTTACAGAAGAGAGACAGTTGGTTTCATTCACCGGGTCTGAGCAAGCAGCACTGTTTATACTTTAACATTTAGTTCACCTTAGTTTAGTGTAATGATTGTTTCGCTCAAATAGGTGCTGTTGAGCCATAACAGCAAGGTGTCCTATTTATAGCCTGAATAAAATAATAGTATGTTCAGGCACTGTATTGTCAGATGTTAAGTTTGTTGGGAGAAAGAAAATATTTTATTTCATGGTTAAAATGACTGATGAACATCTAATAAGAATCAGCGCTGAAAAGGTTTTGTACTTTTTTCACAAAGTGTAATTCTGCAGGAACTTAAAACAAATTCATTAGCCCCATCTAGTGGTGATAACGCTACACTGCCATATTAAGAAACAAAACCGGAACACAAACGTTTTCATTGAGCTTCATATTCACCGCGCAGACTTCACATCTACATCTACATCATCTTTCCACCAGGAAAAGAAGAAACAAGCAAATACCCAACTGCAGCTGCTTTTTGAATCACGGTGAATCACGTTTGAATATGCAACTTGCCCATGTTTATCAATAATATTCATAACGAATGCAATTATTTCCCATTTGCTTTCTCAACACTTTTATTCAAGCAGAAAAAACTGTCAGTGCTGGTTTACACGGAACTATTTGAATGACCTTCTGACCAGAATGACTCTTGCTATTTATCCACAAATTACACCTTCATCATTTCTTGGGACACAGAATCAGATTTCAAGAGGTGGTTTTTTTTTCATGTTTCTTCACAAAGCCCAAATACAACCAGGTCAGATCTGTTTGCTGGAGACCTGGGTGGAGGCTGTGGAGGTGAGAATGTCGGCTGACAGATGGACACTAATCACCTGCACATGCTGCCCCGTTTAATCTGCAGAAACAAGATGGAGGCAAAGTCAGAAAGCGGAGTAAAGTGACTTGTAGATCTGAGGACTGCACATTGACCGACGCAGACACACTGGACAGCTCCCTCTGGCAGAGAACACACCGAGAGAGAGAAGAAAAAACCAGGATGGAGTTCATAGAGCATTTTCTGGGGGACTGGCCAGAGTCTCTGGACGTGTTTGGCTCGGTGTGGATGGACACACTGGGGCTGTGCAGAGCTGCTGAACACTGGTCCATTTGTCTGAATCTTGTGGAGCAGCTGTGTCTGGATCTGCTGAGTCAGACGGATTTCTTACTGGAACACCGAGCTGTGTGCGTCAACCTACTGGGCCCGATGTTCGCGGACGACCCCTATGTGTGGATGTTCCTCGGAAACTGAAGATAATGTGATTTTTTTTTTAATGTTGTTGTTTTTCCATCTTAAACCCTGTTCAACTTTGTTGTGAGAAATTGTCATGATTTAACCAAACATATAATCCAAGGTCGTTGAAGAAGATTTCATCAGCATGACATAACTATTTTCAGATTGAATAAAGGCTTCCTGTAAGTTCAATGCAAGAACTGTGAAGAGGTTCAGATCCCAATAGTTCCATATTCATGAACTTCAGCAAATAGAGGCTGATACCTACAGATCTGTGACGGGCTAACCGGTTTGACTTCTACTCTACTCGTCAGAATAAAATGTACCGTGTTTACTACTGCAATAGCTCGTGGCTCACATCTTTTAGAAAATGTTCTCACCAGACATGGGTCACACAAATTGTCTACATATGTTGAAGGTTAAGGTTTTTTTGTTTTGCAACTGTGACTTCTGCTACTTATCCAAAGCACACCAGAAGAGAGTACGGAGACATGGCACCAATTGTATTTAAGCCAGAAAAAGGAAAAACCCTGCCTGAATGTCACAATCTGGGAGAGACCGCTCTTTTGAGACTTTAAAGGCGCCTAGCACATCCTGCTTTATGCAAGCTCAAATTGCACCCTGCATCATGCCCCACCCCTTTCCGAGACATCAAACCCATCAAGTCATGTGATCTTAGTCACATGACGTCCGCGCTAGTTGAAGTCTTTAAAATTTCAGTTCTGTTGTGTTTGTTGGTTTTGTGCTGGAACTCCAACTGTCCGTCGGTGAACCGGCTTCTTGGCGCGGCGCCTGCAATTCCCAGGATTCCGCGCGGCGCCAGAAGTGAACATGTTGTACGCTGGTTACGCAACGTGGATTCAAAGGTTGTGTACATTGGTCGGAGGCAACACGCAGTGACGGTGGATCCAGACGGTTCATCGGCTCCCGACAGAGGAACCCCAGGTAGGAATCACTGCTGCGGCTTCACAGACACACACCACCCGGAGCCGACTCTGGATCAGCGGTCAACACCACGAGGGCTCAGCGTGTTGTCAACAACAACCGCTGTCAACAACAATCGATCATTGTTCTATGACCGAACATATACTGTGTATGTACATACATCACCGCCGGGGGCACGGCATGGTGTTAAAGCAGCCTTTAATAATGACCGATCTGAGTCAGCAGCCAATCACAACACAACATAAACAAAGCAACAACCATAACAACCATGTAGTAAAAATGAAAGTGGGACAGTAACAGTGCAGTGTCACAGGTGAGAAATTGGTAGATTTTCTCAAAGACAGCTCTTCATCTTAGACTGTACCTAAAGAGGTCTTCGTCGATATGTTAAACATATTAGATTGGAAAAGTTGGCTTCCAAATAATGTGCCTGGAAAAAATGCGAAATGCAAAACCCCCCCCCCCCCCCCCCCGCCCTTTTCCTTCAGCTGTTTTCATTCATTTATTTACCTCAGTCATTCATCACAATACAGATAGAAACTTTGACAAAAGTAGTCTAATACATTTATTGTGTTGCATAGAAATTAAGGGAAATCCTAGAATGCTAGAAAAATAGATTTGTAAGACACAGCTTGGATTGGACAGATGGAAACACCTTCAGATTGTAGAGCTTCAGAACGCTGCTTTTCACCTGTCTCTTTTCTTGCCATTTTTGTTCTGCTCTTTTCCTCCTTCTTTCTCCTGCTCTCCTCTCAACTCCTCACCCCATCTCTGCATGAGGTCAGATTGTTCCCTCGTTATCCAACAGATAAGATCGCTGCTCCTCCCTCTGCTCTTGTTTATCTACCCCTCTGTGTCTTTTCACCCTCTCCTCCTCCAGCCCGTCACCATGAGCCCCTGACGTGTGCACGCTCCGTTTCGTCGCTATGAGTGGAGCCGCGCTGGCCGTGGTGGTTGTAGTGGTGTTCTTCTTGGCCCTCTACCTCCTGCACCGCTATGGAGACTTGCGGAGGCAGCAGCGTATGGTGCTGTTCGGGACGCTGCTCTCCTGGTACCTCTGCTTCCTCATCGTCTTCATCCTGCCGCTCGACGTCAGCACGGTATGTCACCATGGTCACTGTGGTTGCTTGGGTTTTATATTTGTGCCTTATTTGAGAACAACATGGTGCACTGTGTGTTGAAATACAACGCCCCTGCTATTACTGTCTCGCCTGCTTCATCTCGAGTCTGCGCTCCCTGTTTTAGACAATCTACAAGCAGTGTGTTCTTGACAACGCAAACCACCCAACTGTTGTACCTCACGCGAGACGCAGCAATCAGACAGCAGACATCTCAGCTCTTGCTCCATCTGTGAGGTAAATAAGACACGTTCCACATGGAAAACCTTTTGCCGACTGCTAATTTGACCCACTGTGCCGAATGTGACTATTTCTTGTTGTTCTATCATGGAACAACGGAAGTGTTTCAGCTTCACTTTCAAGAGTTTATTGACTTCTCTCTATCATTCATTCATGATATCTGCACGAAGTGTTGACTTAAAGGGCTCGTTCAGCCCAACATCTATTGTGCTCAGCCATGTTGATAACCCATGTGTGGCGGAAGTCAACTGAATTACATTTGTGCTGCGATAAAATAAGCCATTGTGTGTGTATGTTTGCTGCAGTGAACCCAAGGTGTGTGTGGAGCCTTGGTGTTCTATTCCAGATGGTGTCCTACCAGTGTTTTGGAGAGTTGTATACTGGACTTCTCAGTTTCTCACCTGGTGACCTTAACACACACACACACACACACCTACCAATGTAATGTTTTTCCACCTTCCATTGAAACACAATTGTGTTCTGATAAACTGACACCCTTCTCTCTGTGTGTTGTGCGTCTCCTGACCACACAGGCTGCTGTTGCCCTTCATGCAGTCGTATGCTCAGTCCGGAGCTTTCTCCAGACTTGGGAAGATTAAAACGGCTCTAATTGAAAATGCAGTCTATTACGGCACCTACCTCCTCATCTTCATCTCTCTGCTCATCTATGTGGCTGCACACCCCAAGTGGAAACTCACATGGTACATTAAGTGGACTGTAGATCACAGCACGGCTAATTGGCCTTAACATTCTACGCCTAAAGAGAAGGTTGCACTGTGGTTGCTGTTTTTTAGCTGGTGCTGAAGTGTATTGATTACCCGCCTTTGTGAAACTTGGACAGGACGGACCTACAGACCATCGGTATCACAGCTGCCAACACGTGGGGTCTCTTCCTTCTGGTGCTGCTGCTAGGCTACGGCTTGGTGGAGATCCCACGTTCGTATTGGCTTTCATCTTCCCATCAATACCTACTGGCCAAGACTTACTTCAAAGCGATAACTATTTTGACTGAGAAGACAGATGCTGAGGAGAACCTACAAGATGTTATGGAGGTGAGGGTTTGTCAGCTGCTATGAAGGGGAACTCTGTTACTTTTCTACCTGTGTTTAGATACGTCAGTATGTAAATGAAAGACGCTTAGAAAAACTTTTGGAACCAGTAAAGGAATAAGAATAACAATTTAAACTTAAATGTAAAACTTTTATCTTGACTGTAGGAGGTGGCAGCTGCCAATGAATCAGTCATGTACAACCACTCTCTCAGGAAGTGTGTGGACACAATCTTGACAAAGGTGACTCCATTTGTTCCTTTGGTCAACTTGGCCTTTTCCTTTCTGTGTGAACATGCATCGAACAGAGCACTTTTTACAATGAAGCTCTGTGTGTCATCTCATTTCAGTGTCCCGCTGAGTACCAAGGGGAAATGGGGAGAAACCTGGAAAGCTCTGTTGTCCCTCTCACCAAAAAAGGACTAATCAGTCTTCATAAAAAGGTTATTATGCTAGTTTCTCCTCCCACTGTAGTTTTCAAGGAGAGTACAGATATGTAAAGCTCATGGGGCCTTCTGAATATGTGTGTGTGTCTTTCAGGTCATCACTGCAGTGCAGAAAAGCTGTCAGACTCGGGTTCAGCTGTCCATCTTGTTAGACCAGGCTCTTTACCTGGAGGATGTCGCTAAAAGCCAGAGCAGCCCAGAACGACGCTTTGTGCACAGCCTCCCCTCAGCGCACAGCCACAACTTGATCCGCAGGTTCATCTACACGCCCACTGTGGGTGAGTTCAGTCAAGTCAAGACACTTCCCGTTTCTCTGAGGTGTGATAGTTAGTCGTTTGCGTGAGTGGAAAAGTAAAGTAATTGTCAAAAACAGAAATATATGTAAAACTCTATAGATCTACATTATGGGAGGTTTAGGGCAACACTGAAACCCAGGATCAGAATTTATTACATTCCCATCTTAATTTGAAGTTCTCCTCTGGCATTTGTATTTCATCAAATGTGCTTGTCCCCGTCCACAGAGTGGTACTGGGAGTGTGTTTTGAGGCAGGGCGTCTACAGGCTGCTGGCTGTGCTCCTGTGCCTGCTCTCTGCAGCAGTGGTCTGGTCCGAGTGCACCTTCTTCAGCACACACCCTGTCCTCTCTCTGTTTGCCATCTTTATTCAGATGGCGGAAAAACAATACAACTACATCTACATAGAGGTAAGCGCGTGCACCGCGAGGGCCAGTGAAACACGCCGCTCTTTCTCGATTCTCTCGTTATGAATTGTGATGAGTCCTTGCCTTTTCAAAACACAGAATCGCCTCATTAAATTGGTAATAATGATGAACAGAGAACTGCCTATACACTTTAAAAAGTTCCTATTGAACTCAGCCTGTTATTCTGTTTCTGCTCACCAGATGGCGTGCTTCATCACTATCCTCTTCCTGTGTGTGTGCGTCTACTCCACCGTCTTCAGGATCCGAGTTTTCAACTACTATCACCTGGTGCCACATCACCAGACCGACGCCTACAGTCTGCAGTTTAGTGGCATGTATGTACCCTGTAAAAAGAATGCATGTCACACAACAGGTACTGGCTTATCTGTTCGATCCTTGTTTCAGTCATATAGTTTCTGCTTTTCTCCGCTCAGGTTGTTTTGTCGTCTCACTCCTCCTCTGTGCCTCAACTTCCTGGGCCTGATTCACATGGACTCGGCGGTCTCACAACAGGACAGAATACAGACTTCCTACACTTCTGTGGGTTACACACACACACATTAATGCACATGTCACGGATTAGAGCATCATGGGAAAAAATGAAGGAAGAAATCTCTTTTGTCTCTGTCTTCCAGATCATGGGCTCAATGCATCTGCTTTCTTTCATATCAGATGGGTTCTACATTTATTATCCCATGCTGGTCTTGCTGCTGTGCTTTGCCACTTTTTACAGGTAAACTAATAACCCTCAACAACTAACCACAATTTATCCTTCAATTTAATAGTAAAATACCCTGCAGGCTATTGCCATCTGTTTACAAGATCTAGAAATGGCAAAAAACATGAATAACCTTTTAGTTTATCGAGGCAATTTGCTTATTCCGCAGTGGGCAGTGATTCTTTTTTTAATGTTCTGTGCTTGGTTGGGTTTGTAGCCTGGGCTCTCGCTGTTTGAACCTCCTGGGCTTCCCTCAGTACATTACTGACAATGAAATGACTGCTGACCTGGTGGATGAAGGGAAGGAACTCATCAGAAGAGGTAGGTATGAATTTGGCTTTTGATATAAGTCAAATGATTGCAGACTTCATTGTGTTCCTCTCTTTTTGTTATTGTAAAATTATTTTTGCTATTGTCATTACAACAAGCAGTCTGGCAATGATTATATGCAACAGTTGTAACTGTTCTTTTATTTTTATTCAGCCAGTTGTTGTTTCATTATGTGTATTATGCCTCACATTAAGTTGTTTAATGTTTGTTCTTTGAATTAACAAAGTTTATGTGTTCTGATATGCTAATCGGTATGTTTTTTTGTAGAGAGAAGGAAAAGGCAGAAAGCCGGAGATGGTGAAAATCGAAGACGGGTGAGAAATATTTTATTCTATCAAATTATTTCCATCACAATTTCCTAAGTAGCCAAGACAGCACACCCACTCTGATGATGAACTGGTTCAAACGATTTCCAGGTATTTATGACATGTTTTGGGTTTTAGGCCTGGAGGGAGAAATATGGAGCCCAGGGGGCAACTGGGCGAGCCAGAGCTGGTTACACTGAATTAGAGGACAGCAGCCCTGGGACTGAGATCAAGAAAAGTGGTAGGCCTTCACACAAACTACTGTAATTATGTCATAAAACTGTAAAAGTGTTACTCAGAGCTACTGAAACGGATTTTCCACATGGCCTGGCCGACCACTGTTTTTTTTAAATGCATTTGGCATGGTTATTGACAGTTGACCCTTAGACTTTACTACCCTGTGTGGAAAACCAACATCTGTTATTTTAGTCATTAGGTACCACACTCACAAGACAGATAAAGGTGTCACACTGTGGGTTACTTTTAAAGCTGGAGCTATTCTGTCCAACAAAAATGTATCATGTCACAACTCCCATCTCATTGTTCAGTTATATTCAAGTTATATTTTCAGGATGAAACCCGATGTACATATATTCTTATTTTCCATCATTCTCAGATTTTACCTTCACCAGAAGAGATGTAGACATAGAGGAGCAGCGCAGAAGTTTACTGCAAGACCACTCCAGTGATGAAGGTTCCCCAAACAGAAGGTACAAAACTTCCACCTAAATCTAATGTTAGATAGAGCCTGAATAATAATAATAATCTATTTTCCACTGAGCTTTACTCTATTATGTTGTTTGACTCAGCAGATCGACAGGAGGACGTTACCAGTCTCTGTCACCTTATCTGTCAAACGCTTTTGTAGAGGACTAGCCTGGACTGAGGACGTTGGGGAAAAGTAAAAATCTGGTACCTGTTAGAAATAACAGCAATGACTGATTTTTTTTTTTTTCTGCCTGAAGATATTCTCTATGTAAAGTATTTTATCTCAGGATTTTATAACTGGTTGAAAAGAAGTGAAAACTGCACTGAAATATTCTTCAATTAAAGCTTTATCTTTTTGTTCACAGCCAAACCATTTTGATATTAACTTGAGGTGTTGTTTTTCATAAACTTAAGGATAAGATTCATCCAGTTGTTTTCTAATGGATTATGAATGACAGATAATGTCTGCACTTTAAATATGTTTACTGTTGGATTAATAAAAGGAAAACAAAGCTAATGCTTTGAAATCATACATACACTGAAAATACTGGTTAAAAAACTGAGATAATGTGTTTATTGTAATTGTGCTGTGTAAACTTTAACTCCTCCTTTGTGACTTTCACTGTATGTATTTTTATGAATGTTTTTTAAAAGTTGAAGTTGATTTTTAAGATACTTGATTCAACAAAAAATAAATATGAGGATTTTTATGAACAATGTCAGAAGAGTTTTCTTTTAAACTTGTGTTTGAGTACTTAACAGAAGTAAAACATGTAGTACAAATAAAACACGTGTGAACAGAAGAAAATGTCAGCAGACAAAAGACAGTTTTGTGGTCATACGAAGAATGCAAATTATTTGTGAAATTATAATGAAATTATTTTAATTATTGTTATAACACGACTGTTGGAGTAGGAGGCCATTCTAATTTACAAAAAGCACTTTACAGATCGCATTATAAAATATAAAGTCGTTGCGTTGAAATTTGGCTGCGTCCAGCACCCGTACCGTAAGTGCGAGAAGCGATGCTCAAGAAAAGCCAACGCGAATCTTGAGGGATCTCCATGGAACCGTAAACACTGGACGCTGCTGTTTGTGGGATGGAGACCAGCTAACTGTCTGGCGGTAGTGCGCTGATCTCTCCCACAGAAGCGCGGACGGGTTGTCAGAATACATCACCCAAGAGTCGCCGCGTTCCCGGAACCAACATTTCAATTTTGCTCCGCGAGTAAAAGGGACCGGGTAAGTCGAAGCTAACGATGCTAACGGAAGCTTAGCAGCTAGAACAACGACGCTAGCGACGGCGAGTGGCAACGTAGACAGCTGTTAGCATTGCGTGTTAGCAGCGTCGGCTGCTGCGGGAATTGACTGGGATGTTGGAATAAGACTGCTTTATTTGTCACCTCACGTTGATACACCAACCAGGCTTCTACACACCACTTCCTACCAGTTAGCCAGCTATAGTGGACACCAGTCAGGCTTATTCCTGAGCTGAGTTTAGCTGCTGGAGAACAAGGAAGTACTTTTGACCGTATGTCAAATGGTAGAAAATGAGCCATATTGTTGTTGATAACTAACACGTGTTCTTTAGTGGCGATCCCAGATGAGATGAGAACAAATCCGATTTTCTCCCAGTGCTTGTTTGTCTACTCAGCTGAGGCTGACCCCCTCAGGCCACACTCCCTGAACCCAGGCACAGATTCATCTTCCTGCAGGATCATGAGCTTTCAGTAAAACTTGGTGGTCTGAGTGACATTTCACCAACCCGGACACGGCCAGCTCATGTTTGCTTTCTCGCCTTCTTGCAAACATTTCAGTCGAGCCACCATTGTTCAGGCACGTAAAGCTGAGTCCTTCCTGGTCAGTATTTGGCCAGTCCCACGACTCCTAACATTTCATGAATGCAGAGTCTGTGGTAGTTTTGCTGAGTATGGTGTGATTTCAGAAGACCATTCCTGTGCTCGGTTTACTTTATTTTGATGTAATCCAGTGCTATTTTTAAATAACTGAGCGTAAGCTTTTTTTTTTTTCATAAATCCACTTAATACTCTTCTAATGAGAGTAAAAAGTTGTTTACAACCTACATTTATACAAATTATAGAAGGTAAGCTGACCCTGGCTGTGGGATGTGTGTGTCTTCATTCTGTAGACAGCTATGGGTGGGTTGGGGAATGGCCGTCGTGGAGGAAGATCACCCCCTCTAATGATCGGCGCCCTCATTGCCTGCATCCTTGTTTTGGGCTTTAACTACTGGGTTTCCAGCTCCCGCAACCTTGAGCTACAGGTACGTTATTCTGTTCACCTTGGCATGTTTCTTTGGTTTTCTAAGCATACTGAACAATAAAAATATTCCCATTTAAAATATGCAACACTGGACATTGGCGTGGACTTTAGAGGTTGAGTGGATCTTAATGTGTCCCTCTTGATGAAACAGGTGTTTATTATTGACTGATTCTGTTGGTGCAGCTCATCAGTGCCACCTGTGTGTGATTTTAGCAGATTAATTTTTAGCCGACCCTTTCATGCAAGTCACGATAAATAATTAACCAAGGACCTTGAATTTTTTAAATTTTGCATTGCATAACAGGAATAGACGGTGTTACTGAAAGCCTTTTACTGTCATAGAATGATGTCCTGCCTTCTATCATTGTCTGTGTTCCTTTCTGTCTCAATCATATTGAGTGACGCTGATGCAGAATGAATGACCTAAAACAAGCAGTGTGAAGTACCCTTAACTGGTCTTTCTGTGCATGATTCAGACGAAACTGTACGACTTGGAGGGCCAGGTGCGACGTGGAACAGCAGAGCAAGAAGCAGCAGAGAAGAAGAAAGAGGAGTTCCAGGAGGAGATCCAGAGACAGAAGGAGCAGATCAGCCACATAGAGAGCCTATACAAGAGACAGCTGGAAGCAGCGCAGAACTCCTGCAACCAGGAGAAGGTACACACAAAATCTACTGGGGATCCATGTTAAAGTGACTGTATTTGGAGCCAGTAAACACTTCTTTGGTGTTCACAATGAATGTAGAAATGATGAAAGGTGAAAATTCAACTGATCTTGTAAGAGCATGCAATCTTGCTTTTAGGGCACACTGCAGGAGAGCCTTTCCTCTTCGACCAAAACAACACAGGAACTCAAAGGTAACTGTTGACATTTAACCTGTTTAATCTCCAAAACAACAGCAGACAGAAAAAATAATAACATAATAAATAACATTCTGTGGCTCTTTTTGTCGCGTGTCCCTCCGTTCTTCAGGTCAGTTGAATCAGCTGAATGATGAAGTGGGGAAGCTGCATAAGGAGCTCCAGAGTTGTCAAGGCAATATCAACACCCTTAACAACAAACTCACTTATGACATGTAAGAAAATCTGGATTGGATTTATCTTTCTGTCTGATATGTATAATCACAAGTGATCATAAACTCCAGGTGTCAGTTGACACAGTGAGTGCAGTACATATATTTATTTTTTCCTCTGTTAACACGTCTGTGTCTGCTTTGTGCAGGACCCAGTGTCACTCTCAGGTCCTGTCCCAGAAGGAGTTATGTGACGAAAAAGTAGCAGCTGCTAAACTTGAAATACAGAGGAAAATGGAGAAGCTTATGGCCTCCACACCAGTGAGTTGGTTTGTCTGTTGTTATCTATGGATCTGTGCCCATCTAGCCTTATGGAAATTTGTTATGAATGGCCTGATCCACTTCTGAAGTTTTGATATGTTCATTCTAATTTTGTGATCATTGTGCAAAAGAGGCTCTTATGAGTATGTAAAGGAATGTGGTGTAAATTAAGATTTACTCCTCAGCAGGGAAAAAACGTGGATACAGGAAAAGATAAACCAGTTGTGTCAGTGGCTGATCTGGTGAAGACGTCAACTGTTGTGAGCCACACTCCAGGTGTTTCTCAGCTCACAGGAAATGAACCACCTGAACTACTGACTAATGAGATCATAGTTGACCAAGGTAACGTTGAAACGTGGATGGCTCAGTGTACCTAACTGAATTCTGACACACAAAGCATGGACTCACACTAATATATGCTTACGTATGCGGCCAGATGTGTTTTGTGACGTTGCCTCATTATATTCCAGGTTCTGATGACGCTGTGCCCTCAGTGAAGGATGTTTCTAAAGAAGAGCTTAAGTCTGTTCCCTCTGTGACTGCAGCCAAGCTGGATGTGTTGCCACCACCAGAGGAAGCTGTCAACACACAAGAGGCTGGGAAAGAGACCAGCGAACCCGTGAAGAATAATCTGACTGAGGATAACGACATGGAGTTGATGGATGTGCACGACGAGGGCGCTCAGACAGAAGGTAGAGATCTCAGAGAATCAAACACGTTGCTAACAGCATAGAGCAAAGCTTTTAAAATCACATTAGTGCAATTTCTCAAACTGAACTTATTTTCTCCAGAGGTAGACCCTGGGGTGAAGGGCATGCCTGGCCAGGGAAAGGCCACTGACATGCTTGCTGGTCAGAAAACTGAGCCAGAAGATTATGGCGCAGACCAACACAATGTGGGTGGAGCTGATCTGGACAAACAAAAGCAGAATAAACAAATGGAAAATATAGGTACGTTGGTTTAGCTGAGCCTCCGTTTGGGGCGGGTAATCAGTGCAATTGACTACTTAAAGGACATGTATAGTTTGAGTGACATATATGGTCTATATAGGGCTTCTAAAGAAATAAATGCACTGGATTTATGTTTGTTTCATGTGTCATGCTGTTTTATAGACCTAGAAGAAGAGCTGGCTGACTATAACGGGGATGATGACAACGAAGGGGAGTTTGAAGCAGACAAACAAGCGGAACTTGCTGAAAACTGAGGTGAACACAGATGAACATTGAGATTGTCCTCATGGGAACTATGCTGTCACCAAGAAACACTTGAAAAGCCATTTAGCTCATGACCTTATGTCTGGAAAAGCTTTTATTGATAGTTGTAATATATTTGTTTTATTCCCTAACTTTCTTGCAGAGCTGGTGTTGAACAGATCTGGGATGTGACATTAGGAATCAAGACACGTGTCACACCACACAGGTTAATGCAGCACTTCAAGCACAGTGAACACAATGTCAATTTCTGTATGAAAAACATGTGGGTTATTTTCATCCAGGCTTTCTTCTATCATCTTTCATTCATTACATCACAGCTGTCAATCATTTCTCACCCCATTTCTATAGCATTAAATCATTCAATTCGATCTTATCAGAAAAATAGGAACACTTGAACATCCATCAGCTTTGGGAACTTCAAGGTCAAAGAAACCATTGTGAAAGAGATCTCATTCCCATACACTTACAAGGAGGAGGTGGAGTTTATGATTGTATCACAGCCTTTTTGGCAGCTTCCATGTTGTCTTTCTTTAGATTGTCATTGATTGCCTCAGTCCAGCATACACGGCCTCCATTTCCTGTACACATAAAACCCTGCTATGGTGGTGACTGTGCTCGCATTAATTCCTGTAGCTGTAGTTCATGGTGATTCTGAGCATATTTATGAATTGGTAGGTTTTGATTTTTGGAGTAGGTGTGCTGCCTTCTGTACATCCTATAAGGACTGTAACTTGATGATAATGTTAAAGACCCTTATAGGTGTCAAATAGTGAAATGACTGTAAATGATCGGAGGGATCCCAATGACAGAATTCCTCCTTCAGAGGGCATCTCCTCTCCCTGAGGTACAACAGCATCATAACAATGCCTTAAGCTGCACTTGTACAGTCTCTTATAAGAAGATGCTGACCTCAGATCAATAGTCACAGCATTTAATTTAAAAAAAGATAGGATATGCATGTAAAAACAGCAAGTAAAGGAAACATGGGAGTACTCTTGTGGTCTGATGTTATTTAGAGATTGAGCAATAGTTTATTTTGTAATCCTCTTATAGCTGAAGACTTTGTGAACTGGTTTAATAGGCGTGTCACATAACAATGGTTTTTATGTTCTTGTGGCCATGGCAGCTCTTAAAGATGCTATTTTATCATTCTGTAAATTGTGATCACCTCCACTCTTCAAATCAAATCTAATTGGCTTTTATTCCCAGAACACACGCGGTGACAAGGTTGAATCTTTGTACTATAAAAAGAGAAACTCTAATGAAACTTATAATGAAATATCATATCAACAATCCAGTTTGATTGGGATGCTTGCCTTAATTATTCAGTGTGCAGCATTTTACCTGTGTGCTCTGTTGTTTGTGATTTTAACTGTTTTCTCTCTGAGGTGATGAGCCTGCTTTGTTGTTGAGAACTTGAAGTGCGATTTGTGAGAATTGCTGTAATATTATGAAGGACATTCCCTTGAAGTATGACCAGTGTGCAGTGCTTTAATGCTCCTGTGCTCAATTTATTCGTCTGATCATTTTCAAGCTGTTCTAGGCTGGAGGGAGTAAAATCATGAACTAATATTAAGACATCAGAAACAAGCCAGATAGTGTAGCAACATCTTACTCGATTTCTGTTATCGAACATAGTGGATATGTTTTACTGTAGGTACGGATCAGCTCCAGGGCACCTGATTTTACAGGTCCAGGTGTCAAGGATCAAACTAAGTTTCATATTTGCAGGACATTATTGAAATCCTTCCTGGTGTAAAATGCAGCCTGAGGAAGCCTTGTTATGAGCTAGTAATGGAGAATTTGCTCTACTTTCTCTCATCTGAGACATGTTTTCTTCCATAATTGTGTTCAGAGTTATTCATTGTCGTTATTCATTGTCTTCACTGCTTTGGCTGCTCAATTGTGTAAAAACAAAAATTTTCTGACCTACATGTTCCTGGAGAGAAAAATGTTTTTTTTTTTTTTATACATTGTAATTTTTTGTTGTTGATAACAGGTGTAAATGTTGATTTTATTCTGTACTGCTGAAAACATTTTTAAAAGATCTAAATAATCATAGGCTTTATTGAGGATGTAGAATAAAGATTGTTTTTATTTCGACTATCAAGGTGGATTCTTGCAAATGAAAATATAATTTGGTTAATTCAAGTGTTGTCTGACAGACTAACCTGTTTTTTCAAGTCCCCATTTTAATATGCCCAAAATTATTTGGAACTTTGCTTGTTTCGCACATAACCCTTAATACTCAATATTTTCATTTTCTATCATGTGACCACAAATAAAAACATTAGTCTTTTTATAGGATTTAATGATATGCATCCATTGTCAATTCAACATTATTTTCAAGCCATAACAAAACTGTTCAGGATATAAAAAAATCCAATTGGCCAGTTCTTTGCACAAAAGCACCTCCTTGTGCCTGACATCACACACACAAAACAAACAGATGTTCACAGAGGTGGATAGTGACACTCATTCAGCTCCAGCTGTGACAGTTCTCTGGTCAGGTGGGGAATAAGAAATGGGCTGAATCAAACACTCCTGCAGTTTCTCATTCATTCCTTCACTCACACTGTTCAGACACAGGCTGAATCTGGGCCATTGCACACTTGTTCAGGTTGGGCTGATGCACGGAAAGACATCAGCGTGTGATGAGGAGCAGCATCAGATTATCTTGACGACAGGGAAATACTTATGAGCCGAGAAGTCGAACTCTGGGAGTACCTGCAAATACAGAAAAGTGTTGTTATTTCAACACTCTTTACAAGTAGAAGTTTATGTTACATTCAAAGACACGCTAAAACTGATCATGATGCAGAATGATTAAACACCACTGTAGACACATAAATTTGTTCTTAAAATATAAAGCCACTACTTCAGAATTCAAACTTTTTTATCACTGTGCGTTGTGTTACCTTTGTCTCCTTCTTGTGCCCTCCTGCCAGCAGCTTCATAACCACTATGTTGGGCTTGGCCACCTTCAGTATACGGTTCACCTGTTATTGTTCAAAACCTGGTTAGTGACTATTAAAGAAGAAAGAAGTAACTTATTGCAGACATAGGTTTGTACAGCAGAAAACATACTGTGACTCCATAAACATCTATAATACATTAACACAACAGCTTCATTTACTCTGAGAAATATCAGAACTTGTGGTTCAGCCAAACAGAAAGTGCCTTTCTTTAACAATAATTTCATTTACTGACCTCTGGATCTGGGATAGGCACATTTTCTAGGAAGAGCTTGGCCTGTTGAAAATGTTTGCTGGCTGCCAGGTAGAGGTCAGCAGAGCCTGGCGGAGGATTGTATTTCTTCAAATCGGACATTTCCTGGAGCGGAAGCAAAGCCATAAACACAAAAGTCAAACAGAGTAGAGTGGAGTTTTCATGGGAAGAAGAACAATGATATAATGAAAGCCAGAAATGGATGAAGCACCTTAAACTGGATGTAGTGCACAGGCGGGGGGGTGACCACACTGTTGAATGGGGCGAAGCGATGCTCGTAGCGAACCTGCTCGCTGTCAAGCTCAAACTGCGGTTTCGGCACCTTGCCATCCATATCCAAGGCAACCATTGTCTAGAGAGAGAGGACAGATTACACAACTGTGTGGCAACAAAGAGGAGAGAGGTGATGATTAATTCATGCCTTACCTTGTACATGCCAGCACACATATTCTGGTAGGCTTGACTCATGGTAATCTCCTTGCTGAGAGGGCGAACTGCAAAGTTATCCCAAACATATCAGTATCTGCACTTATATCAACAGGAACTAATTTGACATTGTGTTGATGGATGATGCAACAATTGGTACTTTTTTTCTTCTTCTTGGTCTTTTTGCTGCTGCGTCCTTTCAGTTGCTCCTCCATAATCCGTTCTTCGGCCATCTGAGACGTGTCGGCTCTGCTCAGAGTGGACATCAGCCATGCGTACAGGAACTCTGACAAGTACCTGCAGTACAAAGAAAAGAATATTTACAGATAAACAAAATACTTCCAAGTATGATGCAGAGAAGGTGTTAAGGCGACATCCATATGACTGTATTTTCTTTTGAAAACTTAAACAACTCTGTATGTTGGCCCTACCAGTAGATGTAGTAGTACTCATGCATGCTGTAAAGCTCCAGTTCAAAGCCACTGAGCAGGTACTGGATCATGATCCTCAGGTTGTGGTAGAGGATCCAGGTGCCAAGACAGGCGAGATGCTGTCGCTGAGGCTCAAGTTTCATCAACAGGCCGTGCAGCGCTGCATCCACCTTCTCTGCCTGTGAAACGCAGAGGAGTCATATCCAACTCTAGGCTCAACCTGTGTGAAAACAGTGTTGTGTTTAAATTGTATGGACAAACAGCTGGAGTTCACCTCATCCTGCAGCGTGGCAAACTCTTCAAGAATGTGACCCAGCTTGTCTCTCTGCCGAGCTCGGTTGTGTCCGTGGATCTGGATCAGACAGCAGAATGGCTACAGGGAGAATTGATAACATGCTTATAGTTTCTTCTACTTGTTGATATGGAGGCAACGTGAATGATAATCCAATGCCCTTATTAGAGTACAACTGAAAATTTCTCATTGTGCAGACCATATGTATAGGAACAGAAAAAGGCCAACGTACCCTGGAGCAGTGTGTAACAAAAGAGTCGATGTAGTCCTTAGCCTGGTGGTTGTTAAACAGACAACACCTGGGGAGACACACAATATTTAGAAACACTGACCCTGATAAACCACTGATGAGAACAACCTTAAGTGATTTACAGGGTTTTTATCAATAACCAATGACACACTTACTTATAGGTGAGGACAGGAGGGCTGACAAAGTATCTCAAAGCATCTTTAATAGTGTCCTGCATCAGGTGGGTGCCGAACACTTTCTTATTATCTATCAGGAACGTTGTCTGGATTTGCAGAAAAAATTGACAATTTTATAGATATTAAATTGATAAATCAAATGTATATTGTTTGGAACACAGTTGAAATAGTTGTATTTCTTGTTGCATATATAACATATTTTGAAGGATTTTCTCTCCGATCAGATCAACATAGTGACACCTCTGATGAATGGATGGAACAACATTCACTCACTTGAAGTAGTGATCTGGAGAGCACACATGGAGACTGCTCACTGAACTCACAGAAGAAATCCTGGGGAAGCAGCAAACACAAAATTTCATGTTCACAACAGTGTCTCAATGTTTTATATTTGTATGCTAAAAAAACAGTTTTGTTGTTTATTGTTTATGTTTACCAGTATGCCATGTAGGTTGGTTGTGTTGATCACGTCACAGACTGTCTTGATGCGTTCTATAAGCTTGCTGAAGTAAGCCACCATGTCTTCCCTCTTAATAATCTTGGCATAGCGAGGAAACGTAGGAGGGAGCAGCCTCTGGTTGACAAGGGGCTCAAAACCCATCATGATGGGGTGGTCTGAAGAAGAGACACACACAAAGGTTCATAAAGGGCACATTTCATAATTATTACGTTATCTTGCCTAAGAGGCTTAACTAAATGAACTCAACAATGAACAACATAAAAGGGTACATACATTATCTAGAATTGAGTGGAAACTATATTCTACTAGTCTCAGTTGCCATGACAACCTCTTGACGAGGTCACTGGAGAGCAATCATTGTGTGTGTTTGTGTGTGTGTGTGTGTGTTACCTCCTTTGGTGGTATCATTCTGTGACTGGATACCATGCTGAATACTGCAATGAATGGCTGATAAGAGGTCAGCTGCTTGGGCCACAAGCTTCTGGGCCTCACCCACTGAGCTGGTCTGAAAATGATTCAAAGATGAACAAATCATTACAAAGAAAGAACATTGAATTTTTTTTCCTGTAAATACACAGTTGACTTTTAAGTAAACCACTTCTTCTTACCTCTTTTTTGGTAAAGGCAATCAGTGCAGTCAGTAGAAGGCGTGTGAACTTGATCCTGTTAAAAAGGGCCAAGTACTGCTGATGCTGAAATAAGAACATGGAGTTAGAATAAACCAGCCTATAAATATATACAGTTATTTAACTATTTAAAACACATGTTGAGCCACATTTTTAGATGAACTGTTTTTCATTTTTGTTTCTACTAAAATTAAACAGATGGAAATTCCCAAGTAGAGTCTCCAAAGACCCCCACAAAGTTGTGCTCTTGTGGCACTCCAGTACGAGGCAATAACAGAGCAGAGACACCGCATGATTTATGAGACACATCCTATATGCTTTACAAGGAAATTGCAATATTTTGCTCTTCGATAATTGAGTTGGTCCATCATCAATGTCACTTTCACATAAAAAAATATAAGAAAAAATTCCAGACAATGATGCCACTCACCTCCAGCTCAACCTCTGGGTTTCGCTGCTCACCCTGTCGACTACGTGTGCTCTGAGGGAGAAGAGGATAAACTTGTTCAGAAAAACACTTGCATTTGAAGTAGTTCGTTGAAATGGCAAAGAGACGATCAACAACAAATACCTTAACTTTTCTCTGTAACTCATCCTCCACATCTTTAAGCATACCTGGTAGAATGAACACATGAGAAAAAGATGACATTAGCTACTGTTTCCATCTATAATACAATAACAGAAACTGTGCACTTGCAGCACCTGTACCTGTCACCCGCAGGTCTGTGACATTATTGGCCATCTTGAAGCCGTAGGTCATGGCCTGGAAATCCTCCTGTAGAAAAGAGTGAGACATTCAGGGGATCTACCAGTGGGAAAACCCCCATTATGATAAAATGAATTACTTGATCTAAGGAGAACTGAAATACACCTAGCCACAGAAACATGAAAATAAAGGGGGACAGGGACAGCTACATACTGTAGAAATACTTACCTCCTCAAACACAGCAGCCTTGTTGACTTTCTCTCGGGCAATGTCACACACTTTCAAGATGCCCAGGGCGAAGGATTTGAGGGCTGGCTCCTCGATCAGGTCCGGGTTATGGACGTAAAGACACGTGAACACAGTCTGTGCCAGGGAGTGACCCTCCAGCCATGTGATCTAAGTATATACATGTTAAAGTAGACACATCAACAAGGGTGATCCACCGGGGTACATGTGTCTGTAGTAAAGAGCTACAATTGCATTAATCCCTCTTCATCCAAACACACACCTCCAGCATTATGTAATATGCACACACTGACTGCATGGAATGAATTCCCATCAGAGGAGCAAAAACAAAGGTTCTGACTGAACAAGAAAGTGAGACTAACCAAACAACAGAAGCACGTGTCTATGATCCCGATGAGCTCAGGAAGACGGAGGTCTTTAACCTTGATGACACCTTCCTGAAAGAGAAGAGACCAAAGAAATGTTGCTTTGACGATTTATTGTGAAAAATCAGGCCTTTTGTGTTGCTTCCTGGGAATGAATTGCTTTACATTGGACAGCAGTACTGTACCTTGATAGCCTGTTCGAAGTTGAGAACTTTCCTGTTGACCTGGTTTCCAATCATTCCCGCATCCATCTTAGGATCCATCATCTCTATGGCTGACATAGCCTCAAAGAGGCCAAACCTGCCACCACAGCAATGGGATTAGTTTACTTTTAATGTGTACATCTTAGATTCTGAAGAGTAGTAACAATTAAAAGCTGATTAGGACATTAATATAGTTATATAGTACATAAAACAGTGTTTTTTCTTTCTGGAATGCTTCTCTTCATTAAAAGGCTCAAATACAAAATAAGCATTTGTGCATCAACATAAACTCTTGATTGTTATCTATGTTGCATTAAAAAAAATATTACTTAAGTTCCATTCTATATGTTCCCCATCATTGTATGCACCTACCACCAGTGAGTATATGCCCCAAGTTTGAGGTCCACTGAACTCTATTGTATCAACTATAATTTGTTTATTAAAGCATAAGAAGAATGACTAACGTCAGCTAGGAAGTGATTTTTTTTTTTTTTTTTTGTGACGCAGCAGTTTACTCACAATTTGTCATGAAGCAACTCCCCAAGGTTCAACTCTGGATAAATAAAAAATGAGAACCAGGTCAGAGGAAAGGAAGAATAAGTTCCCTTTAATATAAGTAGCTTTACACATATTGCGCACACCCACACACCCTTTACCTTTGCATGAACCCTTGAATTCATGTGTAATATCAACCCAGTTGGCATTGTTTCTCATCTTTTCTGGGATGCCTAACCCCCAGCCAGCATCGTCATCCTCAACTGCTGACTTCATCACCATGGTGACTAATAAAGAGAGAACAGGACAAAGTGTTCACAATGTTATACAATTATTAGCAATCAACATCATGAGTGATTAGGAAATAAATATCACTTTTGCAAATGAATGAACATTTTTAAAAATTTGATTACACAACAGGTCATTCATGACATAAACTGCACCAAGTGAGGCACAACTTCCTTAAAGATCTGGAAATAAAAATATGCAGATGATCAAAAGCATCTTGTCTAATAGCAACAATACAATAATACAAGAACAACATGATGAGCAGTTAGTGTATGCTCTTCTTTTCACATGTTGTTGTCACTTCACAACAGTAGACTTGACATGTGTAACATTAGGTAGTTATCATCATTCTCTGTCAACACACAGGCTGAAAAGAGAGGAATATTTCAGGCCTGTGCAGTCTCAGTCTGAAAAAGTCCTTCATCTTTAACTCGTGTATATCCCATCTACCTGCCGTTCCACAGTAACTTTTCGGTTATATCTGATAACTGAGATAACGAGATAAGAGTTTAAAATGCGACTGAATCATCAGCATCAGTGGGCATCTTACAGAGAGAACCCAAAGCTAAATGTCCAACTAACACATAACATAACCAGTGATTATGTCTTATCTCCTACTTCCAGTCACACCAATATAACCAAATGACCTGCACACGATACACACCATAAACAGTCAGGACATGTTAGCTAGCTACCACCAATTAGCATGCTAAATAGCTAATGCTGCTCACAGTGTCCATTTCCTGTTAACAAACCCTGAATATCACCACATAAACATGTGCTTAATTTCATTGTGGTACACACAACACTAGCGGTGTTATAAGGAAGCCGCATTTGGTTGTGAAATGGCACGTACCTTTATATCGTGTGCTATTTTTTGTAGCTAATCAAGACCTTCATCGACAACTCAGAACCGGCGCATAGCGTTGTCGTCATAAGCCGCTGTCACGCCCACACGGGAAATGTAGTCCTACTGTGACAAGAAGGCGCTCGAGGCTCCCAATTAAACGATTATATCGTGACACCAGCGGGGTGGAGCTGTTTAATGGTGTAAAGGTGCATTCTAGTGAACACTACGGCGCAGGTTTCTCTTTCAGGATCATTCTCACCCTCGTCCCTTTTTCACACCAAACACACACGGCGGGGGGAGGGAGTGTCGCGATATCACCAGACAGCCCCTCTGACAGTCGGGGGACTAGTGTCATCACAACATCGCCAGAGCGTCGTTACGGCTCCAGCTCCAGCTCCAGCAGCCGCAGCAGCGGCATCATCATCTCCGTTATCTTGGTACTGGAGCAGCCGGACCGTGACAACACTTCATCTGCATACAGGTTCGTAGAACCCGCGTCATGGTCACTGCGACAACCGCGTGAAGCTTCAGCTAACACCGCCTGTGCGCTCTTTATTCACTACGGCCACTTCCAGCTGCTAGCTAACCCGCAGGCAGGCGGCCGTGTCGACGAGTGACTCCCCAAGCAGGTGCAGCCCCCACCCAGCTTCAATATCGAGTTGAACAGCCCAGCCAGGTTGTTGATCTTGTTGAACGAGTGGCCGGGGCTGCCCCCACTTCGCCTCACTTCCCTGCAGGCTGGTGTCAGGACATAAGCCTGTTAAGGGTTCAGTGTGTGTAGAGTTTAGCGGGGTGGTTGCAGGTTACAGCTGAGTAACCCTCACCTCCCCCCTCTGCTTCAGAACAGGATGGGTGGCCATTACAAATCTTCAAAGTCATTTCGCAGACGCTTTTATCCAAAGCGACGTTACAAGCAATAATTGACACAGTCAGAGATCCATAAATGCTCTACAAAGTAAAAACTCTTTGAATGAGAGAGCAGAATGATAAATTAAAGTATAGTAGGTGGCGGCAGTGCATCTATGAACTGGATGCCAGCTGCCAATCAAACCAACAGAAGAAAACAAGAAGTTCTAGAAGGGGGCTGGTTGTAGGGAATCATTTTTGATAATGATAAAGTAAGGTAAAATAGGTGGCGGCAATGCAGCTACAAATGCCAGCCACCAATCAAACAACAGAAGAATAAGAACAGATTCCTAGAAAGGAATGGCAGCGTTGGTAAGTGCTAAGAACTGTTTGTGTCCCATAGGACTCAGTTTCAACAGGTAGTGCTGAAAGACAAGAGCATAATTAACATCATATTCACAGCTGTTCTCTAGGAGAGGAGGTATTCTGAGAATAGAAGAGTCTTGAGTTGTTTTTTTGAAAGTTGGGAGATTTTTTTAAATATGCAATATATGCCAATATTTAGAATATAATATCATTTCTGTGTTTAGTCAGGCCAGTCTGGGTTACTGTAAACAACATGGCAGCCTCAATAGAGTGGAGCAGCTCCACATGTAAATTTAAAGTATTTAAATGCAAATGGCTCCTAGGGTGGAGAAATCTACAATTCGTATACATTTGGTAATTACACAGTGGTGGAAACATCATAGGGTTATTTTGTAGTTTATTTCTGCAGATAAATCCCTTTCACCTGAATCTTACACTGACAGCTCTGTGCAGCACATCATGGTGGCCAGGCTGCAATCTGTGTGTTGTTAGCTGGCCTTCACAACCTGGCAGGTTTACCATCAGTTTGACGTGTCTACAAGCATGATCTTCCTCAGTAGGTGTGACCTCAGCCCTTGCACCTGTCTGTTGGGCTAGGTTGCATGTTTTGAAAAAGCCTGACTTAGGAGATGAAGTGAGCCATCTTTTCATGGCAGAGTTTCTCTCATGGTTGGTGTCTCACTGTGATGAAGCACAATATAACCATTTAGTGACACCATCAATCTGCCACTCATAAATTACATTTTACAGGAGCTCTGTTTATGATGCATCTCAGGCCATTAGTGCCTCGGCATTCAGTCTGACCTCATCTGTACTTGGTTGCTACATATATTAACTGAATGACAATATTGTTGTTATTGAGTAAGAGAAACCTGAACATAGTAATTGCTTTTAAAGCCTTGTGTTCATGTACCCTGGTCCATAGTTCTTTTGTCTCCTGACACCTGAGATCTGCAGCATGAAGGACAGCCCCCTTTTTGTTGTGTAATATCAGTCAGCAGAAACTGTGTGCGTGTGTGTCAAACATTGATGTGCTGCATTCATTTATAAACATGTATGTTATTTCGCTTGTGTAAGTGAGAGCTTTCTTTTCTTTCTCTTGCAGAGGTCATGAATTGTTGAGCTGGTCAAAATGAACAAACCCAAAATGGCCACAGAAAAAGGGTGAGTTCCGTTTGCTCCTCCAGAAAAAACAGATGCAGCCCGACATGTGCTTCTGACTGAAACCTGCTCTGTCACAGCCATCTGTTCACACAATGCTCATGCTCTCGTTTCATCAATACGTACCTTCACTCTCCTTGTGGTCATTTTGCTCTGGTGTCACTGTGTGTCTGTGTTAAAGAGAGAAAGTATGTGTGAGAGTGCAGGAACATTTTGTGTCCTCAATGGAACCACCCATATGTATTTGTCATGACTAAAAATAACAGCACCCATATTTAATGCAGAATTAAGGCTTGGCAAAACATTTTGATGTATCAAAATCCTGTCTTCCTGTGTGGGTGTTATCCAGTGTTTTATATTTGCTGTAGGCCTCTTTTGTCATGTTTTCTTTTTTGTATTCTTGCATTATTTTCTTCATCTATCTTGTTTTCCAGTTCCACAAATACACACAGTGTCCCCCCACCCCTCTCTCTCTCTGTGTCTTTATAAGGACATGAGAAACCCAGCTCCACTGGGTACAATCACAGAGTTTTGATTTCCCCCTCCCTTATTTGCCGATGCTGTACCCACATCTGACCTCCAACCTTGTGTTTCTGAGCTAAGAGGGGAGAGTTGGTCTGTATTCCAGAAATAGCGAAGCACAAGGAGACAGCTTCAAGACAGCTTTGTTTTAATAAGCTTCTTTAAGTCGTACTCGGACTACTAGTTCTGTTCTGTTAGTTTAACTGGTGGCGGGCATCCAGTTACCGCCACCTACTTTACTTTACGTTAATTTATCATTCTGCTCTCGATTGCTCCTCAATCCAACAGAAGAAGAAGAACATTGCTCCTTAAAAGTGAAGCCATAGAGTCTTGATTGCTTACAAACCCTTCCTCCTCCATTTTAGTGGATGAAACAAGGTCATATTACAACATTTAAGTACGCATCAGGGTTTTGGGCACTGCAGGAAGGTGTTGCCCAAATGCTAATTGTATGAATGGTTTTGATTATTTATTAAAATGCAGTGAATTAACTATAACAGTTGGTCACGTGCATGCATCAGAGGACCTGACTAGATGTCAGCATTCAGAGCTGGCTACTTTAACTCCCCTCTCTAATAAAGCGGATCCATTGTGCTCTTTAATGTTAGACGTAGATGTATGTACATGTATCATAGCGTCCACTCTGTAGGTTAGCGCATGCCTGCTGGTGTGTGCTACTTACCCAGCTTCTGCTAAAGGTAAAGCCATGTCTGTATTTCCAGTGTTCCAGGTAACTCTAGGGTGCTGATGCTTCTGAGCCAACTTGAGAGGATGAGTGGCGAGGCCATGGCGAAGGATGTGGAAACAGCTCGACAGCTCACATCAAAGATCCTTCTTATCATACGGACGCAGGGTGAGAAAGAGCATGGGCACACACTCACACACACATAAACTCTTCAGTGAAGCAATCTAAAACTTGAGCCCCGCTGTATATTTGCTGCCGTCGTGATGTCAGCCATACGCCTAATTTGCATTGCTGGCAGTTATGCTCGAGGATTACCATGCACTAATTACAATTTCTAGAAATAGTAGTGGGTTTTTTTTCTCCAGCTATTTTGACACGTCATAGCAGGAATGTATGTTGTCCTCCACACCATGAAACTAAAGTGGCGGAGTGGAGTTCTTCCCCTTTTCAGATATCCTTATTCAAAGCTCAGCATGTTGAGTATACTTTATTCATTAAAAAACACCTTCAGTGGAAGATTAAGGTGGTTAAGTGCAGCAGTGGTTCCCGTGATGGTTCCCATGATTGCTCTTTTGAGGGGAGATCAGAGCAGCAGCAGAAGAGGAGGCATTGTGTGGTATCACTATTTATAACAGACTGAAACACAAATGTAGTCACACGTTTATTTTTCTAAAGGAGCGGCGATGATTCCAGTCTCTGATACTGGCGTCATCGCTCTGTTGCTGTAAGAACTGCTTGGTCAAACAAAAAGGAAAACAGTTTTGTTTAGATTAAGACCTCTTAAATGTGAGCTTTTGTCGCTTCTCCTTGATGTTGATATTTAGCATTACACAACTTGATGAGCTTTAGATGATGGACAAAAGCAACAAAAACAACAGGACAAGTCTGCATATACCAGTTTAAGCCCCCACACATTCCTTGTTTCAAGAAATATTCTGTGCACAGGGTCAGGGTTAGGTTTAGAGTAAGGCCCGAAATGTGCCCTGGGAGGTTATGAAAAAGTTGTGGGAGCTTCAACTCTAACAGTGGGTCATTAATCAAGTAATTAAAAGAACATCAAAAATAAAATAGTTACTTGCTTGACCTGGTTTGTTTAAGATCCAATCTGTGTTTTTTCCTGTCTGGTTTTCTTTCCTCATGTGATTGCAAACCCTCAAACCATTCCTAAATCCGTATTTTTAATCCCTTGAGTCCTCTGGTAGTGGAATCTATGTTTGAATACATGGTTTGTGTGAGTTCTGTTCAGTCAATCCATATTATTTTGAGGCCGCTGGCATATTTTAACCTTTTTATAAGCTTCTTTCCTCATACTTTGATTGAATAGCACCTCTTGTCTTTCAATAAAGATTTGCTTCCCCCATCGGTAATGAGAACTTGTACACAGAGGAAAGGCAGTCTCTGCCCGTGACCACGTCAATCATTGTATATCAGCTGTTCCTGTCATCTACGTCTTGGCTGTCTGTCTTAGCCTGTGTGCAGCCTCAACATGAAAGTCTGACGTCAGTCAGGGGAAGTGGGGGGGTCTATGACCCTGTTCCCAGTAACTATACACCAATAGGACTTTGCTGTTCTCATGTCTCATGTTCTGAGTCTAAGGAGCGTAGTGGGAAGGAAAGAAATACCAAGAGAGAGGATGATGGGACGAAAAGTTAAGTAAACGAACTTGTATATTTGATTAAACGCTGAAGACAAAAAATAAATTCCTCCCTCGTTTGCAGTCAGAAATCCAGTAAATACAAACTCCATTTTTGCTGAGGAGTTAAAAAGGGGGCAGGCAGGAGAAACAGGAGAGGTTGTTTGTTCTTCATAGGGGCAGCCTATGCTTTAGTATTCTCGTGCGTGAGAGGTTAGTGTCCTTCCCCCAAACTCAGTGTGTCTTTCCGCAGTCAGACAGGTTTGTTGAAGAGTTTATTTCGAGCCTTAGAGGGCTACAGAGATACCCGTGAAGTTTTAGAGCGATTTCCCTTATAAGGCACCGTAAATCAACCTCTGTAGTGGCAGATTCACAGTGGACACGCACTGTAAACTTTTACAGCTACAGATGCAGTGAACCTGGAATTTGGGGAAACAGAGGCTTTGGTGAACTTTGAATCCTTTGTTATGAAATGGAGTACCGCTACAGCAGGAGATCCGGTCAAACTGAGGTCTCCCCAGATCCACAAGGTATGGTCCTGGATAAGCAAACAATATTTAAAGCATTTTAATTGTTTGATGTGTGTTGCATTTAATTGTAGAGCTTAAATAACTCTCTACACCTAATTAAGATTTACCTGGAATGGAAATTCAATTTTGTGCACGTTATTGAAGGAGTGGCAAAACCTTTCACTTTGGATGGATTAGGATGAAAAGTGAGAGTATATGCAGTAATTATCTGTACCCGATTCAATCTCCTGAAAAAATATATACAGAGCAAAAAGGGCAATATCTACAGGAAATTCAGCAGATCACAATTAGCTGGCAGTTTTGGATGAATCATTAACTTCAGTGGTGGGTTGTCACAAGTGAAATGCAGTTTCAGAGTAAGATAAATTACAATTGCAAAATTCAGTAAATAAGTCAAAGATCGAGCAAATTATTTTTAGGTTTGATTATTATGAACCTATTTATAACCACTGCCGCTTTAGTCTTTGAGGATATAGTGTTGAAATGCCACTTTGTTTTGAAGAGCTTTAAAAAGTTTGGTATGACAGAAATGTTCACTCCCCTGGCCACCGAAGTATGTGTATTTACACACTGAGACAGGCACTTGTGCACTAATCTGCTGCTGTACAAACTATCTGACAGCCCTCTTTATTCTTGTTATATTTTATTTATTTAATCAATGAATTGAGACATTGGGAGGCCTGAGAATAAGACCACTGTCCTTAATTTTAAAGCCTTGTTAATGTTGTCTCCTCATAGTTCTTTCTAATCCTTCATAGTCTTTGTTGGTCATTTCAGAAGGGCTTATTGGACGTCAGTATTTGTTCTCCTCCTGTGTTTGAGATCGGAGACTTTGCCTTTGTCTCAGGACTCAGTGTGTCCCCTTCAAAGAGGTCTGGTGTCTCTCAGCTCTTAAATTACAGGGCCGGCACGAGGCTGAAGGAGGTGAGAAGGTGTAGAGAGGAGATGGAAAGGAAAGGAAAGCTGAGTTTCTAAGAGGACCTTTTGACCTACCTCATGCCTTGTGTTCTAAGAGGAGAATGTTCAAGCGCGTGTGCAGCAGTAAATCTTTGACCGTCTGTTCATCACTGTGCTTTCAAAATTGGTTTTCTATTGCAAAACACACCAGGACAAAGGTCTCGACACATTCCAAAATAACCCACTATGACATTATGATTTGGTCCTATGTAGGACCACAAATAACATATTAATTAATTTATATTAATAATTCTATATTATTTATATCATTAAATAACAGCTCTCTAAAGAAATTTCAATGCTGATCATATGATAATATATGATGTATTCCTTGTTACAGAGAGGAGCGGAAAAGAGGTGATGTCCAAAGGCTCCAGTGGCATGGAGGTCATCCTGTCCTCACTGCAGGTCAGCTCACTCTTCAACACAACTTGGCAAGGCAGCTCTTAAAGCAACACAGCCATGTCTGATCTGGCCTGCATGAACCACGGTTTAATTTGTAAAACAGAAAACCATAAGTTTATGGTTGAATTATTTATTTATTTAATATTGAAACTCATATGGAAACCAGTGACACATGACTGCACACCTGGGATCAGTGACTTTACTTTCTCTAGAAGCAAAAATCTGTTCAATTCTATAACTGTTGACTGACTTGGTTTCAACTTCAACAGAACACCACAGATGCCCAGACCACTCTAAACATCTTGTACATTCTCAGTCAGCTGCTGACAATGGGTGAGTTTTGATGAGCTAATGTACTTGATTTCTGTTGTTTTTATTTCAGAACATGAACACACATACGTAGTAAGAATATTCTTAACATGCATTTCCCAATAATAAATTGGTAATAGTAATTGAGTCTGCTGGCCAAGTGTGTCCATCTAGAATGAGGTTTCATCACATCTCCTGTTTTATCTGTTGTCTTTCATCGCAGGCCAGACTCGCAGGGTGGACATGTTTGTGTCTAAAGGAGGAACAGGAATATTGTTCCAGATTCTGATCACTGCCAGCAGAGACATGCCCCCCAGTGAGGAGCTCATGCTGCAGGTTCACACACTGCTGGCCAAGGTTGGCCCGAAAGGTAAGATTAACACAGCCCCCCAATGTACACACTGAATTACCAACTTGTGTTTGTTTTTGTGCCGTATTCTTATGTCTCTTTTATCCTCATTTGACTTTGTCATGTGGCTAAAATATTTCAATATTTTTCTAGGCACAGGTAATAAATATGTGCTCTGTGCATTTCTCTTGTGTCAGTTGTTTTTAAATTAAATTGTACATTGTTTAACATCCTTGTGAACTCTCTTCCTCTTGTGTGTGCAACATGTCTCTAACCAATACTGCCACCTATAGTTGGGGAGAGTAGTCTAAAACTAGCAGCAGGTGATGAACTCCGTGCTCAAATTCATGCATGAGTATTTGTGTGCTTGTGCCATAAAAGATTGGGGAGGTGTCACTCATAAAAACGTTGCCCTAAAATACCACAGGCCAGTAAGCACTCAGGATGTTGAAAGGAGAGAGGCAAAGCCTAGCGATGGTTATTTTCTGCGTAATGACATTGCAGCCTCTGTGTTCAGACAAGAAGTTTGGTGTGAAGGCCCGTTTGTCCAGAGCCCTGAACGTCACGGTGGACGTAATGAAACACAACCTACAGAACACCAAACTCCTTCTGCCCTGCCTGCAGGTTCTCAGGGTTTACTCTGCCAACTGTGAGTAACTGTAGACATTCCTAACTGCAGTACCTAACTTCCAAAAAATACTATTAAATCTCGGATAAATCCTTTCTTTGTACTAGACATGTTAATTCACTGGCAGCTGATATCTCTTTGTGTTTTCCAAATTTACAGCAGTGAATGCTATTTCTTTGGGTAAAAATGGAGTGGTGGAGTTCATGTTCAAGTTCATTGGACCCTACAGCAAAAAGAACTCCAGCCTGATCAAGTGAGTGTCTGTTAATGAATCAGCATGAATGTGGTGTTATAACAAAGCAGTGTGACACCCACAGGCTACATCTCCCTGACATCTGTCAGACAAAGCTTTCTAATATCTGTCATTGATGTTGTTTCAGACCATGTAACCCATGTCTCCCTTTTGCCTCCCGTTTGCAAATCAACAGGGTAGCTCTGGACGCACTGGGAGCTCTGCTCAAATCCAGTGAGTAATGTGCTTTGTAGCTCTGCCTTTTTTTCATTTGTGAAACGGAGTGATCTTTAGATGGTCTTCTTCCACATCCCTGTGCAGGAACGAATGCTCGCCGGGCGGTGGACTGCAGACAGATGCCTACCTTGCTTGCTCTGTACCTCGATTGGCACCGCAATGACACACGGCATGGCCAAGTGGTGATTCGCAAAGGGTTTCTGACCTGCATCAGAAACATCCTCAACATCAAGCTCGGCAGGAAGGCGTTCGTAGAGGCAGATGGCATGAGGACTCTCTACAACTCCTCCACTGTGAGTGAGAGTATGACACACAAATGGCAAGCAATTAAAGCATGTGACACTTAAAGTAAGTGCTGCACACTCTGTCTGTGTGGTTTGTATTTTCTAGGAGTGTCTCTCGGTGCGGACCCTGGATCCTCTGGTGAACATGTCGAGTATCATCATGAGGAAATGTTTTCCTAAGAACCGTCTGCCTCTGCCCACCATCAAATCAGCCTTTAGCTTTCAGCTGCCTCACATACCTGTTACAGGACCTGTGGCACAGCTGTACAATCAGCCTGCTGGGGGTAAGTACACACACACACAGACACTCTCTATCTCTCTCTCTCTCTCTCACACACACACTCACACACACACACACACACACACTCTCACATACTCTTCACCAGAGTGAGTTTGTCACTGTGTATGCATATGCCTATACTTGAGTAATGAAACAGACACACACATTTTGCAATCATTGTTCCTTCCCATAGTCACACACACACACACACACACACACACACACACACACACACACACACACACACAC